>OZ026582.1:11932732-12340232 GCA_964020215.1 Aurelia sp. 3 sensu Dawson et al. (2005)
TTGTCAATAGGAGCATAATTGCTCATCATTGCTAAAAAATATTGGTTTTCATGATACTAAACAAAGGAAGATATCAACACCAAATTAAGAGATATAAATATTAAGACCAAAACTTTTGCTGATTCTATTTCAGACGTTAAAACATTTTTGGTTCAACTTTCACGTTAAACCCGATTGACTAATTAGAAGTAACATTAGAAATACCTGATGCTCTAAATGTTTCTGTCGCTGACGTTCTATTTCATCGATTTCATACTGACTTTTGTTTGATCGCTTTCCCCTTGCAAATTCAGCGTGTTCTCTGCGAAGGATGAAAAGAAAATTATCGCGATGATACTATATAGTGACAATATCTGGTACAAATGGAATTTTAGTATTTTCAAACGACAAAGGAGGAAGGATGATATAAAAAACTATGGAAAGATAGAACTTTTTGTGTACCGGATGAGTCAGAAAAAACATGAGGCATTTGGTGGACTGCGATATCGAATTTAGCCATCCAATTGACGTTAACTAAATTTTTCTGTGCAGCCAAGATTTCAACTTAGATCATGAACTTGTCCCCATTGAAATCAGTCATTTGATGCATTTGTTGCAAAATGTTTTCTTCGTGAGACCTTGTATGAGAGTCTTACAAATTGTTGAAATCTTTAGCCAATCCACTTCCGCATTTCATCATGGCAAAAGTTACAGGTACACGTGGTATTTTCAGAGGAGAACGAAATAGTAGATAATATTTTCTCACCCTGGGATATCTTATCATTTCATTTTAAATTCTTTATACATGGTATATACGATTGACCTACAAACTGCCCTGTTAAAAACCGAATTACAATAGTTACATAAACAAATAAATAGATAAATAGACCCTAAAAATACGTCAATGAAAAAGAAACTTAAGATTTGAACGGAAACGGTTACATGCTGCCAAAGTGGCGTCATAATAAGGACTGATTTTCATAATATGTGCTTGAGAGCCAAAAATGTGCTTGTTCGTTTTGCCTCATTGCTAAGGTTGTTCCAAATTCATGCTCCTCTAAATTCGAAGCTTTTCTGTCTTGGAGACGTTTTGAACAGAGGAATGCGTAGATCAGTATTGGAATAGACCATTACGCTAAAGATGGCGGCGAGGAACTTTTTACCAAGATCCATTGCGTTCTTTAATCGAATTCCTATTGAATCGTTACAGATTCACAATTCGAACGCAGTGCATCTTGGTAAAAAGTTCCTCGCCGCCATCTTTAGCGTTATCGTCTATTGCGTAGCATCCTAGTTTGAGTATCAGACAGCCTATGAAATAGCCCTTTTAAGTAACCGGGAGCCTCATTGTGGAGCGCCTTGTAAACAGCCTTTGCAGTTTCTGACTCAATTAGCTCCTTAATGGTAGGCCACCCAAGTTTTTATATTTGAAGAATGAAAACATTATGACTGACAGGAAACAAGTGGGAATAAAGTAAAAGTATGTTCTATCAAATTTTGATGAGTTGCCAATCGATTTCTTCTGATTAAGGCTAATTACTTGATGTTCCTAACAAACGCTTGCTGTTTATAAATCATCAACAGAGCTGCAGTCATTAAGACGCAATTTTCAAAGTTTGACCTGGCAAAGTTCCCTTACTGCTTGAAATGTTCGTATCAACGACTGTTGTCAAGGGAACCAACCAACCCATGCAAACTATCAGGAAACAGGTGTGTTACTATTACAGTGGTAAGTCTTGTTTGGATAAAGTCAAGAATTTGTCGATATCATGTGCCATCCTTATTTTCGGTACATCGAATGTAATAATTCTGATGCTTATAAAGAAATCTAGTCTCCTTCAAGTTGGCTGCTTAGGCTATCAACACCCCGATAGAAACTAAATCCTACATTAAACAGTTGCAATTGCAGATAAATATTCATTATTTTATGAAGCAAGCTACGTGCATGATCTTATTCTGCAAATATGGCTAATGGGAGCCTTTAATTATGTTTGAAGAATGAAAAGATTATGGAGGGGCTTTTGCGCCAACCGGAAGGAGTACACCTAGAGTGGAAGGAATCAGGAATGTTGTAACAATAGGCATTGTTTTTTTTTATATTCATCTAAAATAATTTACAAACAATTTATACGTTCTACTATACCTATCCAAAACTACTAGACGACACCACAGAGACGATACCAAGGGGAGCGGAAAAAAAACAACGACTACCCCAAGGCCAAAAACATAGAGACACACAACATTAAGCTAAGACTACAGGATACACTACTAGGGTTCTGTCTCATATTAAATGTTGGATCAGGGTTCGGATGAGAAAATATGGAAAAGTCGCGAGCGGAAGCTCGTCATGGTTTTAGATGACTAAACCATGACTAAACCATAGATGACTAAATGACTAAACCATCTAAACCATCTAAAATAAGTTTTAGATGACTAAACCATAGGCATTGTTTATGTACACAATCGAAACAATCAACGAAAAATTTAAGATATTCACAGGCATTGTTAATTTATACAATCAACACAATCAAGAGATAATTGGGCAAACAATAAATCTAGGCAAGCAACTCTTACTATGCTATCAAGAAGAAAGTATTTCACTGATTAGGTAGCATCTGGTATCTGGCTAAAGTAAACATTCGTCTGTAGTGTCTGCCATCATTTTTTTCGCTACACCTAAGGTTGTTTAAAGCCTCTGAAGCATTAACACATTACTCCAGTACTATCTGAGCAATATGATATAGGAAACAAGTAAGGAAGTAAAGATATATTAGAGTTTTTCTTGTTCAAAAAAATAGTTTCTTAAGTCTTATTTCATGTTTGAAGAATGAAAACATTCTGAACGGGGTAACGGGCAAACCAGAAGGAATGTACTTAGGTGGTTAGGAAATAGGAATGTTGTAACAATAGGCATTCTTTATGCACACATTCGAAATAATCGACGAAGCATTTGGGATATTTATAGACTCTGTCAAATCAACACGCGCGAGCGAAATAAGAAGTCTCTATTCTCTATCAAATTTTTATGCCAATAACAAGTTGCCAATCGATTTCCCTGATTAAGGCTAATTACATGGTGCTCCTAACAAACCCTTGCTGTTAATGAATCATCAACAGAGCTGCAATCAGTAAAACGCAACTTTCATTCAAAGTTTGACTTGGCAAAGTTCCCTTACTGCTTGAAATCATCATATGGACGACTGTTGTCAAGGAAACCAACCAATCCATTTAATACTATCAAGAAGCAGGTGTGGCACTTTTACAGTGGCAAAATCTCGTCTGGCTAAAGTAAAGAATTTGTCAGTATCATGTGCCATCCTTATTTCCGGTACATCCTACGTAATAATTCTGACACCTATCAAGAAATCTGGTGTCCTTCTAGTTGGCTGGTTAGGCTATTGACATCCCGATGTAAACGAAATCCTACATCAAACAGTTGCAATTGCAGATGAATATTTATTACTTTGTGCAGCAAGCTAGGAGCATGATCTCATTCTTCAAACATGGCTAATGGGAGCCTTTAATTGTATTAAAGGTTGGGAATGGGCGTCATAAGGACTGTTTGTAACTATCCTCGCTGCCCGGTTTTGTAATTTCTGTAGCTTCTGTAGAGCTGTAATACCTGCAGCTCCCCAGACGGGACAGCAGCATCGGAAGTGCGGCTTAGTAAGGCTTTTGTGCATCGCTTGTTCAGTTGCTTAAGGGAGTTATCTTTTAGCACAACGAAGCACTCCTAGACAGCGGGAAACCTTTTTTGCTATAGTTGCTAAATGTTCATCCCAGCTAAGAAATTGGTCGACCTGGACACCCAAATATTTTGTGCTACATTGCTTTGTCTCCAATATAGAGGGATGGTTTTTGATTGTCAGGTTGCTCAACCGCTCTAGTTTTGTACCCACTACCTAACAAAATACTTTGTGTTTTAGCAACGTTAAGAGATAACTTGTTCTCATCCAGCCATGGCTTAAGAGACTGTAGGTCTTTGTTAACTGCATTGTTGATTGAGGAAATAGATTTCGAGGAGTAGTAAATGCTCGTATCATCTGCTTGCTTGAAGAATCGAGTGCCAAGGGTAAATCGTTGATATAGATCAAGAAAAGTAAGGGACCTAAGCAAGATCCCTGAGGAGCCCCGAAATTAACGTTCTCTAGTTTCGATAAGTGTCCGTTCACCGTACAGCATTGTTTGCGATTGTCTAGATAAGACTGAAAACAGACAAGCACAGAAGATGATCAAGAAACTGTGACATAAGGACCCCTTGCAGATTCACGAATTATGCAGCTTTGAGGGAGCCTTCATGTTCATTTCAAATTGAAAGTATGACTCTAATAATGGCGTAGCCATTTTAGAAAAGCAATTGTGTCTTAACCAAAATCTTTCCGAAACAGTTCAGTTTGGGACAGAAAGCATTGCTTTCTTGGGATGCAAACTGTAGCATGGACTCTCAAACGACATTAAACAGTCACCGAATGTTTCCATCTTCAAAAAGCACATCAGAAAATGGATGGGCGAAGAATGCAAGTGTCGATTATGCAAGGCATTTGTAGCACAGGTTGGGTTCTTGAACTGATTTAGTTTTATCTACTTTGAAAACTCACCTGTAAATATGTATTATATGTAAATATCATTTTATTGTTAAATTAACTAGATTTTACTTTGCACTTTGTAATTATTTTATCTTAATGTTTGTTTTATGTTTTAATAGGCACCAATTAGCTGTAGTAGCTATCCTTAACGCCTACTGTAAATAAATTGATAATAAATGACAAAGCGCGATGTTCGGCACAGGCCAGACAAATGGCATAACGGTGCGATGATAATTAAAGGCGAAGAATTGGAAGTCGGTGAAAAATATACTTATCTAAGGCAACTGGTAATAGACAATAACCAGTCAAAAGAATATGCAAGACGAAATGGGACAGAGTCTTTCAAGCTTGCCAGATATTTTGGGATGAATTTCCGAGCGGCTCAAACAGTCTCCATTACGCGACCAAAGGTGACCTCCATCATTTGAGGTCAAAATCTTGATACCTTCTAGGACTCACTTCACCGTCCTTCCGAAGGGATGTCATACCTGGGGTCGGTCTCGTGCACATGCATAGTAGGCCTAATTTAGCTTTAAATAGCTAGGAATCTCCCCCAGCCTACTGAACGAACGAACGAACGAACGAACGAACGAATGAACGAATGAATGACTGAATGACTGACTGAATGAATGAATGAATGAATGAATGAATGGATGGATGGATGGATGGATGGATGGATGGATGGATGGATGGATGGATGGATGGATGGATGGATGGATGGATGGATGGATGGATGGATGGATGGATGGATGGATGGATGGATGGATGGATGGATGGATGGATGGATGGATGGATGGATGGATGGATGGATGGATGGATGGATGGATGGATGGATGGATGGATGGATGGATGGATGGATGGATGGATGGATGGATGGATGGATGGATGGATGGATGGATGAACATAATGAAAAAATAGGAGAGAAAATACCAGATTGTCTCTGAAGGACATGCATCTTAACAAACAAACTAGCAACTAAACTTCAACTTACTCAAGGAGCATGAAGAATGCAACGTTAAATTTTTTAACGTGACAGGGCAGGAAGAATCAACAAACAATTGCTTTTCAATGGCCCCTGAAAAGCAGTTTTGATGGACTGGCTGCCTCAGCCACCGTGCCTAAGTAATTGAAACAGAAATGGAACGTAGAAAATAAAAGCAAGGAAACGAACGAAAGTAACAGATACCATAGCCAAGATTAAGTCATTACTCTCCAATGCCAAGCAAATACCCCTTCCAGTTTGTCAATTTCGTCCAGATTTTCCCCAGCCGAAGGACTATCAAGACTCCTGCTAACTAACTTCATTGAAAATTTAAGCAAAGAATTTAACTTCATTTAACTCCATTTAACTTAGATATTGGACCACTTTCTTAACTTGCCAGTATGGTGCTCTCTGCACATATCATCTTTCATCTCTTTGTGTAACATTTGCTTCAAAGATTTCTTCCCTTTTTCTTCCAAAGAGTCAATGACAGCATCATGTGGAAGGCTTATTCCTTGGTAAACAGTTCTCTTTCCCCTTTTGACTATCAGTAATGCACATTTGCCTATTCCAAATTGCCTATTCCAACTATCTTCGTTAAATTGCAACCCAATTGTTGTTCATTCTTCGCACAAAGCTTCAGATCGTCCATGTATGAAAGATGACTGATCTTCTCTTCCCTCTCCCCCCCCCAAGGTGAAATGATAGTATTTATTTGCCTTTTTTACAATTGTAAAATGAATCAGGGAATTACAAATAACACTGGGTATTCCGAAAAAAGTTTCCAAATTTGAGCCGTTATCTTTCATTACATTGCAATCTTCATTGCTGAATTAAATAAATGTCCTTTATGTCAACTCTCTGAAAAATTAGCTATGGTCAAAGAACCATCAAAATGCTCATTCGTGCTTGGCTTGGTATATTTTGTGAATGAATTTTGACTGGAGGAAGATATTTTTGGTGATCATAATCATTGACATGTTTGTTTACATTTCTATTCTATGTGTACCTTATAAGGACGGAACTTTGTCCAAAACTACTACCCTCGTGTCTATGATCGATGAGATTCCCTTAACAAGCGCATTTGTACTTTAGATTAGGCCGAACCATAAAAGTTCTTAGTTAGAGCTGACTCTGAAATTTTACCAAATCTGCTTGCAACAATGTCAGCAAACAAGGTATTTATCTTCATGCTAACTATAGAGGAGTGCTTCAAAACTTATTTGGGGACTTTGTCGAATTCTTAAAACTGCCTCCAGTTAAAGCCACTACCTTCTTTAAGCCACCCGGTAGATACGACTTAGATGCAACCAAGAAAATCACGCGGCTCGCCATTGCACTATCCTATTTTGAAGGAATAATGATTTACATTCACAGTTGGAATCACAATTCAAAAGACTAGGATGGCAAGTGGTTCTCGACTTACTGACTCTTTTCTGCTTGCAGATGACTTATTTCAGATTCGGGGTGCTGTGACTCCGAGTTTCCAATTTTCGTATCTCTGTACAAAGGTTTCTGCCGTTCATTACTTGCAGTCGATTCTGTGTGTGCCTGCAGATTTCGAGTTGATAACGGCATTGGCGTTGGCTGCAAAAACAAATGTAACAAACGAATAGATTCTTGATTAAATGCTAATGCCAATAACATCGAGTAAAAAACCAAAAATGATAATTCGTTCACTCAAATTATCGACAGTTCACTGTCAGTTCTTCGTATCTGAAGTAAGCCGCTCCGAAAAGGAGATAATAGCAATTCCTTTTTCATACAAAGTCAATAAAATGTTCTAGAACAATAATATAAACTTTCATTATTTCAGAATATTTCTGTC
Organism: Aurelia sp. 3 sensu Dawson et al. (2005); assembly: GCA_964020215.1. Taxonomy (NCBI): domain Eukaryota; kingdom Metazoa; phylum Cnidaria; class Scyphozoa; order Semaeostomeae; family Ulmaridae; genus Aurelia; species Aurelia sp. 3 sensu Dawson et al. (2005). The sequence continues at coordinate 11,940,108 of OZ026582.1, forward strand.
GTGAGGCTGTTCTGACTCAAGTATTTCGTAGTGCACTAACAACGCAAAGAGGTTGTGCATTGGCCAGATAGTTTGTTCAATGCACTCACTGTACATAACAAAAACTTGCCGTTTGCTAAAATACTGGAATACCAGAGCTTGGGCCCCGTCCACACGTATCCGGATATTTTTGAAAACGCATCTTTTTTATCCGTTTTCGGTTAGCGTCCACACGGAGACGGCGTTTTGGGTCACCAAAGACGAAGCTTTTCGAAAACGCTCTCCAGAGTGGATCTTTTTGAAAACGCCGTTTTCCTGTTGTTGTTGTGGACGGGTGAAAACGGAGCTTTTCAAAAACGCTGACATCACAGCATCGATTTATCACGTATAGGAGCATGCGCACGGATCTTTAGGGATCATGTAAGGACATTTTGATTGTTTGTTTTCTTTTGTCAAAGTTCGAACAGAGGAGTTTGAATGTAGCAGTCTTCGTGTGGACGGGGATATATTCGAAAACGCTCCTCGTGTGGACGCGGATATTCTTTTATACGGATAAAAAAAGATGCGTTTTAAAAATATCCGGATACGTGTGGACGAGGCCTTAGAAGTCTTCTACAAGAAATAGTAAATTTTTCAGGCGTAGATTTCTGCTTTCAGACCTCAAGCACATAACGCTGATCTAACGCTGATGTAATATGCTATGCCGCATAAAAGAAAGTCCGAATAAGATGAAGGCTCATTTCTGGCATCACAACGTAACATACAAATTTAGTTTCTCAGTATCTGGTGTTCATCAGCGCCGTTCACGTGTATTTTCAACCATTTGTCATGAACTTGTGCAAAATGATCAATCCTACTTCAAGACAATTTATCGCTATAACTGACAGCATGACAACTTCTCTTATCTCGTATTGGCTATTATTAGGAATTATGACAGCATGGTCCAAGTCGCACGCCTAGTAATAAATCTGATTGGTCGAAAGTGTTCGAAACTGAGGAAAGGACCAGGGCATTATTTATCAGGACAGACCGCTGTGTCAGAAACTGATCAAAAACTTGGCAGCGAACGCAGGATTATAAGAGCATCAGGTAGCTTCATCTTTGATGGCTTTATGCTAGAACTTCAATTATTTTTCACCTTTTGAAAAATCTGCTATGCTTTCTTCTTTTAGCAGTCTTTTAAAACAAGGACATGCCTTGCTCTACCATAGGGCAACAAACCATACAATAACTGTGTCCTTTGGGAAATACCGAGAATATTAACCCTGAGCGTCGCAAGCTCAGTTTTGCACTGATGACTTTGGGTTACTATTGTCTGGAATTGCCCTCGGAAACTATAATTATAGGCTTAATATAATCTATACTAACGTTTTCCATGGCTATAGCTAGCCTCTCTTTGTCTGATAGTGACTGTTGCTTCTTAGCTTGGATCTGACTTTCTACGGTGCAAAAAAACAAAGTGTTGTTATTTGAATGCATTTCTATATGCTTACATAATTCAGCCATAATACGGAGGGGAAGGTGCAAAATAACAAAACAAAGCAATGATACTGGCAAATAGATCATTTAATGGCGAATTCAATATTACCCAACTGCAGTCAGTTATTCCGAAACTAAGAGGATGTTTTCGAGAAAGCACCTTCAACAAATCGAAAAAGAAAAGGCCACGATATGAACGTCGCTCGTCGGATCCGCAGATGCTTGCGATGACGGCTAACCAATGAATTTGTAGGTAGAAACACCGCAAAACGACGAAAAACAACAGCAAATGGCTCGTTTTAATGAGAATATATATTGCCAATATTTCGTCCTTCCATGCAGGACTTCTTCAGGGCAGTTAAGAAGTCCTTCATGGCAGGAAGAAATATTGGCAATATATATACTCATTAAACCGACTCATTCGCTGTTGTTTTTCGTCGTTTTGCGGTGTTACTACCTACAAATTCACACCTTCAATAAACCTTTGAAATGGGAATAAATAACGAAGAAATCTCTGTCAGATTCCTTCCCATACTTGTACCCTACAGCAATCACTTGTACATCTCTTAGCACGTGTTATAAAGAATGTTCTGTAGTGTATCAACGCAGCACACATTAGGAGACATGGACTGATGTCATAATACCAGCCATAAAAACTTAGAATTAAGACATTTTATTTGATTATAATAGCTTTCTTGATAAAAATGGTTCTCTATTGTAGTCATGGGTTTCCCTTGTTTGTTTTTCGATTTTTGCCCAAAAATGAAAGATGCCAGATTTTAATCACTGAAAAGAGGTGAAGAGATAAAGCTCCTTCATCTGCTTGCCGCAATGGTGCCGAATTACTGGGTGCTTCTCCAGCTGCACTCCTCTAGATATGCAGTTGCCTTAAGCCCGCCGCACACGGAGAGGAAAATGCTCAGCAAATTGGCATGAATGTCATTTTGCTCAGGAAAATTCTCGCCGTGCGTGGATGATTTTCGCAGAGGAAATACTCATTTGTGTAGCTGAGGAAAATATCTGTCGAGTTTGACAATTTCTGCCATTCGTGCCTAACTTCTCACCGTCTGCGGTGTCACTGATAATTTTGCTCACTGCCCTGGGTACACACGTGTTCTTGTTGCCATGGTATCGACCAAAGGTCACAGGAAGATGGCGGCTCAAAGCTTGGTGCAAGAGGTTGTAAATGAGGAAAAACTTATTGAGTTATGGCCTGACCACCCATGTTTGCACGACGTGAGGTCAAAAGATTTTAAAAGTAGGGATAAAAGGAAGAAGGCTGTTGCTGATTTGGCTCAGAAGTTAGAACAAACAAAACAGGTATGTAAAAAGTCATAAATTTCGTTGTTTAGAAATTACTATGACCTTTGGTCGATACCATGGCAACATGAACAAGTGTGCACCCAAGGCAGTGAGCAAAATTCTCAGTGACACCGCAGACAGCGAGAAGCTAGGCACGAATGGCAGAAAATATCAAGCACGGCAGATATTTTCCTCAGCTACACAAATGAGAATTTCCTCAGCGAAAATCATCCGCACACGGCGAGAATTTTCCTGAGCAAAATGACATACATGCCACTTTGCTGAGCATTTTCCTCTCCGTGTGCGGTGGACTTTAATCTTCAAAACTGATATGTTTTTTTTTGCTTTTTTCACACCTTTATCAGCTAGAATCGAAGTATTTCATTGCACATCTATTTTAAAGGTACCCAAACAGGACCTGTATACCAATTTGCACCCATTGAAGATATCCAGCAGGGTTGGAAAAAATAGCGGACCACGGCACCAATGGTCCCAGAAATTTTTCAAGTCTCCAGAAAGAATGAAAAGGAAAAAGGAAAAGGGATAAATTCATGAAAAATGGAAAGTCAATTTTTGTCAATATCACAAAGGCTGTCTTAATTGATAGCCGTCATCGAATAGATTTAGATTGTTACCAGAACTAAAACATGGGCAGATTTTGTAATACAATAGCATCAGTCGCTTTGGTTCACACCTCAATTCAAAGCGATTAGCGAATGCAGACAAAAGAAATTCTCCCAAGCAGAAATTCAAACAGATGAAGCCGCAAAGTTGCTCTGAAAATAGTACGGCAAAATCTCGTTTGGTGCGGGCGAGGGGAGGCTTTTAAGAGAAGTTATGTGCTTATAACGAAAGAAGATGGGTAAATCTAAAGTTCTGTCTCGCGGATTTTGTTTATTTGATTCAGGACCTGCGGAGTGACTGCGTACATCTGAGCAATAAATATGCAAAAATTGTAATGCCCGCTACTCGGTTTCTGAATCAAATAAACAAAATCCGCGAGACAGAACTTTAGATTTACCCTTCTTCTTTCGTTATAAGCACATACCTTCTCTTAAAAACCTCCCATCACCCGCACCAAACGAGAGTTTGCCGTACTGCTTTCAGGGCAACTTTGCCGCTTCGTTTGTTTTGAATTTCTGCTTGAGAGAATTTCTTTTGTCTGCAGACGCTAATCTCTTTGAATTGAGGTGTGAACAAAAGCAACTGATGCTATTGTATTACAAAATCTGCCCTTGTTACCAGAACTAAAAATTTCATAAAAAAGATGTTGCTCGCAAGTCCCGGGGGGGGGGGCACTTCGATGTTTTCGGTACCGGGTAAGTGCCGCTGGACAGGGTATAGTTTTCACCATTCTTGCTCCCGGGCCGGGTATCGTTTTCTGCAAAAATGCTCCCAAAAGGGTATTCTCTTTTCATATGTTTGCTCCCAGACAGGACTACAGTGTATTTTCTTGATCCTTTGCTCCCAGACAGGGTGTGGTTTTTTGCCATTTTGCTTCCAGACTGGGGTATTTAAATTTAGGAAAATGCTCCCAGACAGGGTAAAAATCACAGCACCTCAAAGGCACACACCCGTATATTTTAGGACCAAGTGCCCCCCCCCCCGGGTCGCAAGTCTTGAAATGGTCAGCAGAAAATCAACAAAATTTGCCCAAAAAGTATCATTTACGATTGTGATAAGACTGATAATCAGTCCTCAGTTCTGTCATATTCCTTACATATCTTGACCTGTCGTAAGTGGGCACTTTTTGAAGCGATTCTCACAGAAATTTTTTTCGAAACTTGTTTGGTCTCAGAAATTAAAACATCTTTTCCATTCCTGATTTCCAGTTGTAATTCACAAACATTCTTAGTTGTAAAGCAATGATATATTGAATCTTACAAAAAAAGGAGAAGAGCTACAGTTCAATCGAAAAAGAATGCAATGCTTTTAACATACCTAAATCAGCAAGCCACTGTTTGTTCTTGTCTCTTTGACTTTGATTATAGTCGTAAGCAACTTGGCCAGGAGCCTAAACAAATGAAATACATATTTCATACCGAGTGTCCCAAAAAGAACTCCTGTTTACAAAATCACCAAAAATCGGCTATCAAGCCTTTAATGAAATTTCCTCTTTCACTTGTCTTATCAATGGCTCAAAACTATCAACAGATGATAAAAGTTTCATTTTGAAACAAAAAGGGAATAAAATACAAGTTGAGAACAATATTTTGAGCTTTACTTTATAAGGAAAAAAGTCCATCTTGCCCAAGAGTCATAAATTTTCAGATTTTTATCATTCTCGACGTCTCCAATGACAGTGCGTGTTTCGTTTTGTTACTTATGACCAAATCAAAAAATTAAAGGGAAAAGACATAGCTATAGCTCGTAGTCACTATAAAAGGGGTTAAAGAAAAAGCCTACGCATTCATTGTTTCTTTGGCTCCACAATGAAGCAGCACGTTTGGCAGTTACCAAATTGAATAGATTATATTTTCAACCTGGCTCGGGCAAGCTTTAACTATGTCGATTCCTTTTAACATGCATAAAGAAATTGATCTGGTAATCATTGGTGCTGTTATGATTCAAAGCCAGGTAGCCCTAAAGAGCTAAATTTGCAACTTCCTAAACAACTTGCAAAGCTCGGCTATGTCAGGAAAATAATTGGGCAACGATCTACTTAACAAAAACCAAATTTGAAGACTGGCTGTATGATAAAATTTACGTGTATTTCAAACGGCAGTACTTCTTTGGCACACCCAGCACATAACGAAAAATATCTCCTGATTCTGTTTCAAATCATTCAGTGATATCCGAAATAGCCTGCCTCTATCAAGAAACACGACTCTATTCTATCAATAAAAGCAACGTTCATAAGTTTAGTGGCACTGTAACAATGTCCTGCAATACATTCCATGTGCCGCTATCACGTTACTATTACTATCATTATCAATTTATTTCAAGTAGGCGTAAACAAAGGTAGCTCTAAAATAAATGCTAATTCAAGCCTACTACAAAGTAAAATTTGTAAAAAATAATAAATAAAAAAGAAAACGCATTTATGATACAGAATCATTAGGTATAAATACATATGTACAGATTTTCACAATCTTTTTACAATATTTGCAGAATTTACAGTGTTTCCTTTTCTTCTTGGTATTTATCCGCTCAAGAACCCAACCTGAGCCATGAAATGTCTACATGGTCTACAGTTGCATTCCTCTCTTTTCCATGTTTTTGTTCTCCTTTTAAGCTGGAGAGGGTATCAGATTGTTTTATGTCACTGGGAAGTGCCTGCCATAATCTGCTCCCCAGAAACGATGTCGTCTCTAAGCCACAGCACGTAGTACGCGCTTGTGGTAGTATTAGATTATGGCAACTTCTTAACCCACGTTAAAGATGGCGTGCGAATTCCAAAGCAAAAATTTGAAAGGCGACAAAGACTCACATTCTTGTAACACCCATTAAATCTACCATAACTGTATTCAGCCCCAAAATTGCCGTTAAAAAGTGCTTTCATAAAAGACTTCATCAACCTACTGACAACTGGAGCAAATTCTACATCTGTTCTTTGGCGAGAGACAGCTATTTTCGCACAGATCTTACATGCATTTCTATCCAAGGGTGTTGGGACACCAATGTTTTGATTAGATATTCATTTACCTTGTTTAGATCTTTTCTGCCTTCTTTGTTTGTCTCAACTCGTGTCTTAAGTTGGACTAACCGCTGTGTTGTTAGTCATTCAAATATAACTCCCTTGTATTCTACCGTGGTTGTGCGCCTTCGCATAATACCAGGTTTTAAACTGAAAACCACACAGGAAAACATAGGAGAGCGTTATCACTGCCCCTACATCGAGCACTTTCGCCAACTGCGCAACAACACGTTTTAATGACGTCTGTCTAGGGAGCAGAAGCAGAGATGTGTTGAGACTTTGACGGAAGAGCTGAATCAAAGTATGTTGTGGTTGAGCTCCGATAAGTTTTCATGTGTCGTTTGCGGTTCAAAACATTTTTTCCTCTGCGAAGGCGCACTAACACACATGAATACAATAAAGGTAGATTCAAATGACCAAACAGCATCACGGCTAGGCCCGCGAAAGACACGAGCTGAGACAAAACAAAGAAGGCAAAGAAAGTCAAAGCAAGGAAAATGAATATTTAATCAAAACATGAGTGTCCTTGCAGCCTTGCTGTATCTATAAATCCTTTTCTGTGCTTACTGTTTGACGTTAGCCTTCCGTGTGATTGAAACAAGAACGGGAATTCATACTTTGAAATTTCCCTATCAGGTGCCTAAGAATCTAAATTTCAGTAGTTTGACAGTCTATGAGCTTAAGTTTAACATGCAATACTGTTTCAAGTGAATTTGATGCTTTGGCTTGAAAATAGAAGATATTTATGAAAAACTTTAAATTTCTTAAAGCAATAACTAAAGGCGAAAAAAGGTCTGAAATGAACATTGATGGGTGTCTTTTTTAATCAAATGAACTTTTTCTTGACGGAAGTTCAACTATGATCACCTTTTAAGGTGTTTCTGTAGCCCATTCTGCGTCACCTTGTCCGTGAATGTAAGTGACTTTGAATCATATTTCTGATTCTAAGAATAGAATGTTATGAAAACAGTATAAAGGTTTACACTGACATCTGCAAACAAATCATTTTAACTGCGAAAATTTATATATCATGTGCTACCACTTGGGAACATTGAAACATGGCCCGTTTTTTTCTCAAACATCAGATCGAGTTGAAGAATTTTGTTCATTAACTAGTGCTACAAACGTACTTACTCCGACTGCAAAGGAGCTTCGCATCGCAACGCGTTCTGCTTTCCCTCCTGGAGATTCAAATAAACTTTGCTGGTTGCGTTGAAGAGGAGTGCTTGCTTGTGACATGAAGCCGAGCTTTTGTGACTCGATCATACTGATTGTTGATACACTGTCCTTGTAATCTAGATGAGGTTCAGTGCCTATATGTGAATAACTAGAAAGAAAAAGACACTCATCAAAGTAATTATCTCTAAGACTGTGTTCATACGATGCCGGCACATTTTGAAAACGATGAAAAATATGACGGCTGCAAAATTTGAGCAAGTGTTCACATGATACCGGAACAATTTGACAACGGTAGGAAATTTAGACGGCAAAGATTCGTTGCAAGACTTTGATGCCACAGAAGTGTACCTACACCTTAAGGATCGACCAGTCTCGTTCCAGAAGCGTCTAACCGTTCTGTTTTCATCATTTTCAAGTGTTTACACGATGCCATTTTCAAAATTTGCCGATTACAGTTCCTTTTTCAAAATCCATCGTTTTCAAAATCTGCCGGCAACAAATGTGCCGTTTTCGTGTGAACGGGAGGCCTATCCGTCAAATTTTTCACCGTTTTGAAAACGTACGTTGTTGTAATTTTCTTTTGATTCGATCTTATATACAAATAGCTAACAATATATACATTATTTAAATATATACACGTTAACTAATCAAAATCGAATATACAAAGCAAAGAAACAAAATTAATATTTTCTAAATTTACAAAATGGTTGGTAAACAAGTACAGGCACTACATTTACAGTTCGGACCGTCCCATTTTTTTATCAAAAGCTTTAAACTTTTCAGATTTTCTGCTGATTTTAGTTCACCAGGTAAGCCATTCCAAATCTGTGGCCCAATGCACTTAAGACTTTTGGACCCAAAAGTAGTTTGATTAGGCCTAAAATGGGCCAAATTATTTGCATTTCTTAAAGAATAATTTGAAGAGCGTTATTCAAAAATGCTCTGCATAAATGGTGGATTCAAATGATTCAGTGTTTTGAATATTTCTATGCAAAGGAGTCTTTGGTGAGCAACATGCATCGTGCATTTACTCGATCTCAAGAGCAAATCATTATAAGAACTTGTATGATCATTATAAAGAAACCTTAGGGCGCGTTCTTGTAATTTCTCTATTTTCTGCAAAGATTTGGAAGATGAGAAATACCAAACCAAGGGACAATAATCGAAATTTGAATATACGAAACTCTGGACTAGGATCTTTTTCTCCTGAAACCCAATAAACGTCTTTAATCTTTTGAGGACATTTAATTGTGTTGCAGCTTTTTTGCAAAGATTCGAAATATGTGGGTCAAAATCAAGTCTATAATCCAAAGTGACTCCTAAAAGTTTCACAGTCTCTTCAGATTTGATTATTTTACCGCTAATGTTAATTTGTTCTCCACTGGTATTGGTTTGATTTTTTCTGAGCAGTAAAGCATGGAATTTTTCAGAGTTGGCAATCATTTCATTTTGTTCTAGCCAGGTTAGAGCAACTCCGGTTTCCTTTTCCAAAATATTGACAAGAGAAATAGGCAAGAGTGTTGTCATCAGCATAATTATAGAGGGTTGCCTGTTTTATGAAAAGGAATTAATCGTTTATATAAAAATTAAACAGGATTGGGCCTAGTACAGATCCTTGGGGTACACCAGATATGACCTCCAGAAAAGAACTGTATGTATTATTTATCCGAACACTTTGTTTTCGTCGCTTTACGCGTACCGGCATCGTGTGAACGCAGTCTAAGTAAACGAATGGGTCTACGCGTAGGCTACATTTGCAAGGCTTGAGCTACAAAAGGCGCTACGTGAGCTGTCAAATCTACGCATTTTCCAAGTCTGCCGGATGGGTAAATAGGGTAAATAAACATAACCCCCATTTGAAATACCAGTGCTCCCTGGATATCAAAATATTGGCAAGTATATAATTCAATAGTAGACGTGTAGACTTATGCCTTTTCGTCCCTTGTTTCCCTGCGTTCTTTGATTTGCTGATATCACTTGGTCAATAGGGACTCATAATATTACGCTTACATAATGGGCCCACTTTTTTCAAAATGGCCTAAACAGATGGGAATTCTCGTACACTCAACAAAATCGCTTCAAAATCTGGTTTAAAGAGCTCGAACATTGAAAAGCGAAGTTTTAGTACAATGAATGATGTTGTGTTGACCTACAAAGCGCAAAATGCATAACTTTCAGGCAGTAATCTTCCTCTGTAGAAGCAAAATAGATCCATCGAAGCTGCGAGAACTCCAAGCTGCTTCAACCGTCCTTTAAGAGCAACAACAACAACAACATTCTGAATAGCGGCCCCTGATTGGTTAAAACTGAATTCTAGCGATTTGATTTGTGAGTACGGAACAACCCTACACGGGCCTAAAGTGGACCCACTATTTAAGAGTAATGTTACTAGCCCCTCTTGACCAAGGAACGCAGGGAAACAAGGGACGAAAAGGCATCAGTCTAGTAGACGTGTAGACTGATGACTTTTCGTCCCTTGTTTCCCTGCGTTCCTTGGTCAAGAGGGACTAATAACATTACTCTTAAATAGTGGGCCCACTTTAGGCCCGCGTAGGGTAGTTCCGTATTCACCAATCAAATCGCTAGAATTCAGTTTTTAACCAATCAGGGGCCGCTATTCAGAATGTTGTTGTTGTTGCTCTTAAAGAACGGTTGAAGAAGCCTGGAGTTCTCGCAGCTTCGATGGATCTATTTTGCCTCTACAGAGGAAGATTACTGTCTGAAAGGTATGCATTTTGCGTTTTGTACGTCAAGACAACATCATTCTTCGTACTAAAACTTCGCTTTTCAATGTTCGAGCTCTTTAAACCAGATTTTGAAGCGATTTTGCTGAGTGTACGAGCACTCCCACCTTTTTAGGCCATTTTGAAAAAGTGGGCCCATTAAAGTGGGCCATAAGCGTAATATCATGAGTCCCTATTGACCAAGTGATATCAGCAAATCAAAGAACGCAGGGAAACAAGGGAAGAAAAGGCATAAGTCTAGTAGACGTGTTCAAATCCACTTCAAAATTCACGTGACTGGAAACTGGCCACTCTATTCTGAAATCATCGATGATCATCGATCGAACCTCGCATATAAAACTGTATAAAAATAATGCTCGATTCAGTCTTTTTGCAGAATAGCTAAAAGGTCTATTGTAAGCGGTGGCAAGAATGATCAACACCAATATACATTACGGTGTTAGTGGTAGCTCTGTCGACTTGTTTTTCCTTTTCAACCGCAGAAATGGGCTTCTGATCATTCGATGCATTAGCGCCCATCATCATAATCCGCAATCAGAGTTCGTAAAGAAAGTTAAACTTACATGCTTTCTTGCTCGGTATTTCCAAGATCAAGGCCTTAAAAAGAAACAAAGAAGATAGAAAGGCTAGGGCCACAAGTAACAGGAGCAAGTTGTAACACATGCTATTTCCTTGCCGCTATTAAAGCTGTCCGTACCAGCTTTTGTGTGAATGAATATCTTTTCACTACCTTCAATCTAAACAGTGGTTCTTAATGTTCTCGCCGGTGGCTATTTCTGTATTATTGCTATACCTAATTTTTTGCCTAAAAGTACATTCTTGGATTTCAGAACTTTTCGTTCTGCAGCGCTCCGTAGTTACTGTGAATTCCTAATTCCTATGCAGTATCGCAGTAAAATATGTATTGTTTCTCCTGAAATCAATGTTGAATGCTATAACCAAATGTATCTTTTTTTTCATTCATTAAAAGTAATACAACAAATCCTACATTCTACTATACGGATCTAACTACTATACAATACTACAGGGACGATACCATGGGGAGCGAACGACAATGACTACCCCATGGCCAATATGAAAAGACACGCAATGCTAACCTAAATACAACAAATACTACTGACAATTTAATATCTACTAAACTAGATTCGGTTCCACATCAAATGTAAGGTTAGGGTTGCGATAAGTTACGTGCTTTGAAGTAATTTCAAATTCCTGGCATCTGATGTGAAACAGAAGTTACAAAGTAAAAGGACATTTACGTTAACGACGTGGTGGTTGCTTTGTGCATAGCTGAGGGTTGAATGATCTTAGTCAAAGCGACCAGTTTTGCGAATGAAACGTAAGGTCAATTCGAGTATATTTTTATTCAGGTCATAAGAAAGGTCTTGATCACCATATAATAAAAGCTGTGTCAAAGCGTAATTTGAGAGATCGGTGATTTGCACAAATGGTCGTAATAATTCAACCATGCCAGCGAGAAGATCTTGTCGTTGAGCATCAAAAGAGGGGCAGAACAACAAAAAGTGCTCCGTATCCTCAATACCATCGCTTGTTGGGCACATCGGGTTTATGGTATCTCTAAAATTATGCTTGAATTTGTGGAGATTTAACTTGCTAAGACCAACCCTAAGTTGCGTAAGATGGGACAATCCTTTAGGATCGTGAATTCCATAAACAGATTTCGCAGGAGGACGGATTATTGACAAGAGTTTCTTCTTAAAAACAGCAATAGAAGGTGCAAGTCTCAGTTCAGGCTCAAGCTTATTCCATTCGGATAAACAATTTGGATAGAAAGTCGACTTGAATTTTTCTGAATGAAATGTATCTTTCCCGAATAGTACATTTTCTCACCTTGTCAGTTCGGGGCAAATTGTAACAAAACAAAAAATCCAACCAATAAATAAGCAAGTTCTTCCTGAAAGATATCAGTCAAAACTATCTCTATTCGTAAACAATTGTTCCATATGCTCTAAATGGCATTGGGGTTTACCGAGAGAGAAAAAGACTGGTACAATCAGCAGCTGATTTACAAGATTTTCATATCAGCAAAAGCATCTAAGAACTCTGGTGTGCAAAAAATGAAACAATATATACTGAATGAAATGTATTTTATCTAGTTTTGACTTTATCTGATTACATTTTACTTGACTTTGAGTTTAATTGATGTAAAAAGTAGGATTATGCTAGCAGACAGACCTATTTCACTGCTTATTTCAGTCTGTTACAACCGGCCCCCGTTCCTGTTACGACTTGTCCCAAGCTCAGGGCAGGTTGTAACACTCCGATCTTTATTTTCATTTGCAATTTTTTACCGAAAATCTAAAAGTGCCATATTTTTGGAACAACATATGTTCAATAGCCAGTGGTCAAAGACAACACACGGTGGTTTAAAGACAGGCTTGATCTTTGCTAATAAGGAGAATATGTCATTTTTCTGAAAAAAAGTTACAACAAGCCCCGGTTTGCCTAGCCAGCGTGCAGACTTTACTTGCCAATGTGAATGAGGCCCAAGGCGGAATTGTAATTACAATTCCGCCTTGGCTCTCATTCACAATGGCAAGTAAAGTCTGCACGCAGGCTACGGTTTGCCCTACTTTTACATGAAATAAGGAGACCACTGAAAAATTCAGCAATAACAATTATCACCGTGGATTTAGGTTGCATCTAATACATGTCCCTTCTTGTTATTTGATCAAAATTTCCCTTGAATTAGGGGGCTTGCTCCAGAACCGTCTTTGCATATCATTTTACTTAATCAGAAGTCGCTCTCTAACTATCTACAATTCCTTTTGATTGAAGTGCAGGGGTTCCCAAGACTTTTTCGATGTTCGATCAACTATCAAATCCAACTATCAACGACAAAATGAACAGGCTCCCGTTTTCTTTATCATTTTATCTTTTTTTTATAGAGCAGAAGATAAAATGATATGAAAATTGAAAAAGTGATAAATGAAAACTATAACTGATAGAAATAATAGGAAAACAAGAGAGAGTAATACCAACCCCACCCCCAAGAGCCCACAACCAATGGTCACTGTGTTGTGACACATTTTTTGCAACTGGTGGCCAGTGTCAGTGTGCTGTTGTTTATTAAGAAACTTTAGTAGGTATAAAGTTGTCCAGGTATCAGTAAAATTAAGATGCAAATCTTCATTTTCATATCATTTTATCTTCTGCTCTATCAAAAAAAGGGTCTCTGGTTTCAGCTTTCGCACAAACATGGCCTTTCATATCAATTTATCATTTCTTCAACGAAATTTGCTATTTCTTCAATGATTCGTTTGGAACAAGGATCTCTTGTCTATTGTCATAAATGATTGTCACGTTTATCATAAACGACCATCTGATTATTATGACTGCCAAAGAAGAAAGCAAAACTACTCCAACTTTGACAGTATATGGCACACCGGGTGAGCCACAGCAAAATTCCCACTGCTGAAATTCATAGCGCCAAGTGTATATGATGGAACTGAATCACGGGGAGGCGGGGTTGTCGGCTAAATTTCGAGTAGGGGTGTACCGCCCACAGTTTCAAAGTGTAACCGTTGGCTAGACCAGTTTTTGTGAAAATGATACCCTAATGGCTAGACTAATTTTCCATCAAAAGTGCCCTGAGTTGGCGTTTTCTTGACAAAACTTGCCAAATTTTCGCATTCTCTGGACCAAAATTTTTTTAAAAAATGGGTTTTATTGCAGGAATTACCGAATTTTAACATTTCTTTGACCAAATTTGCCAGAAAGCATACAACTTGCCCAGAAAGCATACAACTTTGCGGGGTGAGTGGCCGAGTGGCTTATACAGTCTTCGTCAGGTGACTGAAGTTAAGCTTGGTCGAGTGAGGTCAGATTTCGGATGGGTGACCTCTGAGGACTGACCTCGCAACTCACCTCGTCGTCCTTCGGAAGGGACGTTAAACTAGGGGTCCCATGCCTGGATGCGGCATGCACAGTGGGCCTAAATTAGCTTTCAGTAGCTAGAAATCCTGACAAGCTCACTCAAAACAAATTAAAAAAAAAAAGACTAAGTGCGACCAAAATTGCCAAAAAGCATATCCTTGTAGGTACCTTTACTATGGAAGAACCCCCCCTCCCCCTCCCCCTTGAACTGAATAAATAAAACTCAGCTTTAAAGGCGAGAAATTTAGGTATTTGTAATTTTTCTCACGTTGCAAATTCCCTGAAAAGGCCTAAAACACTGCATCAAATCAGAAAGAAACTTCTCATACTGGACAATAAAGAAAGCACAATATTTCACCAATGAGAGAGGTAGTCTGCACATTTATTGCAATGGGATTGAAACTCTTCAGTATCTACTAGAAAATCCACTTTTTATGACTCCAGAGAGAGGTGAAATGTAATTACATATTGTGTGTGGGGGCATTTCTTGCTATTTGATCAACTGCTTCATGCCCTTTTACAGGCATTTCGCTGGCAAGACATTTTCGTAAAGTCAACTTTGCCTATATTTTCAGTGCTCATAAAATCGCAAGGAAAATCTTAAAAATACTTCAGCCTTGCAGCTGTTAACTAAAACTTAAGCCATTCAATTCTTCAAGTACTTTTGGTGCTATGAATGCTTGAAAGTGGGAATGTTTTTCTGACTCACCCCATAGTTGATCAAAATGCTTCATGATTTCACATTTCACATTGCTATTCACTTTGGAGCTTTCTAAACGAATCAGACCCTATGTTTTCCTATGAAACTCCAATAAAAGCCCTATTTATAATTTCAGGCGATGGCCTAGTACCTCATGTATATGGAAGATACTAGTCGTCAATAATCCTTAACAACTGCCGAAAAAGCGGTTTGAGTAGAGGGTCTAAATCCGTTGGGTTTCATTAGAGAATTGGCAAAAAATATCCCCCATTCTCGATCAAAAGTAACTCATTTCAAAAGTAACTATGAAAAACGTATGTCCTGCAAGATATTTGAGGAGTTTATCATTCAATGAAAATTTACCTGGTACCAAGGCAGCTTCTGTCCTTGGATCAGCATTTCCTGTTCCATCTTGCAGTTGTTTAATCCTATCACCATTAGGTAGAGTACCACCAGATGTCTTAGGTTGCCGATTCTCTATGACAGCAAATTTCTTATCCTGTGCGGCACCTGCAGCGATAGCATTCAACACAGACTGATCACCTTTCTTTAATGATTCCATTAGCAAAGTGAGTTCTGATTGTGATATAACCCCTGCATTTTTCGTTTCTATATCTTTAATCAACCCTGCACTAGTTTTGTCTTTTCTGAGCCTAGACTGAGCTGCTCCTCCCTTTCCTTTCGGTCTTCTAGCAGCCTTTGGCCTATCTGATTGCTTGAATGATGTCTTTTGCGCATTTTGTCCCACAATTTCTTCTGTTTTTTCAGCAACACTATCAGCCACTTTGTCCTGTCGTTGGCCATCTTTTAATTGTACGGTGTCTCTAAGCTGGCTTCCTTTATTTTTGACTTGCCGCGGTGAAACATCCTTATGATTTGGCAAAACACGGTTACCTTTCACCTCTCTCGTCTTTCTCCTGCCAGCACTGCTAAGTGATCGAACGTTTGCCTGGCAAAATAAACGGCTGCGCTATAATTGACGAAGTGGTTACATTACAGACAGACCAACAGATTTAAGCAATCAAATATAGAAGCATTCATGCTAAAACCAGGTTCTATTATTAACGAGCCAGAAAAAAGGCTGTTAGCAAGGCTTGCAGTAAAATAGCTGGCGAGTCAGATATAGAAAGATCTCCTTTTGAAAGGCTCCTAACTTTTGTTTTTGATTCTGTTAAAAAACTTTACCTAGTTACTTTCATGACTTTTTTCCTATTCTGCTCATCTGTTCATCAGTATTCCAAAAGTCAAGCCAGTCAAGTTGATTTATATATGTCTCAAAAAAACAGTCTTCAATATGGTCTAAAGTCTGTTCGATATCTTGGTGCTAAACTTTGGAAAGCATTACCTTTGGAACTCCGAAATGCTTCATCAAAAATGTTGTTCAAAACAAAACTGAAAATTCATTTATTGAACAAGGTCTAATCTGGGCCATTTTGCTACCGCACAATTATTTAAACTCACACAAATTTATTTTATTACATCTTAGGATAGGGGGGCTCCCTCCTCGATTAGTTTACCTATTGAGAGAGCTCCTCCTTTAAGTAATTCCCTGCCTACAATCTATTTAGCTCCTCTTTGTATCTTGCCTTAATATTGTATTAATTTTTGTATCATTGTATTAATTTTCTGTAACATTTCATATATTTAGTCTTTGTACTTTAATAAATTTGTTTGTATTGTTGGTATCATAAATTGCATGTAGTGAATCTAAATATGAAACTGAAACTGAAAACTGAACCTATTATTGCCGTCATATCAAGGCAATGATATTAGCAAAAATATAATTCAATATCATGGCCCCTCTATTCTGAAATTATGAGGGATTTGCTCACAAAATTTCTTTCAAGAACCTTCAAAGACGGCAAAAATCACAAACAAATATTCTTATATTTCTACTTAAAAGCTGTGATTTGCATAAGCTTTAGCATGTCTTATCCCGTAAGAGGGAAGAATCTACCAGCCCTAAGTGCATGAAAAATTAATTCCAAGCGATATTATCGAAGCTTGCACATGTTCAAGACATCTGCTCAAGATTTTTGGTCTGCTTGGAAGGTTTCTTAATGGGATTTCTTGAGAAATGCCTCACAATTTCAGAATGAAATGGCCGATTTCAGTCAAGTAAACTTTGAAATTTATTGTCTATTATTGTCCCAAAATTTCGTATTTAATTCTTTCAAATATGAAATATATTGGGTCTTGCATATAATGTATAAAACTAGATATTACGTTTCCTAAAGGATTTTAACGTATGATAAAAACATAAATGTAGAAGGTACCTTTGAGACATTCCCGACGCCTTGTAATGAGGCTGCAAAAAATGAAACGTATGAATTGACCATAACAAAAGAACAGTCACTAATGGGCAATAACTGTTGCGATTGAAAAGCTGTTTACATCTATAGGGATACTTTAAGTTGCTGCACTAGATCTTCTATCAAGAATCATTTCAGTGCTTATCAAGACGAGAGATGGCATTTCATACAATTAATGTTCATGTCAAATTCTAACAGGTATCTAATGAAGAAAGTCAGCAATGCCTCTTCTATCCATATGAAATATTACAATTACAATCTTACTTTCTACCGTACAACCCTAATTACCATACTACACCAGACGGACGATATCATGGGGAGTAAAGGTCAATTACTTCCCCATGACCAATAAGAAATGCAACGCTAAACTAACATACCACAACACTATTTACCATGAAAAGCTAACAAATACCCTACCAGATTCTTTCTGGCATTAGATGTCAGATCGGGGGTTCAAAGAAAATTAATAAGAAACTGTCACGACAGCAACTCGTTAGCAGTATCTTGCTGCATGTCTTATCCTAGCAAGTGAGAAAAGCTGTACATTAGTAAACAAGTGTAGTCACCAGCCTCCTGCACCAATTTGAACGATTTTTGTTCAAGCCTATGGAAAAGGGTGACTGTAACCCTTTCAAGCAGTGGTTAAACAGTGAATCCTTATTTACCACAACGATCCCTTAATGTATGACAAACATAATTATCTATCAATCGCAGCAGAATCAAACGAAGAAAATCATATATTCAATTGATTTTAGGACGACTCAAATAATTTATTCTACATTTTAGGCAAAATCGACCGCCCTTGCGAAAAAAATATCTGCGCACGCTCATCGAGCATTGCTGGAAAACGACAAAATATCTACCAAAGAAGTAAGGTCATGGACCGCAAAACCGTGTCACAAAATTTTGCCAAATGCACTATCTTGAAAAATGTCATTTTTAAATGGATTCTAATTCCTGAATTGTCTTCTTTAACTTTCCAACTTTTATAAAACTCGGACAAGTGGATCTATCAAAACTGACACAGTTTCGTAGTGAAGTAGCTTTGTGACCCTGTCTGCAAGGTGTAACTGATGTGATTGGCCCGATCGGCGCACGGAGATGCTATTAGGACCCATCAGTACTCTGGAATCCTGTTCCGAGAAATCTGGCTATTATCAAAATGAAGCAAAAGCGCGAGAGAAACGATTATGCATAAAAGTATGCATGGTTTTCGTGTAGCTTTATATGAATAAAATAGCTGTAAGGTCAAATGAGCAAACTTTAATCTCGCAACGTCTGTTCCCATTATTTTTTAGAAACCTTTTAAAATAATCTAATTCCGAAGTAATTGTGTTTATGCCTGGTAAAGTGGTTAGCAAATCGAAGGAGTACGAATATCTCGGTGTTCATGGACACAACCTTGCAAAAAACCGAAAGAAAGTTTTGTCAAGAACAAAATTGCAGGCTCCTTTACGACACAACATCAGAGAATGGATAGCAGAAAAGATCCACAAAGTAATAATTTTGACACAAACGTTGTAATGCAGCAATACCATACTCGGTATGCAAATTCGCCCAAATCACAATCGGAAAGAATCCAGAACAGAGTCTTAGCTGTTATCAATGGAACTGTGAATCGAGTAAGAAATAAGAGAGCCTTGTTAACGATTTTCAAATGCCAAAGTGGACCAGGAATAAGACTATTCGTAGCCTATTTCAAGAAACTTCAACATCACAAGGTAACCCGTGGGAATAACATCTACCTTTTGCCTCCTAAAGATCGCACTGACGCTGGCCGCAAGTCATTCCTCTTTCAGTGGTCAACAATAATCAACAAACCACCAAATGCCTTGAAAGATGAACAGACTAGATACAGATGAACACTTGCTTTCAAGAGAATATGAGACCAACTTGACCATGATTTGTAACATTAAATTTAGTATCATCCTACTTTTAAACTTGAACATACAATTTGATATCTTTTACTTCTCTTAGACTTTTAGTTTTCACAGGACCTTGAATGAGAGCAGCTCCTGTGCAAGCTGACCAAGTCTACGTGCATAAATATAGATAGATTATTAATATTCATCCTCATCATCATAATGTTCTGTCATCTTTGTTTTCTAATACACGACAGACTTAATGGGTCAAAAATTAGGACTAGCATTTAAAGCGAGATAGAAAAACTTTGTGTGAAAAACCATCGTTTTTTCCTTACAATCCATTCTCACTAGCAAGCTAAACCATCTAATCGAGGTTACATTTCAACCTATCAAATGCATTCGATTTTTTGGACTGACCAATTAGAAAGCTCCATTCAATTACCTGGTTTAGTTTAAGCTGGTTTACCTTGCCATTGGGAATGGGGTATTAGTTAAACCTTCTGCTATTTCAAAATGGTTGTTACTTCCAAAGATGGTATCATTGGAAAAGGTGGATACACGTCAAATCGAAGACATGAATTTTAAAAATCGAGAAGATACAGTAGCATACCATCAGTTAAGACGATATCAAATTTTCCATCTTTTGACTGAAGCTTCAACCTGTATGAAAAGGATAAAACAAGTTAGGGGCATTCGCACTTAACCAAAGAGTCATTTAACCAATTCCACTGAATTATTCTTAGTTGGATTATAGATTTTTAAAAATCCTTCTATAAGAAAATCGTGTAAGATTTGAAACGTCGCTGGAGTTTTGAATAAAACGTGAATTGAGTCTTGTATACCTGGCCACTTGGCCCTAATCACAACGAAATGTCACTGTTTTATCATAAATATGAATTGAGCCTTTACAGGTTAGAAAATGTTTGCCCTCTTTCTCCTGGCAATAAGATTTATAGCAAAGTTGTGCTTTTCATCAGACACATCCTTCTCTTTGGATTATGTGGATACCCATCAATGGCTGAACACAGTCATCACAATTTCCTCTATCATTTGAACGGATTGATGTTCAAAGTACTTACTGTACAACCATTCAAAAGCTTTTGCAAGGAGCGTATTTGCAAGCAATTAAAACAAAGATGTCAGGAATTAGATAAACTCTACACCACATTTGAGAAGGGCCAAAGCATCTTTAATACTAAACACAGAGATGTCATATTCACTACCGCATATAACTGTATTTTTTGACAGTAAACAGCTGTTTTGGTTACCAAACTTTGGTGCGCATCAGAACTTGTATCTTAGACCATCTTAAGCCATTTTCCACGCAAATGTGAGTATCAAATTAAGAAACATTAAAATGAGGGTATTTTCACGTTAGATACTTTAAGTAATGAGTGCTGATTAACCTTTTTTACAGTTATCCATTAACGTAATGCTGTAGTGGCCAAAAACTTACAGTAAGACCACATTTTTGTCAATAACGTTCCTTGGCGTTACGATATTAAACCTTACTACTCTACCTATTTTACCCTCTTGAAGTTTCTTAGGTCAACTTTCCATGTATATATATAGGTTCAGAATTTCGCATTTATTTTTTGAATATCTGTGCCATGTTGCTGTGACATCATGATGAAATCTATAGAAATTCTTGGAAATTTTTGTGGGTTTGCCGACAAGGGGTGTGATCGAAAATTGTGTTTCTCAGTTTCTCAGTAGCATTTTACAGCTCAATCTATGCGCAATTCATTTCTATGATTGGTTTGCAAAATATGGGAAGTCCACCAAAAATATTGGTTCAAGTAAAAAAGTAGTGGAGGGCCTTCAGTCCACAGCTGTAGCCACAAGTTTAAGATTTTCAATAGATTTTGTTGTGGCATCATAGTAAAATGGCAAAGAAATTAAGAAAATAACATAAAAATTCAGAATCTTCATGGAAAGTTGTCCAATAAAAAACTCAAAAAGAGTACAACTGGCTGTGGTGCTCAGTATTGTTACACCAAGAAACGTTGTTGACAAAATGTAGTCTTGAATTTTTGGTCATGATTGTAGATCCTGGAAATTTCATGATTTCACTCTTTTAAGACACAATGACTTAAAAAAACTGTAAACATTGACTGGAAACAACTCATTTTCAATTGTACAAGCTTTCTTAGATCTATTTTTATAACAGGGCCATTGTTGATAACTGCACTTTGTTTCTGAGAAAGTAGCCCTGTACAAGTGGCTATTTACATATATCTGAAGGAGCATGAATGTGAAGTGGCTCCTGAGCCACAAATTTGAAATAAACTAAAATGGCTGCCATTAAATGAATGTAACAAATAGTTGTGATGGAGAATGTCAACCTGGTTGATAAAAGTTGCTTATTCAGGCATTCTTTTGGGTACCTGTTTGTACTAGTCTAAAAAGAATAAGGATGGCCTTTCATACCATTCTAGATGGGTTAAGTTTAATCTTCCTCTGAATTATTTATCAATCCCCACTCAAGTATGCTGTACAATCATTTACCAACACACATGTATGACCCAGTTGCAATTCAATTTAGCCTAATGCCATTCAATTTAGTTCTACTGAATGATTTAAGTCCTCCACAGAGTGATGCAATAGGCTGATGTTTCCATCAACAATTAACTAAACAAGGGCAAACAAATATGTAACAGTACTTGCAGCATAGTGGTGTTTACCAGGTACCAAACAAAGTGACAATCTCAAATCAAAAAACATTCTTAAAACTTTATCAAATCAATAGATGAGAAATATCATTGAGACTTTTGTTGATCTTCTGAACCAGCCTCATTCATGATCATCAAAAAACGAATTAATATAGTGTCTAGGCTAACATTTTGTAACTTGGTAGAAATGCAAAGAATTATGTATTTTGTGAAATGTACTGCTATCTTTGCTTATTAAACAGCTTACTTTGTAAAAAAATTTGAAAGGTGGTTTGCTAAATAAACAATGTTGCATTTATCATAAGCTTTTCACTACCAAAAAGATCTTTGGTGCACAGTTAGACGTCAGATCACCAAATTTGATCATCCTGTTGTTTTATCAATTACACAATGTTGCAAAATTTGTTGGTGTATACAAACCTCTTTGTGCCTCAAGGCCTGCAAACAAAACTTAAAAGAGCAAGCAGCAGACAGAGAAGAATGACTTTTTACACAACATCAAAGAATGGACTAATAACATCAGATGGAAATGACCTGATTCAAACGTAAAGAAAAGCATGGAAAAGATGAAGCCTTCAATGCCCTAACACATGATACCTTAAGAAGAAGAAGCCAATGAGCAATCTTCCAAGTATAATACTGTAAATTGAAAGCATATATATTTCAGAAATCTGAAATTTGTATGTTGCTTTGTGAAAACATTGGTTGATCACTGTACAGTAGTTACAGACCCTGTGCTAACCACGTGTATTGGTGGTCATCAACTACAGTATACAATAATCATGGGTGTAGGGGGAGACAAAATTTAAGGGGGTTGCTTAATAAAAAATCCATTGTTCACCAAAATTCTGCCTGGCTTAAAGCCAATTTTCTCCACTGACAGTCTAAAAATCCTCAGTCTCTCCAAACAAGAATATCCTTGCAAGCTAATTTGAGAATATTAACACTGATTGAATACTTTCAATACTGATCCTGTCCCACTAGGTTACTGACAGGATTTATCAGGCGGATAAGGTTTGTGAGCTTACCAATCAAAATCAATTTAGCCATGGCAACCAAAGATACTTTCACAGACATATGTCAAACATTCATCACAAAGTTTATGCCGTTATTTTTTCACAATTCAAAGTGCTTAGTGTGTACACTGTCAGGCTTTATCAGGCAGCTATCATATTCACTGCTTTGACTCAATTTTGCAACTTAAAACA
Organism: Aurelia sp. 3 sensu Dawson et al. (2005); assembly: GCA_964020215.1. NCBI lineage: Eukaryota > Metazoa > Cnidaria > Scyphozoa > Semaeostomeae > Ulmaridae > Aurelia > Aurelia sp. 3 sensu Dawson et al. (2005). The sequence continues at coordinate 11,963,082 of OZ026582.1, forward strand.
TATTAAAACATGAATTCCAAAGACCTAACAGTAACATCCTTTTTGTGCTATGCCACTTTAAATGACTTCAACATGCTGGATTCCAAGGAAAATTTGTTTTGGCTATCAACCTAACTGTAGAAAAGATATGGGGTACGGGGTGAGTAGATAAAGATTACGGGGTGAGTGGCCGAGCGGCTTATGCAGTCTTCGTCAGGTGACTGAAGTTAAGCTTGGTCAAGTGAGGTCAAACTCCGGATGGGTGACCTCAGAGGCCTGACCTCGCAACTCACCTCGTCGTCCTTCGGAAGGGACGTTAAACTAGGGGTCCCATACCTGGATGCAGCATGCACAGTGGGCCTAAATTAGCTTTCAGTAGCTAGAAATCCTGACAAGCCCACAAAACAAATTGAAAACAAAACATACAGAATAGATTGACATCTGAAGTTTTCAAACAAACCTCAAGATACTCCATCCAGCCTGGTGGGAAGGAAGACATGAGAAATTGGAATAGTCGTCATACAGAATGGAAGAAGAATCATGATTAAGGAAAGTTCACAAAGTTTTGATTTTGAAATCTTTAAGTTATGTTTCTGGGCAGACTAGAAAGGTTGTATCTTTCGCAAGCATGGGCAAGTTGAGATGGCCCCAGTCTGGAGATGGCCTAAAAGTGCACGGAAAATTTGCGGTTGCGAAGGTTGAGACCAATAGATTAAAGCAATAGATCCCTTGTTTATTGCCAACTGTGCGGCTTAGGCTTAGAACCGCGTACGTTCCCCCAATATCTTGCAGATATCTTGCGTTTGCGAATGCAGTACAAACTTTCCAATCTGGGTTTCTGGCTGCTAAAGTAGTTACTTTTACCCTGTTACCTAATAAATCCTACCACTACCATAGCTAAATGCTGCTGTTAACTCTTTTTGATTTACTTAAAGCATTATACGACTCTTTGTTTATAATTAGCATTTTTTGGATCTGATTGATATGGAAAGCATATATGCATAGGCCTATTATTCTCGTTGTTATCATTAATGTTTCTTCCAGCAAAAAGGTTTGCAATGCAGAATCTGCTTTCTTTGCTCTGCTGAAAGTGAAGAAAAAGATGCCTCTTACATGTTTCTAGCTGCGTGCTTGGCATGAATTGTTCTTGGATTTCATGTGTTTTCAGGCCCCAGACCAGGCAGGTAGGAAGTACTAACTCAACTTCGTCAAACCAAGGCCTCTTGTTGGTGCTTTAACTCGATCATAATGTGTAAATCAAGTCTTTCAATCATGAGCTGAGGTCAACGATGATTATCCTCCATGTTAAATTGCACTTAACCGCAAAAAAGGCATGTAAACTGGTAATCGACACTGACCATATTGTTGACAACGCATTTATTTTGATCTCTTAGCTACAATGAATCTATATTGAATTGGCCTCGGTTTCGTGAAAGCTAATCCTGGCCTCAGCCAGCCTGATAGCCTAAACAAAATCATTTGTAATTTTGTTCAAATGATTAAACAATTTTTGCATTTTAGTACTGAAAGTTTCTTAATTTTTTTTCCTACTTTTCAAACGTATAGCCTGCGTGTAGAGTCTGCACGCAGGCTACAAACGTATGACTTGTCACTTTGCCTCAGCAGGGGCGCACATTCAAATTTTGTTTGGGGGGGTGTCGTCGGCATGTGTTGGACCAGGGAGCGCCGAATGGACCGACTAGATTTTTTAGGGCAACTGGACGTATACAGGCTGTTTGTGCTCTTAAAGCTTTTATGTCGCTATATAACACTAATGGTAGACATTTAATTAGTTCTGTGATTTCTGTGTAGAGGACGGTCATGGATTAGCGCGGTTTCGCTTTGAAGTCATTAAGGTGTAATTTTGGATAGTAAGGAAAACAAAGGAATTTGATGACCGTCTCTCATGGCGTTGAGGGACAACTGATAAGTGAGGCTAGGATTTGTATTTATAGCGACATAAAAGCTTTAAGGAACTTTGATACAAGCAGTACAGATTAACTGAGAGCGCCAAAAGGAGGGGGTCTAGTGGCATGGCCCCCAGGAAATTTTTTGAGGACACGCCCTCTACTTTGGCTTAGAACACCACTTCTGATCCCATGTTTGATGTTTGCCGCTTCGAAAAAAGGATTTTTGCTATTTTGTAACAGGTTTCTTCATAAATTGGCATCTTCAGGATAACTTCAAGTAAACACCACTCTCTTAGAAAAGCAGAGCTTTTTCGGAAGGATAGCTAATCGCAAACAGAGCAAAAATTGCTTTTAAGAGTGAAAGAGCAGCCTCTCACACTCATTTTCTCAAAGCATTTTTATTTGACTTTGCCTGTTTTGCTTTTACGGCTAAGCTTTTTCCTGTCAGGCCAAGCCAAGCGGTGGTGTCCAATTTCCAACGCCATTCAATTACCACCACCGACACCAAGGCCGCCGAAAAGTTTTGGAGGCCCAGGAGCAAAACTGCGACATGAGGCCCCATGCGAGTAGCCCGTGTTGGAACACAGGCTACATGCGAGCGAAGCGAGCAGAAAATTTTTGCGATCACGCTCTTTAGGTTAGCTTAAAATGGCCTAAAATAAATTTCAGAACATTTCCTGCAGTCAGAATGTTAACAAGCGGACGGCTCACGTGGCTGCGGTCGACCTCCTCAGTTTTCTGAGGAGGGAACGCCTAAATTTTAACAATTCGTTTACAACTAGCTGATGGACACAGAGCCTAAGTTGAAGAAAAGCTGTCAGTAGGATCTCTAAATGTACGTGGAATCAGGAGCGAAGCAGAACAAAAAACATTGGTGAAAGATGCACTGGCCTACAATCTCGACATCATAACACTCGCGGCCTGAAACCAGTCTTTGAAAGAATAAACTACAGAATTTGAAAGGCCGTAATAAAGCTACGAGGCCATGGAGCAACGATCATATCAGCCTATGCGCACACTTTGAAAGTCTCAGAGGGAAATCCTGAATTGCGAGAAGAATTCTATGAGACCATTGAATCCATTATCGATAAAACACCCAAGAGGGATGCAATAATACTGGCTGGGGACTTTAACGCCAAAACAGGTAGCGGTTGGAACGAATTTAGGGAAAACATTGGGAAATACGGTAAAGGCCTAATAAATAGCTCTGGCAGGAGACTACTAGAAATGTGCAAAAAAATAACCTGTACATCACAAATACAACGTTTAAGCATAAGAAAAGTCATAGAACAACATGGTCTGCCCCAGTGGCGTCGCCACGGGGTGGACTGGGGTGGACATGTCCACCCCAGTTTTCCCAGAGTTCGATTTTCTAAATTCTCGAAATCCGTTGAAAAAACTTTGGGGGGGGTTGATTTTCACTCACTCAGAACATTCATTTCCTTCCCTCAGAACATTCATTTCATTAATTCATTCCCTGATTTATTCGAAGTTTTCAGGATCATTGCCACATGCCGGCAACAGTAGCATCTTGCTAAGGGCACACAGTAAAGTTAAGATGATAAATACAAACCTGCGTGCTTCAATGTCAGACGAACGCTTGGAACATCTCCTTAAAGTTAGCATTGAAAGAGATATTGCAAATAAGATTGAATTGGACAGCCTATTTGAACTATTTGAAACCAGTGAAAGTTGGAAACTTGCTTTGTAAATTAAAGTAAATTACTTCGACACTGAGAAGTAAGTGAAAATTTGATAAGTCAGTGATAACTTCAGTGAATGATAAACTGATACTGATATCAAAGTTTCTCATTTACGCAGATCTGATGGTAGTAAACCTACATTAACTGTGATTGTTCCCGCTGTTAGCCTTTTTTGAGAACTGATTTCGATTTCAATTCATATCTCTTCCTTCCTCATAAATAGTTACATGGATTATATCGTGTTGTGCTTCACTATTCGATTTTTTATGAAAAAATGCCCACTGTTACAAAAATGCTGCTTGACAAAGCTGCTTCTCCAAAATTTTCTAAATAGTTCAGAGATGCTTCAGAGGGCGTTTCCCACGTTTTCCGAGAGTCTAAAGGGCGTGGTCACGAAAAGTCCTCCTTTGTCCACCCCAGTTTTTTCGGGCTGGCGACGCCCCTGGTCTGCCCCGTACAGAAGTTTCGAAACAGGGCCGTCGCGACGTGGGGGTGTGGGGGTGTGACACCCCCCCCCCCCTGAAAAAAGCATCAGTCGGCAAATGAACCGTTAAACCTGCATTTTTCGGCAAATTGGTAACATTCGGGCAATCTCTGTTCGGCAATAATTAGTCGGCGTTCTCTACAAATTGTTCACAAAACATTGAGTTATTGTACAAAGTTAGAACGGAATTAAAACACGAAAGCAGTGTAAACTATTGTTTGCAATCTTTGGTAAAATAAATAGTTGATCTTATTCCCAAAACAAAATTATTTTTACGACAGAAAGGAAATGAGTAAAGAGGGAACTAGAGTTTTTGCGCCTCATAAGCATGTGTCATAATTCGACAATGATGTTGAAGTACAGGATACAGTAAAACCCCGCAAACAAGAACATACCAAAATAAGAACCTGCAGACTGATTTTGTGAAAAAAGACACCCAAAGATAAGAACCAAAAACAGACTGATTTACTCCAATGTTCTTATGAGATGGTACGCTTAATTAAGAAATTTCATCATATCAGTGTAAAGAAACTCCCAACTATTCATAATTGAACACCTCCAACACTTTTCAGGGATATGCAAATTATTTTATAAAGCTGTATGATATAAATATAAATGCAGTCATTTTACCCTCAAGTTTATTTAACACATACTGTCTGTATATCATAGTAACAAGTGTCCTCACTATAAGAACCAAACCTTGAAAATGTCATAAGTACCTCATTTATAAGAACCTACTCAGTCTGTTTTTTATAAAAGTATGTTTTTGTTTGCGGGGTTTTACTGTATGCCTTTCTTGTTGTTCTTTGTCTTGAAATTCTTACTTGCCAACTTGACGATATTTAATTTCTGGTCGATCTTCGGGCTGATTTTGTTGGGCAAAAGTCAGAAGGAGCAAAATGAGTGGCAGTACTACTACCGATGTCACCAGAAAACGAAAACATGTGAAACAGAAATGTCTTGTGTGTAGTAGAGCTTTCGACGACGACCATAGAAAAGATCACAACGAGAGATTCCACCCAGAATCCCGGGGGGGGGGGGTAACTCCTATATGTAGGTGAACGGGGTCGTGCCGCCCATAAGGATGGGTTCGAGAGCTTCAAAATCCCTAAATATGGGTCTTAAAATGCCGTGATTCCAATAGAAATGGGCAGGCTTTACTGTTCTGAAACCTTAAAAATGGGTTTCGACGAAATGTTTCCACAAAAAAAAACAGGTAGTTCAGTTACGTTATTTCGTGTGCGAAATACTTTGCAGAAATTCCCATCGACTCTTTTCTGCGAACTTTTTCTTCCATTTCAAGCGCCTCCCTGTCGACAGCTGGTTAACAGGCTACAACCGGTTTAACAGGTTAACAGATGATTTCCATTTCAATGATGATTTCACACATTGCTGTTGTTGTTGGTCACAGGAAAGCGCGTGCAAGAAATCCTTGAATGAACGGTTGAAGATCTTTAGTATGCTTCAAAACCTCTCTCCCAATGAACCTAGAACCAGAGGGCCCATACACTGAGAAGCATGTCAGAAGCGGGGGAAGAAAACTGCCGAAAAGAAAGGAGAATTATAACACAGGTTTTGAAATATAGCTAAAATTCAGGTTTCTGCCAGGTTCATGATCAAAAAAGGGCCAGGCCCCAATAACTTCTCAAATTATATTAAAATCAAGAAGAGGCAACTTGTTATTATATCGTGATTCTTGTGCATTATGACTGGCTAGTTCGATGACATGATAATTGCATTTAGAGGTGGAAATAGCTACCAGAGCAATTCTAACAAGCTTGATTTTAAAAATTTTCCCGGGGGAGCATGCCCCCGGACCCCCCTAGATGAGTGCACCTCCAGCGTACCATCGACAACTGGCTTTGCCATAAACCCATGTTTCGTTTTGACCCGGAGGCGTAGCGTCGTAGGTTCGTTGAGTTACCGTTCATATTCAATCTTTTTTGGGCCTTTTGAGACGTTCGTTCCCATAGACTCTGGCGACTACTCAAGCGACTCCAACGACCTGGTGTGAACCAGACTTGAAGTACATAACATAAAAACAATGTCCTTGATTCATAAATACATTTTTTGTATAACCTTGACACAGCATTTTTTTAAGACAATCAGTTTTGAAAGGGGCATTTTCCTCATTTTCCGGGAGTCTAGAGGGCGGGGTCGCCAAAATTTTTCCAAACCCCCCATTTGGCCCCGTTCCCGAAGATCACTCCAGGGCCCCAGCTGGCTCTCGACGGCCCTGCACTGTAATGTACACGCTTTTTCTTGCAAGAAACTAGTTACAAGAAACTGATAGCAAGATGGCCGCAATGTTAAGATACTCTAGCACTATGTCTGAGAGTTAGACCCGTAGAAGTTAAATGCAACGGATATCATGGCAACTATGTCGTTGAGCCTTGATTCTTGAGAAATACCAAACGACAGTTTTTATTTTGAACATAAAAGAACACTGTTTATTCCTACATGATGTTTTAAACCACGAGGAAAATATCTGCAGCAATGCTGAGACCAAAGTGACAAGTCATACGTTTGAAAAGTAAGAAAATAATCAAGAAACTTTCAGTACTAAAGATGCAAAAATTGCTGAATCATTTTGAATTATGAAACGTTTAGTACTGTTACAAGATCCAAATTTCTTATAAAGAAAAAGTGTACAAAATATCAGTAGTAGTCTACTTACGTTATTATTCAATCTCTTTCATGTTACATACAGTGCAGTTTGGAAACCATAAAACTGGGTATTTTTTCTCAAAATCCTTAAAAGTGGGTATGCAAAATACATGTTAATTAATAAGGGTGGGTATGACGCTACAATTTGGGCGGCACGCCCCCGTCATTCTTTGGTCCAAGTTACCCCCCCCCCGGGCCCAGAATATAAAAGGGAAAACAGGTTGGTGCCGTTCGAAAGATTGGGAGCAGCAATTGGAAATCAACAGACTATTTGCAATTTGCTTTAATTCTGAAAGCTAGTATCTAAGCAAAAGATCTTCTTCATGTATACCAAGTAGAGCATGGTGTAAAAATCGAGTTAAGAGAACGAGAACCAATAAATAAACACACTTCTCAGACATGACTAGTTGTAATGACCACACCCAATGACCACGCCCTTGGTCGGCAAATTTAGACCATTACACCCCCCTTGCAAAGCTTCCTTCGCGACGGCCCTGTAGGTCCCATACTACTTACAATATTTATCAATGATCTACCAAAAGAAGTAAAAAGCCATGCGCGTCTATTTGCAGATGATTGTATTATTTATCGGAGTATAAAGAACCAGGAAGATGCAAGTATTCTCCAAGAAGACATCAATAGTTTGCAAAAATGGGCAGATAAGTGGCTCATGTCCTTCCACCCTGAAAAATGCGAACTATTAAGAGTAACTAATAAAAGAAATCCACTAGATGTTTCATACACGATGCAAGATCATAACCTTAAACTAGTAGATACCAAAAAATACCTTTGTGTCACCCTGCAAAGGAAACTGTCATGGAATAATCACGTGCAAAACCATATACACAAAGGCAAACAACACACTTAGCCTACTCAGACGAAACATGGGAAGTTGTCCTCGAAAAACAAAAGAAAGATGTTATACAACACTTTTCCGGCCTACAATTGAATATTCAAGCACTGTTTGGGACCCTTACACATCTAAGAACATTGATAAATTAGAAAAAATTCAGAGACGCGCGGCCAGATTTGTCAATGGCAACTATAGTTGGTTTGCAAACCCAAGTAATATGATAGCAGACCTCGGATGGGAGTCTCTAGCTGAGAGAAGAGCGAAAGCAAAAGTTGCAATGACATGTAAGATTATGAATGGCTTAGTAGACATTCCCAAGACAAAGTTTACTGAGTCAACCTGTACCAACACTAGAAGCCAAGCACAATTTCTAATACCAAACTGTAGAATTAATGCGAATAAATATTCGTTCTTTCCGAGTGCAGCGAGACTGTGGACCCATGTGCCTATAGAAATTAGGTCGCAACAAACAATAACAAGCTTTAGAAGCTCACTTGAAGCAATTAAGTTAGTGTAAAGATATTAATTAGGATATTCAAAAAAAAGAAGACTTCAGTTAAAACAACATTTTAAATGCCATATAATTTAAAAAAATGTTCTTTCTCTTTTTGTAAATGTAGTTATTTGATATTATTGACAACTGGACACACTAATATACTAACCTGGACTTGTGCGTAATAACCTAATTGTAGGTTGATGTGCAGTAAATTTATAGATAGGTAGCTAGGCAGGCAGATAGATGGATGGATAGATAGATAGGTAGGCAGGTAGATGGATAGATAAATAGATAAATAGATAGAAATCTCACAATCCAATTATTGCTTTGCCCAATCGTAGAATGAGCACTTCTGCAATAGTACGTCTGGGAAAATGTTTTTAAACGCCGTCCTCTGCTTTGGCTAAGAACGACCCTCCCGATCACTGTCGAGCATTGCTTGTAAAATTTCCAGTCGTCCTCATGGACCGACCTCTGCCTAAAACATTCAGAAGTCGGACCAACTTGGATTCGAACTGTCCAAGCTTTGTCATGGACCGACTTTTCGTTCATGAGAAAAATTTTGGACCGACTCTGAAAACATTGTGGGGGATAACTCATGTACCTTGCTAACTTTAAAAATATACAAAGTTTTAGTTTTTTCCCCGGTGCTTGAGTAGCCTTATGATTTTCGGCTAAGTTTTGCTCCATTGAATTGAATTTTTATTTACTGTTATAGTCATTCCGCTAAAACTTCGTTGAAGCGGAATGGGTATTGTTGGGGTATCGTTGGGGTAAATGGAGCGAAAACAAGGGCTCATGTAATAAGTCTAGTGCTTGAGCTTCTTAATATATTGGATATTATGGAATATATGAAAGTCGAGTTCATCTGAGGGGATTCTCAGTAAAAAATGGCATACGAAAACCACGTGTAATGATTTGTCAATATAATGCCTGATGCTACCCTGGGTACCAGAGCCTCAAAATTTAAATGAAAGGAAATTGGTAAGAGGAAAAGAGAGAAGGAAGAAAGGAGGGTAACATCAGGCAACTTTCTTTCCTTCCTTATTTTTTCTTTTTATTATTTTTTGGCTCTGGTACCCAGGGTAGCCTGATGTCAAAACTTTACTCGTTAACTCCAGAGTTTTTGTACTAAGGGTCCTCTCCCAGGTCTTCCTTAGAATCCTCTTTTGGCACGGATCCTGATCGTGGTGTGGGTCCTGAGTCCGCTTTTTCCTGTTGGGAAATGGGACACATTTCGTGTTGACCGTTGACCCGTTGACCTTTTCCCCATCAATCAGGATTGATCAGGAAAGAGCACAGGGATACAAACGAAATATATGTTGTTGTTGCTCACTGTTGCTCACTTCAAAGATGAAAGGAGGTGCGAACTGAGTCATCCATTCTCGCTGCATTTACTTGACTTTTGACAGCAATCATGGCCCCAGCCTCAGAATACCAGGTACACCGTACGAAACTTCTTATTTCTCTTTCAAAGAATGAATATGATAAGCAAAGGCGTCTCCAATCCATATCATGTTGAGGCATCTCTCCTTGTGTCGCCCTGGCCTGATACACACTGAAAGGACATTTTTTAGGCCCTCCCTCTTATTTGTTTGTTTGTTGTATGCATCGTCATTACAAAGTCCACTTTGAAATCTAAAATGTTGCTTCGACTTGTCAGTTAGTCACTCTCATTAATGAAAGTTAATAAAACAAACAAAAAGAGATGAATTTGCGCACCAGTATGGAAAGTACGGCACTTTTCGACGAGATCTCGGGTGTGCACGAAGAAAATTTGAAGTGTGCAGTGTGCAACGGCTAGCAAGTGGGCACTTCAATTGTGCACATCTTGAAACTTTTCAAATCAGATGAAGTTTGTTGATTTTGTAAGTGAAAAAGGCTGTAACAGCTAAGGTAGTAGGAATGAAGATTCTAACTCTTATTTATTCGAGGAAGCTACCAGTATCTATCAAAAATGCAATATCTTTTGATGTCATAGAAGTCTAAAATTCAAAATTTTCAAAATTTGAAAAGTCTCCCATTAGTCATGGTCCTTTTTGTTTCCCTCAATGGCACATTTTCCAAAAATGGGTCGTTTTCCAGCAGTCTAAAGGGCGGGATCATGGAAAATTTTCCCGGGGGCAAGCCCCCGAACCCCCATTCTTTGTTCGCTTCACTTGTGTTTCTTTTCAGCCCCCCAATATGAAATTCGTTCCAACAGTCATAGAAAGTTCTTTCAAGCCACTGCCAAATCAAATGATTTGAGTACTTTTTGTTCCTTATCAGAATTCCTAATGGCACTCTTATTCTTCTTTTTTTCCTCAAATCTTTGATCGATCTATGCATCTATGCTGTTCTATGTATCCCGTGATCATCATCATTTCAGCTATGGAAAGGGGAGCTCAAACTTGCAAATTTTCACCCTTCCGCACACAGATCCTGCTTGTTTGTTTTGTCGTAAATCACTTAGGTGTGCAACTAACAAGTCAACCAAAAATCTCGGGTGTGCATCTGCCATACTTTCCATACTGGTTTGCGCATAACAGGGGCTCTAGGCCTATCCAGACTGTAAAGTTTGGTCTGCGCGTTCCCTGCGCAAAAATTTGTGGCTCCTTTTCCATCTGCGCAAAATTCCTTGATAGACCAATTTCTGCGCAGGTTTTCTGACCAGTTTGCTGCGTTACCCGTGCAGTTTTCGAAAAAAGGCTTGCAAATTTTGCTTCTGCCCAGAACGGAGCAGTTTCAATACAATCCTTGTAGCTCTGATCTTTGTATGAATGGCTTGATGAAGCAAGCGCAAGAACAATGCGAGAGACAGGCGAGGCGAGGGGCTCTTGGAGTAAGGCTACAGCACGGCAAGTGTAAAACACAGGTTTGCAGATTGGTAAAACGCAGGCTTGCAGGTTGGTAAAAAGCAGGTTTCAGGCCAAAGGGCTCTGGCTAGAGGCAAGGGGCCGACCTTTATAACCTCCGTGCACATGAGATTTGTAGAAGACCAGATGAGGAGTTGCAAGCTGATGTCTATTTGGATTCTAAAAGGAAGAGCGTATCACTCTCTGTAAATCTCGTCTACCTTTGGTGAATATCCTGTTGTTTTCTAACAAGATCTGTGTACAAAGTCCCTAAAATTCCTATTATTTTCAAACGTTTCGGAAGAGTGATACACCCCATGCTTCAAACGTAGGGCAGAAAGGGATTTAGCAGATAAGGGAAGTGTTAGACACAGCGTTCATTGTAAAGTTAAATTTAGATAGAAATCAATGCATATCTTGCACGAAAATTGACGAAACTGGACCATGTTATCAGCCGCGTGGCCAGACAAAATTAGTTGGAGGGTAAAACTTAAAAATTTGCAGACTGGGGGGGGCAAAAAGATATATCCAGCCATTTTTAGTGCATTTTTCAATTATGATTTTTGCCGATCTTTGAAAAGTGGGAGGGGCAATTGCCCCCTCGCCACACCACTGCATGTTATCAGATAAATCTGGAGGAAAAAATTCAGGCTGAGAAACAAAAATCTATTGCCGAGTCAAGAGCACAGATCTGGAGTCCAGAACAAATTTGTCCTAGCAACAAGGAAACACTACAACACTTTGGATGAATCGCTGCTAATGAATTCCCAAATTTGGGTAGTAGGTGTTATCTTCTAAGTCCATTGCTACATAAAGTTAAAATGGTGCAATGTCCTACTTGCCGAGCACGATTTTCACGTACTTTTAAGAAACTACTTATAAGAAACTAAGAAGCTCAACTCTCACATCGTCAACAAATTAAGAATCTCTAGTACTGGGAAAATATGAACTAAGAAACTATTTTGACAAAGGTTAAGGTAATCTTTTACCATGGCTTGTTAAGTAAGTTACAGAACAATAAGATACGATTGATCGCTTAAAATCTGATCCTTTGTTCCCACCATTGCAGTACACCAGATGCATGATGAGGAAGCCATGACGCTAGTGGTTTTTGAATAGCCGGCCCCTAACCTCTAGCCAGGGCCCTTTGGCCTGAAACCTGTGTTTTACCAACCTGCAAGCCTGCGTTTTACCAACCTGCAAGCCTGCGTTTTACCAACCTGCAAACCTGCGTTTTACACTTGCCGGCTACAGCAGAGATCTAGGCGCAAATGTGGTATTTAGCGTCAGAATCCGCGCAAAAATTTTTTGCAATGAAATTCATTTTCTGCGCAATTTTTCAGAGTTAGAACGAATGTTCTCTGCGCATTGAAAAAACTTTACAGTCTGGGGCCTAGTTTTTGCACTAGCGGACGGACACACTTGTTGTAACATTTCTTATTTTATTTTCGTATTTTTAGTGGCAATTGGCCGTTAGGGGGGGGGGGGGGGTTCTTACCCTAGGCCGTTAAGAAAATAAAATATTTAACAGAGATCTCTAAAGGAATTTTTTTAAAACCATAGATAAAATCTTTACAAATAATGTGTAGAGTGTAGAATAGAACATTTTCACTATGCCTCCTGTGTAGGGCGTATCTTTGGTTGAAGCCCAGCGTGTTCCACTAGACATCTATTTGCTACTTCCTGGTCTTACCAAGGCCAAAGATTTTAGGCCAATGTGGGGCACGTTTCGTAGAAAGCCATTCAGCAATTAGTTCTAACAATATAATTCAATTCATCAACCTCTGTTTTCCTTGAAAGCTGTGTTCACCAAAAGTGGATTTGGCCCCACAAGGTGATAACAATGGAGAAGGGGGGCACCTCAGTAGTTAGACCGAGTGAGGAGACTGTTTTAAAAGTATCTCATGTATTATCTTGCATGTAATTAGTTTGATTTCTTTCATTGTGATAATGACAAGTACATTATAGATGGATGGATGGTGACCATGTCATACTCACTTCTCTATCATAAAATTGGGGTACTACTCTAGAATCATGCACCTTGACCAAACTGGAAAGTCTGCCTTCAGCTGCACACCTTAAATTTCAGCCGTAGTTCCAGCTGCAAATGTTCTTGAAATGTCCAAAGGAAACAATAAAACTATTGTTTAGTGACCAAATGCAGCCCCGTGGGATCCCCACACATTCTACAAACTTTCCCTTAATAGGGTTTTAGTAGGGTTTCAGTTAGGATCAGTATAGGCACAGCATACAGTTCTATATGAGTGCCGAAATTAGTACTCTGGTAGGCTTTGAGTTTTTGATTAAAACTTCAGCACTTGTTAATTTGTTTATTGCCCAACAAGGCTGGGATAGGATAGAAACCAGGGAACTGTACTAAATCTGGCTTGGATGTGAAAACAACAGTAGACCAAGTTTTGGAAATAACTGGTGCGTGTGTGTGTGATCTTATTTTAATTCGAAATAACATTCTAGTTTCTAATTACAAAATAAAAAGAAACTAATCTAATTTGAATATAAAAATACTAAATTAAATAGAAATACCAAATGACGAAAATTAGATATACATTTTAAAAAACTAAATAAATTCCAACCCCCCCCCCCCCCTGGTTCGAGTATGCAGAGAGAAGTGACTTTTCACCGGTTGATGCTGAAATTCGCTTCAAGCATATCTATCAGGGATCTTCATATCTACACACATTACAATTGCACTGAATGCCAGATGATTGCTTTATCAATCGTTTGAATATATTAACAGTCTCTGAGGATTTGATCTCATTCGGTAAACTATTCCACACCTTAGGACCCAAAGATCTAAGACTGTGTGTACCAAATGTTACTTGATTAGGTCTATGATGATGTAAGTCATGGGGATTTCTCGAAGAACGATTTGGATCGCAAACTGATTTGAAATGAAAGATGTCCTGCATAAAAGTAGGATTTTGTTTTTTCATAGTCTTGTGAATTTCAATGCACAAACTTCTGTGTTGGTGTGGCATAAACTTCTGGTGTGACAAAAACAATCTTTCCACACTGATTGAACAGGGTTTGAATGGAGAGATGTTTCAACAGGTGTGCCCCAGGGTTCTTTTTTGTTCCCTTATTTTTCCTTGTTTATTTAATCAAATGATCCAACAACAGACTTGAAATGAAACATGAAGCTTTGGTTGATGATATGTCACCTTTTGCAAGGCTCCTGTTGAATTATGGCTGAGCCAATTTTGTTATATATGTGTATCATTGTCACTTGTTTGTTATGTTTGCCACTTGGATTTCTAGCAGATTTGAAATAGAGTTACTGCACATGTTTTCTTGAATTACTTACTATTCAATTTACGAAATTCTTGCCTGGGCAACTGAGACTGCACATTGACCTGCAGTATGTAGGGTGAAAGGAGGCAAGGAGGATGTACAGTAGAATTTCTATTGCTTCTTAATCCTACGATGAGCATTCCAAGAAAACCAACAGCATAAAAGTCATTTGGCAGTTGATTGAAGCAGATCACATCCCCATGGTTCTCCATGATATCTCCAGTGAAACTTAACAGCCCCATCATGGTACTCATGATACCTTGTCACTAGCATAATGGTATCCCCCATTGTATTGAACATCCCCCAGTGCACTGGAATCCCCAAAAGTACTCATTCTTCCTTCTGATACACATTTTAGTATCCCCCACCATATTGAATGCCCTCCACAACATCACACTATGTTGTAGGAGGTAAACATATAACAGGGAAAGCATACCAGTATTTTGAAAAACTTATGTACAAGACCTCATAATTTACTAGCCTGTGAACAGGCAAAAAAATAAAATGGGCAGGAAGAAATTAAAAGACTTTTCCTTTCTTTTCCTCTTTTCCTTTTTTTTTTATTTTTTTTTCGGCCTGTCCACAGGCTAATAATTTACTGTTTACTCGATTCTTTTCAGCAATTTGTTTTAGTGAGCTTTCAGGATTTCTAGCTACTTAAGCTAATTTATGACCACTATGCTATTTTCATCCATTCTGAAGGATGAAAAGGTAAGTTGCGATGTCAGGACTCTTAGGTCACCCATCCAAAGTTTGACCTCACTTGACCAATCTTAACTTCAGTTACCAGTTACCTGATGAAAACTGCATGGGCAGCTCAGCCAGTCACTTCCTGACCCTGTAAATCTGCAATGATTATATATTATAAAATTGATTCAATTTAATCTCTTTCAAAAAGACTGATGAGGCACAAAGGCTAATTGAAGAATTGAGGAGAAAGTTTTTTGATAAAGGTGATGTATATATTTCCTTTGATGTCTAAAAAACTTCCTTCTTTTCAGAAAATTATTAAAGCTTGATTATTTCCATCCTAAATACATTACACAACAGTCCTGAAGAAGTCCTGAATGGCAGGACGAAATAATTTGGTAACATATTTTAAAGTTCACACACACTTACTGTTGTTTCTTTTTCCTGTTGCAATGTTTCCACTTATTCACTTACTCGTCATTGCAAGCATCCTTGGATTTGATGAGCGACGTTGGTATCATGGCTTTTTCTTTTTCAATTTATTTTCTCAATTAAGCCTGTAATCACAATTGGTCCTTGACCTCATTTTGAGCCATGCTCTTTAAGTGATGTTATAAATTTTTCCAAGAACCAAATTTGTGAGATTTGTTTGTTACCCTTCAAGTCTCTGTTGTTAATAGAAACTAAGAAATTAATGTAGGTATCTTCTGTCCTTCAGAGTGTGCTTCAAACCAGGAAACCATCTTTTGAACCAATTTTACTAATTTTTTTAAATTTGAAAATGATTTCATGCTTGCTACACTTACCAAAGAACAAATTTAAAGTGTGACTTTTAGATTTGCAGTAGAATTTGCATGAGGGGACTTTTTGGGACACCCTGCAGTACTTGCTGCATGTCATATTTGGGTTAACTTCATATCGTAGGTCATTCATAGCCATCCTGATGCACGATATGTAAATGCATTTAGCAAGTTGAGTGTTTCAAACAGGAACCATTGCTCTCCAATTTTTTCAAAGTTAACTTCAGAGAATTCCTCTGTATGCTAATGATTGTCAAATGATTGTCAAATGCTATTTGCTAACTTTCCAAGTTTTTAAGTTTCCATTTCTATTTCGTTGCAGTTAACAACGGTCGTTGATGTCGTACCTTTATTTTACATCAGTCATGAATAAACTACTCTGCTACATAGAAAGCTACAAATGATCGAAATCAATGGATATACCCAGTGGCATCCTGGCATGTGAAAATTTTGTCGGAAAATTCGCCAGTTTTCCGAATGTGTCGGAAAAATTTTTGAAACATTGAAATTTGAATTAATCCATTGCTCGTTCATGGCAAGCGAAATTCACACATAAAACATCATTTTTTCGATGGAAGAACTTGCCTTTTACAGAAAAGTAGGATTTACGCCAAGCGACTAGGTCTTTCGCCCGGAAAAGCAACGTGCTTATGCCAAATGATCAGGTCTTTCGCCCGGAAGAGCTACGAGTTTGTACAAAAGCTACTGTATTTTCCCATCGAAAACTTGAGTTTTCCAGCAGAAAGCGTGTTTCTTATTGGCAAAAAGTCGGCACATTAAGCACAAAAAGTTTCGGACAAAACAATTTGGGTCAAAAGATTCTTTGACTTTTTCCCGAATACTCGGTTGTTTTACATAAATTTTGACCAGGGCCACGGAGAGGATTTATAGGCCCCGGATCAAACGAAACATGGGCCCCTGGCAAAGCGAGTTGTGAAAGATACGCTGGAGACGCACCCACCTATGGGGGTCCGGGGGCATGCTCCCCTGGAAAAATTTGTAAAATTAAGCTTGTTAGAATCGCTCTGGTAGCTATTTTGCGCCTCTAAATACAATTATCATGGCATCGAGCTAGCCGGTCATTATGCACAAGAATCATGATATAATAACAAGTTGCCTCTTCTTGATTTTAATACATTATAGCAATTTGAGAAGTTATTGGGGCCGTTTTTGATCATGAACCTGGCAGAGACCTGAATTTTAGCTATATTTGAAAACCTGTGTTATTATTCATGGGCCCCTATGGCCATGGGCCCCAGGTTTTTGACCCCCCTGACCCCCCTCTCCTTGGCGCTGATTTTGACCACCAAACACGACTTTTTTCATACTTTAAATGTCATTCATTCATAGATCGATTTATAGATCAATTTCAAAGTGTTTCTTGTCAGAAATTTCCGCCAGTGATTATTGCTGAGGATTATAGATATGAGTAATAAGTTGAAATTAGTTTTAGTTACTGTAAAAACATGCTTCTGGAATGAATCCATCCATTCATCCTGAAAAGAGTTATTAGAGCTACCTAGCTATCGAGTTTTTATATAGAACTTGAAAACTATATATTTCTAAGTGATTTTGATGTCCCACTCTTGAAATTTCCCAGGAAAACCAAATGGCAAATTCTTGAAAACGGGGGCGTTATCCAGCGATGTAAACGGCGTGGTCAAAAAATATTTTACCCCTATTTTTCCTCCCGCCACTCACACCTTGTTTCAGCCTTGCCTCCAACGTGAATCACGTCTCAGCCTGGCTGCTCTGTCCCATCACGAATTCTTCGCTATTATGGGACCCTGATATGAGGATGCTAGTTTTGATACACTTTGCCAATTTTTATACGTTCTTGTCGGAAAATTCTGACCGTTGCCCCCCAACATTAGTCTCCCACGACGCCACTGGATGTATTGTATCAATTAATCAAAGGTAAAAAGTTTCTCTGTGCCGTCTATATGTACAATTTCACAATAACACAACAGGCATTGCTGTTGCACATGGGACCATGCCATTGATTTAAACTGAAGATTTATGATAAATTCAAAATAATGACGGATTCTTGTTTTTGGAAAATGAATATAATTTGTAAACCAAAGCACCGAGGTGGCTGTGCTCCTTGTACTTTAATAATGTAAATACTTTGTTAAAGAGTTGCATAGCTTTTGTGTTAAAGTACAGTATATGCTTTTGCAGGAATGCTATTGAACCAATTTGATGAAAGAGACATAGAAAGGATAAACAAGGATGACTTATATGTATGGTTGTTTATAAAGCACAAACAAAGAGACCTTGACAAAGCTTTAGATATGGTGGTAAGTTGCCTATCCACTAAAACTCTGTTTACCAGTAGATGATGGTTGCTTTAACAAAGGTTTCGTTGGGTCTCGTTGTAGCGAATCTTTCATTCAGTTTGCCAGGAAAGTTTTCACATTGATGCTTGAAATTGATCAAATACCAACTTGACAAAATATATGCTTCAAATGTTCCAACTGAGAGAAAAACTGCTGACAAGGTCAGCAATATCATGTTGATCTTCTACCAAATTTTCTTTCTCCGACCTACAATCCAACAACAGGAATTGTTCTTATAGCCTGTTCCACGATAGACATACGACGTCATTCCTTGTATTCCTTGTATCAATTTCGAAATGGGCAAATCTTTTCCCTCCTCTGCAGCAAGAGAATTTAGATATGATATTAGTAAGAGATCTAAACCTAACATTGGCCTTTCTTTCCCCTCCGCAGCTTGAAAAATCGATTAAGAAACTCCGGGTAAGGCATCTTACTGGAAAGGGAGCTTAGGAATGGGCAACCACAGTTAATAGGAATAAATTTGAATAACTTATGGAAACCTGTCCATAATTCTTATCCCTCTCAAACGCTGAGAGACCAAATCCGACAAATCAATGAATGGTTATTCCACCCATGAGTCGCTTTTGAGCTCATTTCCTTGTTTGAATCTCTCACTCGCTTTAACTGTTTAGATGGAGCTTCACCCTCACTATCCCTCTCATTCCTTCGCTTTGGCAAAACTGACCATCTCCTCTGGAGATTAAGACGTCAAAGCCTCGTATAACAAATATCCTGGGAAAAATCGAGGCCTCGCCATTCAAGGCCTCCATTGGTACCCTCTTGTGGCTGTGATATCTTCGCTGGAAATGGCGCTGCTTTAAGCAAGGTCTAAGAAGATATAAGACCTACATCCTATTCAGCCCTGTGCCCCTCAGAAGAACTTGCCTTCTCATTTGCCCCCTTGTAGCCTGCAGGCAGACTTGATTAGGTTCTTCGGAGAAGTTTCTTCTCCAGCAGAGTCTGCGTATCAGCGGCACAAAGCGAATCTATTGATGTCAGCATGGCATATTTTTATTCAGTTGCCGTATCGATAAACAAAACTAGCCAAAGAGGGCCTATTGTGTGTGATGTTTGTTTGTACTATCTAACCTTAATTTTACACTGCTCCATTGAATCTAATTGAAGAAAAATAATTACTAGAACACCTTGAAGATATCGATCAACGTGCTGAACAAAGGAGAACCATAGGAAAGCAGTTTTATACGTAAATGCGTCACTGATGACGCATCTTAGTGCAAAGATTTTCTGTCATTTTCATGTATTTGTGAATTTTATTGTAGAACAGGGCCCAGAATTCTGCAAAATTTCTTAAAACAATGCCAGTATTTCTGCAAAATGCGTAAATTCCATAACTTTTTGAAGAAAGAACCCCCAAGGAATAGCACATCTGCATGCCACAAGCACACAAAGATACATCGTAGCTTTATTCGCTGACCTGGACCTGGATTTACCCATGTCAGATCTTTGCGTTTGGTGGTATTTTTGACACTTTAACACATTTTTTAACGAGATATAAATATTGCTCAGCCTATTGTTATTTCTTATTCTAGATTGACTGTCTTCGTTGGAGAGAATCATTTGGGATTAATGGTTTGTTTGTGATATTATTTAGCTATATTACGTTAGATAGAAATAAGATGTCTCCGAATATTTGCTTTTTGCCGAGTACGTGGCCCTAGAGCTCCTTGGCTCCTGTCAAGAGTGTCGAAAGCCTCATTCTCACGAACCAATTAGACTGCAAATGCCAAGCAAGTCTCGAACGCAAGCGACGAATGCAATAGTTGTGAAGATTCTGCTTTACCTAGCTTCATAAAATGCAACGAAGACAGTAGATTGCTTGAAATTTCTCAAATTTCTCTTAAAGAAATTTATTCTTCAGATGTTACAGTATACTTGTTCAAAAACGCTTAGGATAGATCAAGTTTTCGAGGAATTAGGCGTCCCTAATTCACACACGAAGCGCCGAGACACTGAATCTTGATCGATCTGAATTCTGGCCCAGATGCAATGGTAGGAAAGGAGAATAGTTAACGCAAGTTTTTTTTGTCATTTTTGTTTCGTTTTCAGAACATTCACAAATATATAAATGAAAGGGATGGAAATGAAAATTTTGAAAAAAGATTCCCGCAAACTTTTTTCTAATACTTTGGGGAAATAACTAATCAAGAGAGCGAACGTTCATCTGAAGACTTGAAGTGAGAAAACGTCTTGAACGTTTTGTTTCACTGAAATGTCTTTTATTAAATTTACTGCCGCACCCTTCAAAGTATGTCAAATTTTATAGAACTGGCAATGGATTATGGCAGAAATACTAGGTACTAACATCGGATATGTTTATTTTAGCTTCAGGCCAAGAAATGTTTTAAAGAACTAAATTTGACGTCTTCCGAGGGGTGCTTGAGTACTTTTTGCTCAGAATGTGTTAAAAAGTGGCTGGAAGAATCGATATTCAAATGAAAGAAAACGTGTCAGCTCAAGATGCTTTTCCTTTCGTATCATGAGATGAACCTTCGTCCTCAAGTACCAGAAACAGGTTTGCGGAAATCTTTTTCAAAAATCTTCATCAGAGGCTGACACAGTGTGGGAATAGGGGAGCGCCCTTCCCAGGGAATTTTTGCAAGGTAGTTTTGAAAAATTTGAATTTCACGTTGGTGACAAATTCGGTTGTTGGTTTATGAACATGTTCAATATCACCAAGTAGCTCTTCAACAAAATTCCAGCTACAACTAGCATGACCTGCCTTATACAATCCATGAAGTTAATTTAAAGTCAACATTTTTCGCAGGAATTTTGGACGAAATTTGCCGTTCTTAGAAGGAGAAAATTTTGCCGGCCTCTGATCTTCATTGGCCTCTAGTACATTTGTGAGATTTTGTAGAATGACCCAAAAATGACAAAAATCTTCGTTTAGAAATGTTCTTGCCATTGTGTCCAGGCCAGAATTACGATGGTACAAAATTCAGTGCCTCAGCTTTTCCTACGCAAATTGGAGACGCAATGGCTCCCAGACCTTGAGCAGTCTCATTGGTCTGTGAAAGTAGGCTTTCAAAATTTTTACTGGAGGTGTAAGTTAGCAACAAGTAATTCTCAGGAAAACGTTTTATTTCTATATTACGTGAGATACCGTTTGAAGTTTTTTTTATACTTTCTAATTACTATACAACTAGTCAAAACTACAAGGACGGGACCACAAGGACCAAAAGACAATGACTACCCTGTGGCCATGAACATAGAGACATTCAAATAGATAAAAATTGCGTCAAATAGGATTACATATTGGGATCTGTTCCACAATGGATGTCAGGCCAGCAGCATAGGCGCATGATGCCGAAAGATAGGAACCCTGGGCCGGAGAACAACAACAACAGCGACTGTTGCTGCCATCTATCCCCCTCCAAAGTCCCCACCGCTCCGCTTTATGAAGTTAAAGGCATGTAGTACGATAATGAATTATTGTGCTTTTGATATTTCATCATGAATGATTGATTTGCAATTTACTGATTTCTCGGTTGTAGGATGTATTTTCTGTTGACTTCCAAGAGCAAACAAAATTATTGCTATGGCCGATAGCCAAGATGCAAATTCATTGAATGAAAGTTACATAAAATATGAAAACTTGGTATCTATAAGATTAAAAAGGCATCAAATTTCATGGTTAAAAATTGCCATATAAGATGAATGAAAGATCGTATTGTGTCAAAACTTATTAAACGAGGTATGACTCTTCTAGAAAGAATCCAAAGCAGCCTGATTTTAATTTCGAGGTTCTCATTAATCCTCCCTTCCATGAATTTATAGATATTTCGTCAACCAAGGGATCAACTGAAGTTTGTACAAAATTTGAAATTACCTAATTCTTAGCAATGAAAAGATTTGATAACCACTATCGTCTGGTTTTGCTGCTTTACAGTTTACTAATAAACATTGAAAGTACAAGACGCTTGTACAAGGAGCATAAAATACATTGCAACCGTTCGGCTGTTACTGTTAACAGATACTAATAGTTAGATACTTAGCAAGTAAACGCCGAAGTTTGCTTTAATTTTGATCCAAAAACTCAAAGATAATCTTTAGGATCGTAACATTAGGACCACGACGAACATCATTTTGAGAGTCATTTCAGAAAAGACAAACGTAGTTAAATCGACATTTCCAGTTGGTTAAGACGACATTTCCAGTTGGTTAAGACAAATCCATTAGCAAAAAATTAATTAATTAAGACATGTTCAGGTCGTTTCGAGACGAATTTGTCTCATCTTCAGCTAAATCAAAGTTACACGTGTGAGGTTTTTTATAGTGATAATTATTCTAGAGAAAATGCATAATAAATTATCAATCATACGATATCTAAATAAGGAAAGTCTATTGAAATTGAACTAAAAGGAAAGTCCGGGGAGATTAAAAAAGATACAACGGTATAGAAGAGTTCTGTTGATTGAGTGTTGGGCGCACTGTGATCCAGAGCATCGAATTTAACCGAAATTTGAAGTTTTAGATTTCTGCTTGATTTTGCGCTTGAGATATGCACCATAACCTAGGGGTTCATGTGCTGCAAACATTTTCAAAATCAGTCAACCGAAAGCGAAGATATTGATTTTTGAAGTTGGGCCTAAATCAGATCTTTGTTTACATGGCCGGCAGAGGCACTGCACTGTTTTGACAGCAAATTGCAATTCCTTGTATCCAGGCTCAGAATTCACCGATCTTTTTCAATTTAGTCTCATTCTGATCCTCTAGATGTGTCTTTTATGGCAATGTAAAGCAAGCTAAGATATTTTGCCTTTTTAGGACCGTTTTTAGACCATTTCACAATGGTATTTTTCGAAAAAATTATTGTCTTCAAATATCAATTGTAGAATTAAAAGCTAAAGACAAAAAAAGTATGTTTCGCTATGCTCTTCAAAATAATTTCAACAATTAGAAACGCCTATCTAACAAGTTTCTACCAAAGGGCTGGTGCCAATTCGAACCCAAAAATCTTTTATGACTATTTTTATTTCACAAGTTTTTAATTTGACATCTAAGATTTTTGCACATAATAACCACTAAACTTTAACAGACACCCAGTGAAGGGACCAAAGGTGACCAAACCTTACGTACATGTTAAAACAATATAATGACTAACATTTGATACACTTTGCAAGGCTTATTTGTTAAAACTCTTGCAAAATTTAAAAATTATGAATCTTTTTAGGGACAAATGGCTGCAAAATACCATTTTGGCCTTAAAAATGTTTGACTCGAGGCTTTAGCAGGCTTAAAGGACAAGTAAATGGCATACTTTTGACTCTGCATCGGTTTCAAACAATTGGAAAGCTTTCCGTTTGAATTTATCTAATTTTTATCCACGAAATGTGCAAAAATGTTAAAATCATGTACAAAACTTGTAAAATTCAATTTTTGTTACAATTTTTTGGAGGCGAATTGGCACCAGCCCTTTGGTAAAAACTTGTTAGAAAGGTGTTTCTAATTGTTGAGATTATTTTTAAGAGCATAGCGAAACATACTTTTTTTGTCTTTAGCTTTCAATTTTACGATTGATTTTTGAAGACAAGAGTTTTTTAGAAAAGTACCGTTGAGAAATGGTCTAAAAATGGTCCTAAAAAGGCAAAATACTTGAGTATGCTGAACATTGCCTCAAAGAACACATTTAGAGGATCAGAATGAGACTAAAATGAAAAATATCGGTGAAGTATGAGCCTAGATACAAGGAATTGTAATTTGCTGTAAAAACAGTGTCATGCCTCTTCCGTTCATGTAAACAAAGATCTGATTTAGGCCCAACTTTAAAATTCAATATCTTCGCTTTCGGTTCACGGATCTTGAAAATTTTTGCAGCGTATTAACCCCTAGGTTATGGTTCATGTCACAAGTCTAAAATTTTTTAAGGATTTGGAACTTTATTTTTTGGCTTAAATTTGATAAAAAGGGCCTAATGGATCACAGTGGGGCGGTCCCTCAAGATTAGAAGACTCTCGTGTATCAGCAAATCAAAATTGTTGTTGGCTTTTTCCAAAATACAAAAATCATCAAAAGACGCGGCATGACCAGTTTCATTAATATGGTCCCTAATGGATGAAGAAGCACCTTTTATACTTATTCCTTTCTTGTTTATTCCTAAATGTTCCCTACAACGAACAACAAAGTGGCGTGATGTTTTGCCATAATAAGTAGCCTGGCAGCTACTACACGTAAACTTGTAAACAACAGAAGAACAAATGTTCGTAGGGATGCGATCTTTGAAAGGGAAAATGTTTTCAATGCGTTTAGCTGATTGAAAAACAACGCGAAAATCGACATGGGGGTACGCGTTACCTAAAAATTTACATAGTTTCTTTTTCACCCTGAGACTGTATTGGCCTAAATAAGGTAAACAAAATATTACCGGGAGTTTCGATACGGTGGCCGGTCTTATTTTAGGTATGTATTGCCCATCCAAAAATTTTTTAATGAGTTTGTCGATAAGATGTTTGGGGAAGCAGTTTTGCTGTAGAAATCGTTTGATGTTACACAGTTGGTCGTGAAAATGCGCATAAGAGGAACAAATATGAAACGCGCGATAAACCAGGACTGTGACAAGATTAACCTTATATTTACTCGGTGACAGGCTTGAACAAAATGATGTTCGTCGTGGTCCTAATGTTACGATTTATAATAAAGCTGCGCTTTCCAACCAATGTTTCAATAATCTTTAGGATTTTTAATGAGTGGGGTCCGCTTCTCATTGTATTCAGCGAATCAAATCGTTTACTTGTACCAAATTTCATGCTTGTATCATAGATGCACAATTCATGTAGACTTTGAAGTTAAATGATTGCACTATTCCTGTGTTTTGTCATAAGTGATTTCTTGAAACCTATTGGCCTAAATCAAGCGAATAAATATCGATGAATTTTTCTTCAGAGAAAAGAAATGTTGAAGCGAGGATTTAACTGAAACAAACAGTAAAATGCAGTTGATAATGTTTCTTTCCGCAACGAGATCCAATGCTACTGCCTTGCCATTTTCTTTAATTTGGAGAATTGCTAGTTTAACTTTCTTTGTCGACTCTGAATTTCAATATTACGTTTTTAAATTTTTTCGACATTTTGCTATGAGGTCGCAATGAAGTTTATCTACATTCTCGAAAGTGGTAGTAGTCCTGCCGACAAGGAGGTTGACCAAGGAAATGCGTTACTCTGCTAGATTTTACAGCAATCCATGCACGATTCACTTCTTTGATTTTTTTGCAATTATCCAAACGCAACCAAAAATATTGCTTGGGGCAAAAAGGTAGAGGAGGGTCTTCACTGTATAAGTTTAAAGTCACCCGTAGGAATTCATTTATTTTTTATAAGAAACTCCTTGTAAGAAGCTCAACTGTCATATCGCCAAAAATTTAAGAAATTCCAGTACATGGCAAATATGACTAAAGAATCTGTTTTTATTGATAAAGGAAATTCTTAGCATAATTTCACATTACGATCACTTGTTTTCTGCATCTTGTTACTCGCAAGGTACTGAAACATTGGAAAGGCTGCGAAAACCTTCGTTTGAAATGTTCACGATGGCACATGTAGTAAACATGAAGATTATTGTAGATCCTTTAAGAAACTCGTAAGAAACTGTCAGTTTTGGCCTAAATTTTTAGCTTTTTATAAAAAAGTAAGTGTACGAGGATCATGGGTGTTTAATGTAGAAGCCTTTGGTATTCGATAGTTAGAATAATGAAATCAACTCTTGAAATAAATTTTGAACGACTATGTGATTTGTTGCTGCAAACTAAAAGTCCAGGGTGAGCTTTATAGTTATGCCCACTGCTATGGGCTGAAAGCCGCCCTCCAATCTTTTGCTTGACTCGGTCATTTTCGCACCTTTTTAGCATTTTTTACACGAATCAGAGAAACTAATTCTGTGTGGATTGGTGTAAAATCCAGGGGATTAACACACTCTAGGTGAATCTTTTTTCTGGGAGGATTGCTATAATTTCCCAGAATTTCTGTAAATTTGATTGCGACGTCACAGCAAAATTTTACAAGTTCAAAAAATCATCATCAAAATTTGAAATCTATATGGGAAGATGAAAGAGGGTTATAATAAGCAGAAAAATTGTTTAGGATCTTGTCTCTATAAAAAAAGTGCATCAAATCATCCAAGCGTTTTGATCGTGTAGATTACGAAACTTAGTATCCTGTGGTAACAAAGAATTCGTGACTTAACTACTAACAATCACAATGTTTTAACATATATATCCTCTACTTATCTTATTACTTTGCATTCCATCACATCGCCATCATTCACTGCATCATCATTATGTTACTTTCCTCCTCCACATCATCATGTTTGCGCTACACGTGCTCATCCCCCACTTCCACCCACATCTACCCCTGCGATGCAGCACACCTAGCCAATCACGTTTACTTTACCTTTATTCAAATTATTGTAAATTTGCGATTACGTTAGTTTAGCTCTGAGGAAGCCTCGTATGCCGAGGTGAAATATCAGCTCTCAAATATATAATCAATTTTTAATCGAAATAACAGTTGTCGTTTCTTTTGCGTTGTATTGTGGTGTTCCTGCCTTCTAATAAAGAATTCGTGCTTGATGTAGGATCATGTGTGTATGTGTGTTTGTGTCAAATTGATTTCATATGTTTAAAACTGTAAGTGTCATTCATAGTGGTAACTTGCTGACAAGATGTCCTTTCCTGCTATGGATAACATGTAGTTTATAAATCTTGTTCTTTGTTTCCTTTTATCGTTTTCATTGCATTGAAAAAACGTGTTCTAAAAATTTTTGTCATAAATGTGAATGCACCAGTCCTTTCAGTTGGCATTGTCCTATCTGCGTGGATACCCTTTTACCCAGTATCAGATGGTTGATGATACAGCATGATTGTTAGCACATTATTATTATTCTACATATCATATCTTTCCTTCTTTCAGATTTATTAGAGAGGAATATTGACAGGAGACTATTCGAAATTGGTTTCTTGTATCCCCACAATGTTGACAGAAATGGCAACCCTCTGGGTAAGGATATTTTATACGTCATGCTTTGCTGACTGAATGTCAGCTTTCGTTATGTGGATTACTGCTCACTAATCTTTATCATTTAAAGTATGATTTTTCTTCTTAAAGATAATGCATTATTGATTGTTGCAATCCGTTTCCTTAATTCGCAACGTAGACTGTAATTCGTTTTATGTATATACCGGGTGACCCAAAAAAAGTGACCCAACGCAATCGGTTATAGAAAAATAAGTAAGAGGCCGATGAAAATGCCTCAAACGTTCTTCTGTCGCTAAAAGATTACCCTACACTGTGAGAATTTTTTGCAATTTTTTTGCGGCACGGTAAATTTCGCGAATTAAGGATTTTCAGGAAAACAGCAAGCCTGAAATCCTCAAAATGTCGTCAAAAACAAGGGATCGATTTAAGCCCTTTTCAGATCTTCAAAACGATGAGAAGCGTGTTTTATTTCAGGCTGGGAATAGGTAACTCAGTCAGACGTTTCCACAGAAAGTTTATAGTCGCCAGGTACCTAAGAATTTTTAGTAAACTTTCCTTGTAAACTCATGGAATTTCAAAGGAATTCAACTTTCTACGCAAATCGAAATCTTTGATAATTGCTTTCAGAAAGGCAGAAGTATTCTTATCCCTTGAGATAAGAATGTTTTAGGTATCTAAGGACTAAAGACTTGCTCTAAAAACTTTCGAGTGAGTTGCCTATTCCCAGTTTGAAATAAAACACGCTCCTCATTGTTTTGAAGATCTGAAATGACTGTAAATCGATCTCCTATTTTTGACGACTTTTTGAGGATTTCTAGTATGCCCTTTGCCTCGAAATCCTTGATTTGGGGGAATTTACTGTGCCGAAAAAAATAACAAAAAATACTCATAACGTAGGGTAGTCTTTTAGGGACAGAACGACGCTGGAAGCATTTCAATCGGCCTCTTACTTATTTTTCTATAACAGGTTTCGTCGGGTCACTTTTTTTTTGGGTCACCTGGTATATTCATATCAAAATTTTACATCGTACAGTTCATTCTACCAATTTTCCTACTTACTTTACAGCACTACAGGGACGACACCATGGGGAGCGTAATTCGTTTCTACGCTCTGTGACTAATAGACTAATTTCTTTTTCTTTGTAGTTCTTTTTCACACGAAGCTGTATCGAAAAGATGCTCACAACCCCCAAGAAGTAAAGAAATTGGTAGCTTTTGGACTCGAAAGATTGGTACTCGATATTTTCTTTTCAATGAATTTTTTGATCTTATGAAAATACATTGTCATTAGGCTAAGATAACGGGTGCCCCAGAAAAGTACTTCCGTTTCAAAAATCACTAAACATAGATTATTAAACTTTTGACAAAAGTTTTTTTTTACTCATTTTGTCAGTGAACTAAGATATTTATAGATGATAAAATGTTTGTTTTGATACTGTAAGGTGAAAAAATCCCACTTTGAAAAACCTTATTTCAAGCTATACTGTTTGAGATAATTAGTCAATTTTGCCAATGAGTTAGAATTTTCAGATTTCTTTATCATCCTTGATGCCTTAGCCTGCGTGCAGACTCTACTGGTTTATTTTTTACAGAAAGATTCCTCCTCCAGTAGAGTCTGCGAATCAGTGACACAAAGCAAGTCTACAGATATCAGCATGGACATATTTTTATTTAGTTGGCGTGTGCATAAACAAACCTAGACAAACAAATCCCATTGTGTTGGGGTGCTTTGATTATCTTATTTGCTGCAAGCTCTATTGTTCGTTTCTTGATACAGTTGCGTATGATAGGCCACAACTTAGGGTTTAACACCTTGCTATAACAAGTTGTTGCTGATTAATGGCACAAGATAGTCGAACAAGTTATTGCTTCGAAGATCAGCACATTCTTTGTTCTCTGAAAGTTTCAAATCAACGTAAATTTTGAAGGAAAGCGCTGTATTTGCATATCTTTTACATTTCAAAACGACTCAGTCACTCTATATATTGTCAGTAAACAATGCAATTAACCCATTTTTAAGCCATAGGAAGTATGTACGACAATAGAACCTTTTCTTGCAGTATTTCCGCGTTTCTTGCAGTACTTGTAGTATTTCCTTGCAGTTCTTGAGCTCTAAGTTCAAGCCCATGCAATGCAACCGTATCAAAACGGGACAATATCACGCTTGGTCCCTCCGCAGCAGCCACAAAGAGGGGTAAAATTTTTTAGGAAACCTTTTCGTACACACAAAACGCGAAATTTGCCCATCATCGCTTAGACTGCACCGAGTACGTTTTACCCTGTCAGTCAAAGATGCACTGCAGTTTTAACGATTATTTATTGCATTTGCAGTCACGTGAATATCCTGGAGGTAAAGTTACTCTAATATTTGATATGCAAGATTCCAGCCTTGCAAATATGGTAAGAATCTTCTTCTTCTATGGTGTATTAAAGTTTCTGTTTACCGGGTGACCCAGAAAAGACTTCCACGAGCTAGATCGCTGATCGCAAGGTATCAGCAAGTAGCGGAAAGGCTCAGCTATCATTTGAGATGTTGCGTGGTCACGTTAAGTTATGCCCACTGTCCGATAAACATTTTCAAAAGTATGGAAATTCAATTTTTTAGCGACAGAGCATAAATTGCGTAAATGATGTCATCGAGCAATCTGAGATAAGGAAGTGTTTGGACAGATAAGCTTTTTGAAATGATAAATCAAAAGTTCGAGGTCAAAGGAACAAAATATCAAGTGTTGCCGAATTTTGGGATCTGTTGCAGGGAGCTAGGGGGGCTCAAAGTTACGAGTTTTCTCGCATGCGTGCGCAGTTTCTGCTCTGTTTTTTTCTACTCCTTTTACCGTCCATCTTTTGGAAGATATGATTAGAGTCAACAGAATGAGAAAGGCCTATTACTTTTATTCCTTTCCATAGGATGGTGCAGTTTGTTCCCATATCCCAAAACGCTGCACTCACTAACTAATGTTATTTCTAGTATAGACTTAGTTGTAATGAATGTCGTAGTCGTACAAAGCTGTCTTCGATTTGGAAACTGTTGTGATATAGTGGAATTTCTCAAATTTGGAGCAGACAGTTGCATCATAAACAATACCCTGAGATGCACCAGACTGTACTGTTTTATTCCGTCCGAGAAATTCATTTGTTTTTAAACTATAGGCTATTGTTTTCACGTCGGTTGCACATAACGCAAACTTTCAATCTTGTAGGTGCACTCATTTAGCTATGCTAACAGCTAGTTATTACTATCTAGTTATTACTAATGATAGCATAGTTAAATGAGTGCAGCTACAAGATTGAAAGTTTGCCTTATGCGCAATCTACGTGAAAGCAATAGAATATAGTTTAAAGACAAATGAATCTCTCTGACGGAATAAAACTGTACAGTCTGGTGCATCTCAGGGTATTGTTTATGATGCAATTGTCTGCAACGCTCCGAATTTGAGAATAACTATAACTAGCTGTATTACAAAAGCTAAGCCATCCTTCAATAAAAACAGAAAATGAAATTAAAAGAAAGAAAACTGTTTTTTCCATAACGTTTCGATTTAAAAATCTTCATCAGAATTATTATAATTTGTATTATCATTATAATTGTAGGACATGGATATGATCAAATTTCTAATAACGAGCTTCCAGATCTACTACCCATCTATGCTTGGTATGTGTACCTCATCTCTCATTTTACAGTTTATGCTTTACTTACTGTCGAACGGGGTGTTGTTGTTGATGAGGGCGACTTTGTTTACCGTAAAAGCTCTTTTTAGCTCCTATCTCTCTTTAAGCCCCCTCTCTGACAAGCCCTATCTCCTCTGAGCCATAATGTTAAATAGGCCCCCCTTTTCTATTCATCCCCTCACAAATTACAGAGGCTACCGATGCCTTTCCCTTATTTAGCTAAACACATGTTATTTTTTACGTTTTGGAATGAAACCGTCGAATCTATGTATTCGAGTCGTTTCATGTATATCGACTGGTTATCCTAATCCTCACTACCTTATTATATATTGAATTTATCCTTGTCATTCCATTGGTGAATAAGCACGCCCCCTCTCTTATCAGCGCCCCTCTTTTTAGGCCCCCCTCTGAAGTGCTCGAACTCAAATAAACCCCAAGGACCCCATAGAGCTTTACGGTATTTGTTCTCGTGTAGCTTCGATCTCTTGTATTCTATATAGCAGTTAGTCGCTGCATCAGTTTTTGGGCGAAGAGATTGACAACAAGTTGACTTTCACTGCCCACATACAAAAACTGTGCTCAAAAGTAGATAAAAGGGTAGATGCTTTTATCTCAATACCACCCATTGCGGGTTCATTTGGCTTTTTCAATTAAAGCTGCAAACAACGAAATAAACCATAAACACAAATGTGCACTAAGGTTGCTCATTTGTAGGGATTATGACTCTTCCTTTGATGAAGTGCTGGAGAAAAGTAGGGGCATGGAAACACACTTTCACAATCCTCAGAAATTTATGACTGAAACATAGATGCTAAGCATTGATCAACTTGAACTCATCTAATTTTTGAAATTTTACCAAGGAAAAATTGTGAAATACGATATGCGATCAAAATTTCATATCGATTGCCAAAGACACGAAGAGAAAAGTTTTGAATGGGTTTGTTTCTACCCAAAATGTATTAAATGTCACATGATTCCCTCGCCAAAGACGTTATCAGGGACTTTTTTATCAAGTTAGATATACCCTTAGATGCTCTGAAATCCCGTATGCCTTACACTTAGCCCCAGGGAAGTGATCCGTCACCCGTACTTTTTATGAGAAACTCTGTATTCAGATCATCAAAAATTAAGTGGTTGAAGTGCTGGAAGAGTGTTCCTTGAAAGATTTTTTATCTATGGTATTATCTGATTGATGTCGAGAAAGAAATGTGGTTTCATCACATTGCATAAAAATCAGCAAAACTTTGCGGAACCTTCTGAGAAGCTGTCAGTATGCAAAATACGATAACTTCAGGAAAATTTGAGTGATAGACAGTTCCATAGTCTCTTATGGAGAATATGTTTATTTATGTTTTACCTTCACATTTCATTCTAACATTCTGTATTATTGTTTATCTTACCCAAACTTGTTTTCATTCCAAAAAATGTCGAAACCGGCAAATCCGCGCTGCATTCTAACTTAGATGTTGCAATTCTACTTAATGATAAAGTAATCTCAATATATACAGGGTGTCTCAAAAAAATTATTCGACGTTTGATTAAATACTAAAAAAATAAACACTTGGTCACGTGACCCTTTTTTGAGATTTTACGTTAATTTTTTACAAAGAATCTTGCAAATTCGCTAAGAATCATGGAGTTACAAGCCTTTGAAGTTCAAATTTGAGCGAAAGCTCACACCAGAGGCCTCGAAATGGCACTTTTGGTAAAATCTCATAGACCATCGTTTCTGCTATTTCTCGATTGTTTCAGTGCGAACCAAGTGGGATTTGAACAGCTTTTCGATAACCTAACTTTCAAGCATATGAATGCTTTGAGGAAACAGATTTGGTCTCTCATCGATTATGTTTTGAACCACTGTTTTTGGACATATGCAATGTTCAGCAAATTTTGAGAATGGTCGCAAGGATTAAATTACTTTGGAAGTCCTATTTGGTTTGCTCTGACATCAACGAGAGGTATGACATTAGACAAGCTTCTTACCTCAGTCTTCGAGGTTTTTTGCATTGCAAGTAATCTTGGGGTCTCTGGTTTCATTTATCGCATATTTTTTATCTTTGAAAGCTCGCAACGCAGTTAATTTTCAACCGATTTGTAAGATTCTGGTCTCTAAAATCATCTCATAATCTTAGGAACAAGCTTATATTCCCTTGAGTCTGCTCATTTTATCGTTATTTTTCAATGTTTAATCAAACGTCGAACAGTTGTTTTGAGACACCCTGTATCATTCGCGAAGAATTTGATGAGGTGCAAGCAATGACGCCTAGAATTTGATGTGATCTGTATTTTGATCATATTTCTTCTCAACAGAATATTTGATTGTTTTGGAAATGCCATGGATTCTGTCAGGTAAGATTGTAGAACCGTTTTTGTAACTTTGAAAGTGCATCTGTTTGAGAAAACCGCCTGCAGATACGAAGTCTAGAGGAATGGGGCTCCAAAACTTTGAAGGTGAAGATGTGGTGCAATGGTGTTGTCTTCAGGCTTTGCAGCCAGCCGGACAGGATTCAGGTAGAGCCCCACCATTTGGGCATCATTACAATGGTCGCGGATACATTTGGTCTTCTTTTCTTCTGCAATCCCAGTGCATGGTGCCAAAACTGCAACTTCAGCTTCATATTCACTTTCTAAGAGTAGAAATGAAATGTTTTTAAAATCCCAAAGGAACTGCAATAAAACCCTTATGGGACAGAAACACAAGAAAAAATTCTGTATTAGTTCCGTATGTATACTCTACTCATGAAGATCTTTTGGTCGGTGCATGCTTGATAATGGTTTGATACTTTGATCACAAGTAGCTTTGAAAGATAAGAATGAATCAAACTGAAATTCCAGGTTTGAGATACACGCTGAACGCATCAGGCATATTCCTCCATATTGACTACTGATGAAGAGTTCTGCCCCATACGCCAGTTTATTCTAGTCCTGGCACTTTCGTTGAATCAACACAAAAATGTATGTTTATGTCCTGAAACAATTGCCACACGCCACCCCCAACACATTATCAGCCTTAAAAAGTGTTGCTACTGTTTTCAAGAGTGCCTATGATTTTAGGGACCCCAGCAGATAAATTCTGAGGTCATATTAAGATCAATATTGTGTGACGTTTCCATAAGTTTTTTGATCACTGCATGTAGGAAAAAAGTGCTTCCTTTTCTCCCGAACAAAGCATGTGCGAAATTGTATATAATGCTTTTCTTCTAACCTTCAAGCTTATCTGCTTGAAGGTGTTATGGCGCAGTGGTGTAATCCTCTGGCTTTGAAGCCAGAACAGTCAGGTGGAGTGGGTTCGATACCCGGTAGGACCCCACCTTTTGAGTGTCATGACAAGAGGTCGCGGACTCGATTAGGTCTGCTCTATTTCTGCGATCCCAGCGCTTGGCACTGAAAACCGCAACTTCACTTTCACCTTCATCGACCCATATAGGATTGGTACCATACTGCGGAGAAATGAAGTATTTTGTTTGGTTGATAGTTCTATTGCGCTGTGGGTGGCAGAAAAAGGGACTTTTGCAAATTGGAGAATCATTTTTGCACTTCTTGGGTACACTGTGCAGCAACACTAATTTTTTAAATGCGTTCAACCAAACGCTTTGCTCAGTAGATCTAGGTGAAGAAAGTGTGATTCTATTTTATTCGTATTTGTCTTCATGAAAAGACAATTGAAATTTTGCAATTTTTCAGCCGCATGGAAGATTGTTAAAACATGGCTCAGCACGGAAGGAATATCAAAAATCAAGTAAGTTTCGTGTATTCTGTGCTAAATCATCTTCTTCCAATTTATCAAATTCACCTTGTTTATGCTTTTGTCACAGTTACCGAGTGAGTCAAAAAAGGCCCGGCGTTTGAACGGCTACTGGTTCCTAAGTATATAAGCAAAGATGTTTTGCAATATTCGATCGAATAGCTGACATGTTCAATTACCTTCAGAATTTTTTCTCGCTAAAATAAGTCAGTCCGTTGAGATTCTGTGAGTGATTTTCTAGAAAAATTCCCTTCGAGAAACCATAAAAACGTGCTAGCCTCACAGCGATGACTTTCAGTACGCTCTAGTACGTGCTTTCCTCTTGGCGAGTTGAAAATCTTCCTCTTTGTGTAAATAACTTGTACAGGGGGATTCCATTCTCCGATGAGGACAAAATACAGAAAGATATCCAAGTGTCATTATTGCAAGGAAGGAGAACAAATGGAAATCTTGCTTGTTGTTTTCACTGGTTTTTGCAGGTGTTCGAGAGGGGCTTTCTGCAGAAAATCTCCCTCTTCAGCGGGAAGGAAAGGCGTCTTAAAGACGGGTATGGACATATCGGGAATAACACAAAACAATTTTCGATATAATTACTTTGATATTCAGGGAGCAGAATTATCTCAAACCCCGGACCATTTTATTAACTCACCTGATAGCTTATCAAAAACTATCTGGTAGCTTTTTGAAAGATTACCAGAGTTGTTAGAGGTACTGAGTAAGACAATGATGTAAGATGCTATTTTTTTGTAACACTGATGAGTCATAAAATAGGTATTTGTTGTATGTTGCTCTTCTGTAGCCAAGTGTGTAATAAGAGTATCTTCGAGCTCTCCGTTAGTTTGAATTTGCAACTGTTTTCGAAAATCAACGAGAATTCTCGGAAAAGAGTGATGCTTAATCTTTTCCAACTGTAATATACTCCTACTGAGAATTTGATGCAAAACAATATTAGTTGTACCATAAGAAATGATCAGCCTTGTTTTGAAATCTGAAAAGAAATGATCAGCCTTGAGTTCTGTTTTCAAAGTCTAATGTTCTCAAAGTCTAATGTTCTCAAAGTCTAATGTTCTCAAAGTCTTTCTCGGCGCTTTCGAAAAATTTCTGCTTGAGTTTCTCTCGTAATTGACTGTCTTTCATATTTTGTTATTGAACATCTTCTTAGATGCAGTGTGTCTCAAAAAACATGTGCGCTGTTTTAGCAACTATTGTGAAGAAGCCATGACCCCAAATTTCCTGTTTTTCAGATTTTTGAATAGAAGAGACTTTATCTTAGAGTTTGGTACTTTGAGTAAATCTGAGAAGGATATAGTTGCTAATTTATCGAGGAAGAGAGTCAAAATCAATGGTTACCACAAACCAGAGGATTCTAACGTAGTACTTATCCTTATAACTTGAATCGTAGCAATGAAAGGACCTTAACTTTACATGTTTACCAGGAAACATATTTTGGAGTAATAAATGACTAAAGGATTATAGATATTTGCAAGAAATTCTTTGGAAAGCAATGTTGTTGGTTTAAATCGATTTTATGACTTTGGAGAAGCAGAACTAGCCGGTGGACGCATTCCATGACCTGTAGCACTATGGCTGCAAATAACCATTGCTAGCAACCCTAGAAATGTTGTCTTTGATTAGCTTTTTACAAAATCTAATCTATGACTGCCTGATTCACTTATGGAAAGCTAAAAAACTGAACCAAATTCATTTTCTTACTTAATTTCTTTGTTTTTATCATTGATAGAGAGCACCAAATACTCTGGTTTAAACCAACCATTAATTTTGACTTTCTTGCTCCATAAATTAGCTACTGCCAAGGGCATTCTGACGATATGCAAGTGGCCTCGCCTAGCCCTAAGCATGTCATCGTCCTAAATTTGGTTAATTCAGGTATCACAACCAACAAGATGGTTGAAATGTTGATTACTTTGAGTATAGCTGAACAAATTGATGGTATTTTCTCTGCTTCTTCTTCTCCGTTCTCCTCGGTGTATAACAGTTTGTAACCCACGCCATTTTGCAGTCTCACTCGAACATGTGACAATGATATGTTCGAGTGAGACTGCAAAATGGCGGGCGTATCCTTCTTGCTGTGGGCTGCTGTGAGTTACAAACTGTGCTACACCGAGGAGAACAGAGAGGAAGAAGCAGATAAAATACCATCAACTTGCTCAACTAATCAAGGTAATCAGCACTTTAGCCATCTTGTTTGTTGTGATATCCGAATTAACTGAATTTAGGACGATGACATGCTTAGGAGGGTTACTAGGCCACTTGCATATCGTCAGAATGCCCTTGCTACTACTTGTCAAATTTACTCACACTTGGTGCCGAACTCTAAATTGAAATCTTTTCTGTTCATAACTCTGAAAAACAGGAAAATTGGAATCATATCTCCTTCAAAGTAGCCGTTCAAATGGCGAACATGTTTTTGGGAGACCCTGCTGCTAATAACCATTTCCAGCAACCCTAGACGTATCCCCAAGGAAAAATTGCCGCTTGCGGAGGCGAGTGTTTTGTAATTTCTCGTTGATCATATGGTTCTTTTCGTTGCAGATTTGTAAACAAAACTGAAATATTAGCACAATACGTCGATGCAGATCAGCTTTTAACTACCATGGGCGGCACTGTGAGTTAGCATTTAGCATTTTAAAGATTTGATATTTGAATCCATAGCTACAGAGATTTGAATTTGAATCATGTCATCAAAGAATTTTCTAGTTGATAACTAAACGACAGAGCAAGGGTGTTAGGACACGGATGTTTTGCTTGATTATTTATTTATCTTGTTTTGATCCCTGTGTCTTGTTTTGTTGTCGTGTTTTCTGTTCTGTTTCGTCTTCAACTGAGCATGATTAGGCCCAACCGCTCCCAAGTTGTTCGAATAGAGCTCCCTTGTATCTCTGTGTCTTGGTGCGCCTTCGCACAAGATAGGTTTCAAAACCGCTGCTTGTTGCTTTGAGCAAAACATGAGAAATACTACACAAAATACTTCGGCATCACGGCTGTCAAGCAGAAGTCGATTTATTGCAATCCATCGATGGTAGTGCGAATTTCTCAAATGCCTGAATTTGCTTTAAACATTGGGTAATAGCTTATATGGATTGCAGATTCATATTCGTGTTGAAAGTGCCGCTCTATCCTGAAGAAAAGCACTTTTAGCTTCAGAGTTGAAGTTCAGAATCTTAGATACCCAATCGTCAAAACTAAAATTTGTACGATAAGAGCTGCCTTCAAACATATCTCCAGATTCGTACACAAGTTCAATTCTGCTTTACCGTAGCATGTGTTTTCTATTTGTGTTTTACGTTATGTTATAAGCTAGAGTATTTCTTATGACGAATACCAGAACCCTGAAGCAAGACCTTCCTTGCTTGCTTTGATTAGGAAAATTCATAATTTGAGATATCCTCTGTCTCTCATTGTTCGGAGAGCGCCAAACATCTGTTAGTATCGTGTTGCAGAAGTGCAGATTTTACAACGATAGGCCCAGTTTCTTTTGGTTCCAGCGCCATTTCAAAGTAATTAGCGATCTAAGAGTGCCCTCATATGAGCAAACTCAGACCGGTCTGAGTTTCAGATCGGTTTGAAACTCATTTCGCTCTACGGTCAAAGCCCTTAGCGCGCTCACATGACACAGGCGAAATGAAACTCAGGTCGACCTGAAACTCATTTCGCTTTCTCAGATCGGTCTGAGTTTTCAGGTCGACCTGAAATTTTCATGTGAGCAGAAAAATTTTTCATTTCGGGGCGAAATGACTTTTCAACGCACGTGTGATTGACATTCCTGGCGTTCCTTTGGCAATCAAAACAATAAAGATTTCATTCAAAATCACCCAGCTGGATCTAAATGCTATGAATCAATGCCAACATCTTCCACAAAACAATCACAATTGTTCTAATTGCGGAAGGAACGCATGCGTTGTTTCATATTCTCAAACCGGTCTGAAACTGTTCATGTGAGGGGGAAGCAAATTAGCAAACGAGGCCAATACTCAAACCGATCTGAAACTCAGATCGGTTTGAGTTTTCTCATGTGAGGGTAGTCTAAGACAATTTAATCCTCTCAAGCAAGAAAGCAAAACAAAGAATGTCGCAAAAAGCTTTAGAAGTGCAATGGTTAAGTGCCTCTTTTGCACGTGACATAGGGTTGTTTTAAGGATGCATGTATAACTGTGGAGAGAAGAAGAACAAATCTAAGCATATATCTGCGTTGGGCACTTTGCTTCAGAAACTTGCATTATTTTAAGTGTTTGAATTGCACCCAAAGCATACTAGAGTAGACAATTGCGCTAAAGATGGCAGCAAGGAATTTTTTACCAAGATGTATTGCGTTCTTTATCGAATTCCCATAGAGTAGTTAAAGATTCGTAATTCGAGTTCAGTGCATCTTGGTAAAAGATTCCCCTCCTCCATCGTTAGCGCACTTCCATTATATTTTTGGTTGGTAAGCTTCTGTTGCAAAATGCTCGCTGCAGGTGTTTAGATTTTCTTTCATTTTCAATTTACCTTATGTCTTCTCTGAAAAAAACCTTCAGAATTTTTCTATTCTGCTCTTTTTCTTTGATTCATTTGGGACCTTCTAGCTTATGTTTTCACTGGAGCTTGTTTATTTATAGATTTGATAATAAACGTTAACTCAGGATGTTGCTCGAATAATTAAGGATTTAAAGATAAATTAGCTTGTGCAGTTTCTTTGGCCTTCTGCAGCTGTTTATGTCCCCATGTCCCAATGGAATTGCAGTAATTCCGTATCTTTATTCAGTTAGGTTGAAAATGAATCGTATAAGATTGGAAACATCTCTGGACTGTCAATTATTTACATTTTCTTAAACATGTTTTGAGCCTTTAATATTTGGCATTTTTGCCTAGTTACAACGTACTGTGTCTTCGAATTCATCTTTAAACAATGTTTGACGAGGAAGTGTTTTTTGTCCTTCTCCTGGCCCTACGGTTTGGAATTGTCTTGATATACACTGGAAACGTTGAATTATCTTTGGTCAAATACTTAGAATTGTCACCAAATATAAAGTATAATGATATCACGGAACTGTCTTCTTCTTTGATATGGTCGTTGTTGCAATCCTTCTCGTCAAATTCTTAGTCACACAGCGCTTTCCACCTGGAGTTGCATAACCTTACAAGATGAATTCAAAATAGTCACACCAGTGTTTCTTCGTTAATCGCTTTAAAGCGAGAAGAAATATTCGAGGCCTTGATAACTTTGGCATCATTATTGATTTCTTTTGTCTTACTTTTCAGGATACGTTCAAATATCAATATCCACCACAATTATTCGACGGTAAAAAGGAAGCCAAACCACCTCCAAAATCATCGTATGTTATCCTCTCTTCTTGAATAAATCGCAATGTAAGGGATCCAAGTGACCTTCGTCAGATGTCCACGCACATGCGTATTGTTTTCCTTTGTTGCTTTTCATTTTCTACTTCCGCTAGTGAAATGGTTTGCTTCCTTGTTTGTTTTGTCCACTAGGCCAACAAAAGATAATTATGTTATTTCTACGGGGTGTCTCAAAAATTGTCTCAAAAATTTGGCTGTTGTGGAGGAGCTTTAAATTAAGTTGTCCCCTTTATAACAAAGTTACGTAGATTAGGCATCAGTTAAGGAGTTTTAGACCTTCTTAGCATTTACCTGACAAGTGGTTGCTGACTTATGGCACGTGAAAAGCAAAATAAGTGGTTGCTTCTAATACAATACTTCCTTTGTTCTCCGGTAATATCGAAATCAGAAGTGTTTGAAGGAAAGAGTTGTAGCGTCGTATTCAAATTTTCACTACAGGGTGTCTCAAAAAATTGTTCTACGTTTGATTGAATATTTGAAAATAATGGTAACATGAACAGACTCATGGGAAGAAAACCGTGTTCGTAAGATCATGAAATACTTTTAGAGACCAAAATCTTGCAAATCGGTTGAAACTTCACTGACATGCGAGCTTTCAAAGATCAAAATATGCGATAGCTGAAACCAGAGACCCCCCCCCCCCCCCCCAAATTGCTTATGATGCAGTAAGCTCGAAGACCTAGGTAAAAGAAGCTTATCCAATGTCATACCTCTTGTTGATATCAGAGCAAACCAAATAAGATTTTGAAATGATTTAATCCTTGCGATCATTGTCAAAATTTGCTTAATATTGCATATGTCCAAAAACAGTGGTTCAAAACATAATCGAAGAGAGACCAAGTCTGTTTCCTCAAAGCATTCATATGCTTGAAAGTTAGGTTATAGAAAACCTGTTCAAATCCCATTTGCTTAGCCCTGAAACAATTGAGAAATAACAGAAATGATGGCCAATGGGATTTTTACCCATAATGGCATGTCAGGGCCTCTGGTTTCAGCTTTCGCACAAACTTGAACTTCAAAGGCTTGGATTCTTGTCTCAAAAATTAATTTAAAATCTCAGGAAAAGGGATACTTTACCAAGTGTCGATTCAGCATTTCGTTATTTTTTAGTATTTAATCAAACGTCGAACGATTTTTTTGAGACACTCTGTACATTTGTGAAATAGTTTACAGTGTTGCCTTGCAGATAAACGAAATTATTTCTGTAGAACCATGTCATTTGTTCATTATTTTTTATTTTGAGGTATTTCATTTCTTACTGTAGCCATCTGCAAGTAGAAAATGGACATGATTTGGAGTTTAGCAGCATATCAGTTTCAATGCAAGTTGATCACCATGGAAAACCAGTGAATTCATCAGAGGCTTTTGAACTTTTAAAGAAAACAGGCGATGATTCTTCAACCGAATTACTCTTATCAGACAGTATGCGATACAGGGTATGAATAACCATATACCATATATCGTATACCATATACCACATACCATATCTTTTGTAAATTCTGTTTCATATCAGATGTCAGATCCTTTTATTCATCTAAAATCAAGGACGAGTTTCCGCACGTGACTTTCCAAATTTTTCATCCTTACCCTGATCCGACATCTAATGTGAGACAGAATCTAATAGTGTATCCTGTCGTTTTAGCGTAATGTTATCTGTCTTTATGTTTTTGGCCTTGGGGTGGTCGTTTTTTCGCTCCCCTCGGTATTGTCCCTGTGTTGTTGTCTAGTAGTTTTGGATAGGTATAGTAGAACGTAAGCATTGTTGTAAGTTATTTTATATGAATAGAAAAACCATATACCACTTACCTGATGCCATATACCACATACCATATACCACATACCATATACCACATACCATATACCACATACCATATACCACATACCATATACCACATACCACACACTATATTCTTTATACCATACAAGCTACGAAATGAACAGACTCGATTAAGCATTCCTCTGAATAATTATTGCTATAAAAAACCTCGCACGTGTACTTTATTTAGCTGAAGATGAGACAAGCTCGTCTCGAAACGTACTACAAATAACCATGGCTTAGTCGAATAACTTACTAATTACTACTGGATTTGTCTTGATGTCTTAACTTGAATTGTCGATACTGTCTTTCTCTGCAATGACCCTCAAGATGTTCGTCGTGGTCCTAGTGTTCAAATGAACAGACTCCATTGTAAAAGGTAACCTAGTCCCTAACAACCTAAATTGATTTTTGATGCCAAAACTTTGGCAAGTGTGCTAAAGTAATTGCTGAGTTGCAAGCTATTATTGTTCATGTTTTTGCGAAAGCTGAAACCTCCCTGGGTGAGCTGTTGTGCATTTAAGCTCCAAAATTGAGGTAAAAAAGATTATCCAAGGTCATACATTTGGGGAATATCAAAAGTAACCAAACAAGGCTTTAACGGTACCTAATTATTGAAACCATAGTCAAAATGTGTTTCAGAAAGTTTAGATAATTGAAAATCCTTTCCAAATACCATTTGACTTGATCTGAAGTAAGCGAGAAACAACACAAACATTAGCCCCATGCTGTACTACTGCTGCGATGGAAGGGCCGCCGGTATCAGCTTTAGCACAAACTTGAACTTCAAGATTTTGAAACTCCGTGAATATTCGGTAGATTTGCAAAATTTTGGTGTCAAAGGTTATATTTGTGTTTCATGAAAGGACTGTTTTACCAGGTATCCTGTTCGTCATATGACTACTTTAATATTTAAATCAATTCCCTGATGGCATACCATATAATACACCATTATTGCCTTGTTGTAAAGGCAATGTATCAATTGGTTAATGTATCAATTCCATAATGTAATGTAATGTAATGTAATGTAATGTAATGTAATGTAATGTAATGTAATGTAATGTAATGTAATGTAATGTAATGTAATGTAATGTAATGTAATGTAATGTAATGTATCAATTGTAAAGGCAATGTATCATTTGGTTAATGTATCAATTCCCTTTGCTGTCTGGACAGCAATCCTATAGAATGTACCGGGTGACCCCAAAAAAACTTCACGAGCTAGATCGTAACTAGCTCTCTAAAATCAAAAGATATCGTCAAATGCTTTATATCACAGTTTAGTTGAAAGGCTTAGCTATCTTTTGAGATGCTGCATGGTCATTTTGAGCAATGATTACAATCCGAAAAACCTGATTCAAAGAAAATTTCGAATCCAAGATTCCTCATTTTGAGTGAAATAATCGCCATCGTTTTCCAGTCAACATTTTGAGAAAACTTGACATAGCAATGGATTAGAAGTCGTCTGGGTAAATTTGAAATGTGATTGATCTCTGTTCCTCATTCAAATTTCTTGCTCCAAAGCAAATTTGGAATTCAGCTTTTTCTCCATTTCCCGAAAAATGGACTGGAAAGCGAGGGAATGGTCGGAAAATGAATGAATTTCCATATTTTTGAAACTGTTTTTTTGGACATTACGCATATCCTAAACTGACCAAGCTACATCTCAAAAGATAGCAGAGCCTTTCAGCTATATGCTGACACCTTGCTTGTCTCCATAACGTTTGTTGTCAAGGAAATATAGGGGATATAGCTCGTGAATTTTTTTTGGGTCACCCGGTAGAAATGCATGCTGCCACAAATTTACATCCCCAAAATCACTCAGATACATATGTCTCTGCACTAAGAGTGAAATCTGATCAAGAGACTTATTTTCAATTACCATGCCTGTCTAAGCATCGTAGTACTTTTTTAAACAATTTATAATCCATTTCTGTTGCTTAGCTGAAAATTTTTTTTGCAACTTTAATCTTTTATAGATAAGATGCAGTTACGTTTCCATGTATCATCTAGTAATTTGCAAACAAATTGATCTCATTAGCTGAAATGTGGTCAGTGAATAACTCGAAAACGAAATGAGGTATCCTAAAGTTTTTAACAGCATCTTCTGTCATACAACGGTGCTATTTATCGAGAATATTTTCGCTTCAGATCACCTTTAATGCTGAAAGCTTAGATAATTTTGAAGTTTGAAATTATCTTTTTAGGGAAGAAATGATGATAAAAAGCAAGGCCGCAAGGTAAGTCTCATCATTTCATAACTTATATATAATTTATTTATTTTTTTACTTATACTTAATGTACTTATTCATTTACTCACTTATTCACTTATTCACTTATTTATAACTTATATTATAACTTACTTAACAACATTTTATAGCTTAATGAAGTTTTCTTAAGCATCTACGAAATGATTTAATTTTCAGCTAAAAAGCTCTTTATTCTCTATTTGTTATCAATTCACTTCTCTGTAATGGTTCTTTCCTGCTCTGTTCTTACATTCCTCTTATTCCCTGCAGGTTGCGTCACGTCGCATCTCGCATTCTTTCTTTATTTGTCGAATCTTAACTCCTCTCTGCTCGAGTCGATTAATTTCGAGTCACTTGATAAGGAGTACAGGTTCATAAGGTCGACATCAATTTTGTTTTTGGTGCTGAAATTACTTATTTATCATATTCTCGTTAAATTGTTATTGTGCCACATGCAAGCATTTTTTTTAATCTGCCCAATGAGTGTAGGGACAAAGTTTTGCGCAATTGTGCTTTCAAGGTGCTTATGAAATAGCTCACGACAATATTCCAAAATGCGATCACTTTCACCATGCGTCGCTTACAAATTAATGACGATTGCATCATTTGCTATTCAAAAAGCTGCAGTATGCCATGCTTACTTAGCCTACGAGTAGACCCGTTATTCAAAGGAAGAAACGGTCTACGAAACAATGGGCAACAGCTTGCTACAATGAGTTCTAGATTTCTAAAACTTACTTTATGCAGCCTTTGCTAAGATGTGTTTCACACATTATTTGAATAGCGGCTTAGGGTAATTAAAGATAATTACTCGAGCGGCCGTAGCAAGCTTTCACATTTTGTTTCGTAGACCCTTTTCTTCTTTTGACTAATGGGTACCTCGTAGGCTATGCTTACTAGAATATACAGTCTC
Source organism: Aurelia sp. 3 sensu Dawson et al. (2005) (assembly GCA_964020215.1). Taxonomy (NCBI): domain Eukaryota; kingdom Metazoa; phylum Cnidaria; class Scyphozoa; order Semaeostomeae; family Ulmaridae; genus Aurelia; species Aurelia sp. 3 sensu Dawson et al. (2005). The sequence continues at coordinate 12,007,889 of OZ026582.1, forward strand.
ATGTGTTTTATCCTCAGAGGACTGTAGTGCTCGTTTCTGTTTTGTTTGAAATGCAAATGGGAAAATTTGATCGAAATTTTCAAGTTAGTCTAACATACCAGTTGTCCCAAAAAGTATAAGCATTTGAACAGTTCCTACGGAGGAGTCTTGTTTCCTAAAATTGTTATTTGATTTGCCATGGACAGGCTTCTACCTTTCATGGTTCCAAGGTTCTCAAAGATGAGAATGATTTTCTTTCAGAGTCACCAGTCTTTCTGAAATTTGTATTCAGTTTGTTTTAAGTAATGTCTTGACCCCATTGAAATAGTTCCATCACTCTGTCATTCATTTAAAGTCACAGAAAAGTTGCGTATGATTGAGAAGTTGAGTAACATAGCATTGATTTCACTTGTAGAAAGAAGAATACTCCAAGAGAAAAAGTCGATTTGAGTTTGTTGGACCTCTTATAACAATTTGGTATGTATATTATAGAGATATTAATGACCTAAAAAGATCCGACCCTTTTCAGGGAATGGGCCATTGTGTATTGCCCGACTTTCCTGAACAATGCAAACCCTTAACTTCGGTGATTGGCTCAGGGAAGTCAAATTTCCGGCCAGAGCAATACACCTGCCTCGCGGATGGAAGAAAGAACCGCCAGGAGGAAGGGAGATGTGGTAAAGGAAAGAGAAAGAAAAATAACAAACAGAATAAGACAGGAAAGAAAAATAAATAAATGGTGTGGGAGGGTGGGTGACGCAATAATTTTTTGAACTTGCTTGTTCCTTTCACTTTGATCTGAGAGATATGTGTGGACACGGAAATGCGTGCAAGACATACGCCCTTCGATATCCCACAATTCCAAGGGACCCAACGATTGGCTAATATCAATAATACTTTTGACGTCACTAACTCAGGTTAAACAAGTCTAACCCCCATTTATATTTCAAAGGTACATGCGATATACCTGGTGAGCTAGAAAATAAATCCCACTTTTGAACTTTCATTGCACCAAGAGTACTTCACAGATTTGAATTATTCAAATTCTAGTTAAAACCCGAAAGATCGAAGTATTTTTGTGATTTTTCCCCTGTTTTCTTAGCACTAGAAATATAGGTAAGTACTGCTTTATCAAAATTTTATGGTTGCAAAATGACCGAAAGATGGCCTAAAACATTCATCATATCATTTAAGGACTCATCGCACAGATCGATAGAGAAAATTCAACTTTTCATGGGTGAGAGATAACCAATGCATATTTCTTGCCATGGGACTGAAAATCTTTAGCATTTGTTTGAAAACTGATGTCGTATAACTCTTGGGATCTGTGAAAACTCCCATTGCGTATTGTGCTGTGTAAGGAGAGTCCTTACAGGCTCTCTTTTCCAGTCACTTTGTAACCATGGAATTTTTGTAAAGTTGATTTACCTATACTTCTAGTAGTGGTGTGACAGCGAGAAAAAATCACGAAAATACTTCGATCTTTCGGCTCTTAACTTGAATTGGAATCGTTAAAATCTGTGAAGTACCCTCGGTGCTTTGAATTTTTAAAAGTGGGAACTTTTCTCTGGCTCACACGGTATTGCAAAGCTAAAAGATATCTATCTTCTAAAGAAATTAGATGCCACTGATTTGATATAGATTACTTGTCACGCCAACAGTAAGTAGCTACCTACTTTTGATAGGCCGCAGTGAATATTACCCCTATTTCACTATTGATGATGATTTAATTCTTTGGTCAAAATCCCAAATTAAAGTCGGAGTTTGTTCAATGTTTGGTGGTTTACTTCCAGAACTTTAAAGGGGCTGGGTCACGTAATGTAAACAGACTTCTTTCGAAACGACGATTTTGCAGTATTTTTGATAGGCCCTATCACAGTGATTTTCGACTAGCTACTTTTCTCAAAATGAAAGTCTTATTTTGAAGATTGACTCTTGTACTTCGAAGAGAAACAAACGAAACGCTCATATGTTGTACGATTACAGAGATATCGGCGCATTTTCATAAGCAACTTTGGTGTGGATTCACCCCATCCACCAAAATCTGCAGAGAACATAATGGCCACGTGTGGGCTACAATATAAATTATAGTGATAACAGGTTTGTTTACGGTTACGTGACCCCGCCCCTTTAGGTGATATTGTGAAAGTTTGAAATTGGTGTTGATAAATCAAAAGCACCAAGTTTTGTTAGGACTGAGCTTGAAGGGGCAAAGGGAATATAATTATCTTTGTCAATCCAAAGGATGGATGGAGGCCGTAAACCATTGAAATCTTTTAATTGATTTAAAGCTGTGCAAGGACTGAACTACCACTTGTCTTGTCATGTTCAATCTTCGTAGAACTGAGTGATGTTTTTCCATCGATTCAGGCTGTTTCCCTACGAAAGACTTTCAAAATAGCGCTTACAACGCAGGGGGAAGTTGGCTGGCAAAGTTGTAAACAGAATTGCCGAGAATTATGCGAAGTTCTTGGTGGAAGATCGGCGACCCTTAAAAATCTGTCATTGTACGATTTATCGTGGCTTGTCAAAAGTGGGTCCTTTTATGTACCCAGCAAATAAAAAACATTCCTATCTTAACATCATCAAATAGCTGGTCGTTGACCTGAATGAGCAACTATCGAATGAAAAAATAAAGTCACACCCGGGTTGAATAGCTATGGCTTAGCAAAAGAATTTTACTTCAAAGGTCCAGAATCAATCTGCTTTATGGTAGAAGGCTTAGAACACGAATACGAATCATTCAAATTGATGACCTTCTTCCCTATTCCGAGATGATTTCCTAACTAAGGATCAAAGGATCGTCAAATGGAAGTTTAAACCCTCTACCATATGCCCAATATGTATATGCCTAATATGAAATCATAAAGCAAAGAATTTAATCCTCCCCATTTTGTATATCATGTATTTTAAACCTTTTTGGTCTGTTTCAGTCCTGCAGATGAGATTGTATTTTGTGGTGCTGCAAATACATCTGGTGAAGTTCTGAATATTCTTACGATTACAAATACAATATCAACTAATGTCGCTTATAAGGTAAGAGCATTATTTCATATCCAATGTTCCAAAAAAGGCAACTGATTCGATCAGAACTAACGATAAGAATTTAGTTTAAAGGCGGTGTTTAGCGCCAATTGCTGGGATCGCAGAAATAGAGCAGACCTAATCGAGTCCGCGACCACATGTCATGACGCTCAAGTGTGACAGGCTTTAAGTCGAGAAAAGAAGTATGTTTGGAGCCGTAAAGGCGAACGGGTCCTCTACCATTTCTGTGACTGGCTTTAAGTCGATAGAGGAAGTCATGTTTCGTGTCTCATAATTATTGACAATGAAAGCTTACAGAAAATAAAGAATTTATCTATTTATACTTAACTACCAAACGGAAATGATCATACGAACAATAAGTAATTGACAGCTAACTACTACGCATGCGTGACGTAAATAATAAGTTTGACATGATAGCGACGTTACGGATATGACGTAATGAATGGCAATCGTCCTGTTACGCAAGTGGTGGGGTCCTACCCTGTATCGAACCCACTCCGTCTGACTGTTCTGGCTGCAAAGTCAGAGGATTACACCACTGCACCACAACACCTTCTTTGATTCATTTATTCATTGAGTCCATATAAATAGCGTGATCATGGCCAATATCATCTTCTTTTCAATAATAAGACAAATTTGCTATTTTGTGGAACTATATTCATTTTCTTGAAATTGAGCCAAAGGAATTCTGGAGGAAAATAGAAGATAGCAAAGGGCCGACAGGGGTTTGTCAGTAAAATATCTGGATAACGACAAAGCTTAAGTATTTATATGGATTTAATGCGTTAATCTAATGGTCTAAAATGTGATCCAGGGCCTATTTTGAAATTGGTCACGCTGAGGGGTGAAAATTGAAACTGTTTTGCCGGATTTTTCGACCTCAATTCTTGAAAGATACACATTTAGGCCTCCTCATTTCAGTTTAAGTTTAACAATTTGTCCATTTTTTGCTTGTTGGCAAGTATTTTTTTAATGTGATGTCTATCTTTGCTGCATGCTCGACTAAAAATAGAATCTTCTATAATTTTGAATTAGGTGACTTAAAATGTGCTGTTTTTCTTTCACGATAGCCTCTAAAGTTATTATAACTGACAACAAAATTTTGTCAGAGTTTGCAATTCCGCGCAGGATTGGGAATAAAAAATCTTGATTATTGTCCGTCCGACAGAAAAAGGAGAGATTTAATTTTTTCCAAGACAAATAGTAGTGATAAAATCACGGAATTTTGTTGCAGCTATCTCCAAACTAGCTAATTTGTTTGCAGGAATCACTTTTACACGAAGATAAGTATCTAAGGCCCTTAATTTTGACTATAGAGTTTGTCCGTCCGACAGATGTTGATGTGTACTTTTCACAGAACTCCTCGATTATGCAACGGTGCACACAGCAACGCAGCGCCAATCAAATTAATGAAGCACGATAACAAAGACAATGTTACATTCGAATGCTGTCGTAAGAATGGCGTCAGCATTGCGTGATCACGTTTCCATGGAAATTCGTTTGACACAGGCCTAGTCTAATTAGCATGCGATCATAGAGATGCCGCCGAGAAAGTTTGTGGATAAAAAAAAACGCACAATATTGTCGCAAATATCGTGATAAGAACAAGGAAAAATACAGGAAAGATGACAGGGAACGAAAGGTACTTCAACGGATGCGAATGAAATTGGTTAATCCAATAAAATACAAAGCAAAGCAAGAGCAGGATCGTATAAGAAAAAGATTAGAAAGAATTCGTAAGAGGAAAGCTGCCAATGAAGAACAAGAACAGGACCATAATATCGACATACACACAGGATAATTGGACACTTCGTTTACGCATAAAGCAATAAAGAATCGAAGTTTAAGCAAAGCCCAGCAAGCCCTACCAAAAAGTCCAAGGAAAAGAAATGAAATAATTGGGTCATTAGTAAACAAATTCCATCTTCGAGTTGCCTTTGCACCGAAAAAAGCAGGAAGAAAACGAACTGATCTTACTGAAGAGGAGAGAAAATGGCTAATTGAGTTCCTTGATAGGTCTGATATGACCTACACCACTCCGGGAAGGCGAGATAATGTCTAAATTGGGAAAGAAAATGGTGAGAAGCAATATGTGCAGAAACGATACCTTCTCTGGTCATTGAAAGATATTGTCGAAACAGCAAACAACAACCTTCTGAATGTAGGTATGATGGATACTTTTGAAGATCACTTTGGAAAGAAGATCTCTTTCAGCCAACTGTACAATTTCATCAGAAGCCACAAGGAATATGTATACAACAAGAACATTCCCTTGAGCTCCTGTCTTTGTGAAATCTGTGAAAACATATGTCTTCTGGTAAATGGCATCAATAAGATGATAAAGGACAAGGATCTCATCCTTCCAGGCAATCCTCATGACCTAGTTGAGAAATTTCGTTGCAATACAGAGAGCAAAGAATGTATGTTGAGTACTTGCCCAAATTGTGCTGAGATTGGCCTGTCCACTGATGCACTTTTTCTTGATGATGGCATATCTTCAGAGGAAAATTCTTCAGACGACGGCAGTGGTGATGGATGCATTTCATATTTTGAGTGGCAACGTGGTAGATCAAATAAGGTTGCAAAAGTCAAGATCCAGAATGGAAAAAGCAGTGCCTTAGATCTCTTTAGAGAGCGGTTAAGAACACTCAAAGAGCATATATATACTAAACGGGCACAAGTTGGAAGCTTGGAGGAGATAAAAAACAGCCTCTCGGTCAAAGATGCACTGATTCAAGTCGACTACAGCGAGAACTATGAAAACGTCCAACAAGGGGAAGTTCAAAGCGCATACTTTGGCCATACAAGCTTCAGCATTTTTACAGCTTGCTGCTACTTTCGTTCAACAACGTCAGGTGAAACCGAGAAAGAGTGCATCACAGTCACAAGTGAGGCGTCCGACCATTCCCGAATCGCAGCAATGACCTGCATTGCAAAAGTCATCGATCACATTCAACAGAAATTTCCGGATAACTCCTTTGAAAATATTCACATTTGGAGTGATGGATGTGCCTCCCAGTTCCGTTCCCGTTATGTTTTTATGCTGCTCACTTATTTCAAGAAAGACAAAAATATAACCTGGCACTACAATGAGCGACATCATGGCAAGGGTCCTATGGACGGGATTGGTGGCTCTCTAAAGAATATAGTATTTCGTGCGGTTAAATCTGGGAAAGTAGTGATAAACACCCCTGAAGAATTCGCACAATATGCAGATAAAGCTATTGCTGGCATTTCATCACTGTACCTTCCAGAGTCTGATGTAATTGAAGAGCCAGAGGTTGTGCAATCAGCACCAGCCATACAAGGAACTTTGAAGATCCAAAAAGTAGAACGGAGGTTTAACAAGGCAGGCATTTGCCAACTTAGATTTCATACCCTCACTCAAGACGTAGCACCTTTCTACACCCATTGGTACAGACGTGAAACAGACTCACAAGTATGTGGTCATGAAGATGGTGACAGTGACGACAACACTTGCTCCCACTGCTACACAAAGTATGCAGACGATGGCTCAGATTGGCTGCAGTGTCCATTGTGCACCCAATGGTTCCATGAAGTTTGCTTCTATCTTTGACAATACACTGTATGATGAGTGACACTGGCTCTTGTGTTCAAACTGTTGTTTAATAAAGTCATTTCCCTTGACGTTTTAGAACCAGTGCAGCTTGATTGTACTTTGAAAGCAACTTTACGGCATCAAGGAATTGTTCACAATACGTTTTGAAAATTAACTAAGCATTATTTTGTTGCAAAAATTTTTCAAAAAACCTGTCGGACGGACTCTCAGTGTGTTGTTTCATTCACAATAGACGTCGATAAGGTGTCCCAATGTTAGAAATTGGACATTACTATATCATGACTAGGTAGAGGGTGCGCATCAAAAATAGATTTATGCGTATTGTGGCACCAAACTCTACATCCTGAAAATCTGTCGGACGGACACTATAAAGAAATAATGTTTATCTCGTACCTTGGCCAATAATAACATCAACGAGTATGTGGAACCTACGCAGACCATTGTTGTTATCATTCTAGAAGTGCTCATGTCTGTGCTTTCAGAAGTTCGAATTTGAAGTACATTTTTGTCCATCCGACATGTCCATCCGACAGGGTTACTCACAACGTTTATTATCCTTTCTAGATTAACAAGTTGCTTTTTTTTCAAGAGTTACATGTGTTACGTTGTCAGCAATAGACAATACCATAGAACTTTTGCAGTCTTTTGTGAGTCATGTTCAATGCTGAGATACAATTATAGTTGAAGTAACCTTTTTGCATGTATGCGTTTTCTATCTAGTCCATCCGACATGTCGATGTTCTTTGTTATTGTAAAGACAATATTGGCTTTGGAAACAAATCAGTGTCTTCTTTTCATTGCCCTTTGGATGCTTTTTTTCATGAAAGGTCACACATTGGTCTTACATCAAAGCTAAGAATTTGGTAGGCTTTCAAAGTATCTAATGTCCATCCGACAGAATTTTGAATTAAAAAATAGGCCCTCCACGATGGTCAGTTTGAAAAAACTCGCTCATTCGTTTGTATTGGTGCATTAATAGCTCAAAAATTGTCTTCAAAATCCAAACTTGCCTTTGCCTCCAAACCAGAGCTTTCGGGTTTCGGCCTAAGCGTCTAACTTGCAATGTTGTGGAAGCTCCTGAGCCATAGCCAAATACTAGCAAAAATTCTTGCACTTAAAAGGAACACATTTTAGACTGTAAACCCGAAACCAAACTTGACCATCAGATGGGACTGCTGAAAGTCATTTATGAGTGATATATTTCCCTTGGGCATTAATGCAGAAATTATATCTTGCAATTTTCAATGCTTCAATTGAGTTGCATTTTATATCATCTATCTCGGAAGCAATAATATATTCTACTAAAATGCTCACTTGTACTTTTTTAAGTGCGTTTTGAATGAATTTTCCCCTGTGGAACTATATTCATTTTCTCATCAGCTAAATCTTTGCAAAAATTTGAAAAGATTGAAGAACGTGCCCACGATTTTATACAATGATCAGCATACATCTTACAGCGACTTACGTAAATGTTGCGTGAATGTGATCGTAAAAACAGGTAGTAGTGTAGTAGAGTAGTGTCTCTTTTAGACATTGTTCTAATTATGTTTAAAAACAAGGAAACTAAGATAACAAATCCTTTAATTTCTTTAATTCTGTAATCGGCACAAGGATCTTTCACGGCAACATTCGTTATTTAGTAGTGCGGTCACCAAACTCTCATATCCTAATCCCCGTCATTCTTAACCCTATAGTGGTTGGGCTATTTGATAGTACTATTTTGGTTGGGGGGGGGCAAAAAAGCCCCCCCTACCTAACTCTTTACTGGTAATGGATAGAGCGACCAAATTTGGTGTGCTAAAAGCCTCAGGCATGTACTTTCTGTAAATATAAAAATTTACTTAAAAATAGCCACCATTTTTGCTTACGTCAGCATTTTCCTTTGTGTGGTCAAGAAAAGCGGCAAAATTGGCCAAAATCAGGAAAATCGAGATAAAATTAAATTTGGAGCATATTTTCCATCCAAACATGGTATTTATGATAGAATGCATCAAATAACACAACATTAAAAAAGAAATTTGCAAAATATTCCACTTCTGCTCCTTTTTTCGCGATAATTGAGATTTGAGAATTTGCGATTTTTCCTGGGTCAGTCCCAGAAAATTGTCTCCCACCCCCTCATTTTCAAAATATTTCAATGAAACTTTTTGAGAAGTTGCACAATAAGTAGTTGCAAAAAGTCAAGAAGTTTCATGGCTATAAAATTCTTCCTCGCAGAGTTATTTAAAAAAATCTACTAAAGGGGCAAATTTGCCCCCCCCAACCAAAATAGGGTTAAGCAGGGCTATCGGTCATACCAACGCATCTTCAAGAAATCGTGCATCGCACGAAACTTTGGGTGTCAAGCAAATTTTGACAGCTTGCACGATAGAAGGGTCAAAAGATTAAACCTGTTGACTTGCCCGCCAGAATCTTGTTGTTAAAAGATTTCCCGCCATTTCTCTGAGGCATCAGTTGTACCATCTCTCAGTCGTCACAACATGGATTTTGAAACTATCTTATTTCTAATTTACCTGTATCGTTTAAGCTCAAGCTCAAGAGCCCATGCTCTTCGCAGAAAGCAAAGTACAACGAGAAAAGGTTTTATGATGGCAAGGGCAAAAAAGAGGCAATATTCTTTGTTAATGAACACTGCAGCTTCATTTTTACCCCTTCAAGAAGCTAATTTACTTCGGGAAGCAAGACGCTTTTGGAGCATTGAGAGGCCACAGCTTTGGTTTGAGAGTATATGGGGATCTGAAGAATTCAGTGCATTAGACGACTACTGGAGACAGGAATTTCGGTTTTCCAAAACGACCTTCCAGGAAGTAATTCAAATTGTCAGGCGTGATTTGGAAAAAAGAAATACAAATTTCCGTCAAGCTATCCCTATCGAAAAACGCGTTGCAATAGCTCTTTGGAGACTTTCAACTGGAAATAGCTATAGGTCTACTGCCGCAGTTTTTGGGGTAGGAAAGTCAACAGCAGTTCAAATAACGAATAAATTTTGCAAATCTATTGTGAAAGTTGCTGATAATTTCATAAAATTCCCAAAAACGGAAAGAGAAACTGCCATTGCCATTGAAAAGTTCGCAGAAGTTTGTAAAATCCCTCAAGTGATAGGAGCCATTGATGCGACACACGTTCCAATCGTTGCTCCTCCAAAAGACCCTGTTGATTACTTCTGTCGCAAGCAAATGTATACCATTAACACTCAAGCTGTTGTTGATGCTGATATGAATTTCATTGACATTTCATCGGGTTTTCCCGGTAGTGTACATGACGCAAGGGTACGGAGAGCAAGTGCTATTTTCAATCAAGCTGAAAACGGTCAGATCTTAAATAGGCCTACTTTGAATATTGAAAATCTAACTGTAAAACCTTTGATCATTGGAGATGGGGCCTACCCATTAAGTAACTGGCTGCTTAGACCTTTCCCGGACAACGGAGCTTTGACTCGTCAACAAACCAAATTTAACAGAACTCTGTCGAGTGCAAGGTCAATTGTCGAGCGAGCTTTTGGCCTTCTAAAAGCGCGTTGGAGATGCCTTTTAAAGAGACTTGACAGTCAGAAAGAAAACGTTGTGAACATAATTATTACATGCTGCGTTTTACACAACATATGCCAGGGAAATGGAGATGAAGTAGAGGACAAGGACTTTCTTCGAAGAATAATTCAAAGGGAACAACAGCAAGCAAACGAAAATGAAGCAAACGGGAATACCGGTGAGGACCTTCGACAATTAATCGTAAACTTCATAAATCTTTAACCAACCTAACCATAACTGAGACCTTTAAAAAATTTAGGGTATCTATAAATTTTAGCACCAGAAATGTCTGAAAAGTGAAGTTTGCTTGCATATGTTTGTTTATTTCTTAGCCAAAAGTGTAGCAAGCTGCATAAAAAAATCGCGATCTCGTTGCTTTTCCTCCATTGCATTCTTCTGCTGCTGCTCTTCAAGTTTGACAAGGAACTCTCTATTCCGTTTGTCAGACTCCTTAAAAGCCTCCATCTGCCTTTCTTGCATTTCCAAAAATTTATCCTTGAAAGTTTCTTTTTGCTTTTTTGCTTTCTTTGTGTTATCCGGCTCCTCTTCTAGTTTGCGCTTAGCAGGCAAATCTAACTTGTCCCCTTCATTTGTCCCAAGTTCTGCAATATCATCAGCATTGTCAACCGTGCTTCCGCTACCATTGAAATCAAATTCTTCATTTATTTCTCCTTCAATTCCATTATTAGCTTTAGCTACAGCAACACCTACTTCTTGCACCATGTCGAGCTCAACAATTGGGCGTCCAGACAAAATTTCGTCAAAATCTCCAAAGTACGGAGGGAAATCTGGGGCAGCTCCGGTTTTTTTATTATTTTCCTTCGCTTTTTTGTAAGCATCTTTTAGGTTACTCAGCTTTTTCTTGCCTTGAGACGGTGTTTTCTTTGGCCCTTGCTTGTTAACTTCAGCCATTATTTTCGCCCAAGCTTGTCTGTTACGAGATGTTTCCAATTCGGCTACATTTTCTTTCCATTTCAAGACAAGAGTCTTCGTTTGCTTCTCTGTCCACCGTCCTGAAGCTGAGGGCTCGTTTTTTCAGCATTGTCATTTGCTTGACTTTCTAAACTCTCGTTTCTCGTTCGATATTGCTGCCAGGATGGTTCTTGCATGTCCCGCTGCCAGCGTAAATTTTGGTATCTTTCGAATGCAGCTTGCTGCAAATGCATTTGCTGTTGAAACTGTTGTGGTTGAAACGCCGGGATAAATGGAGAGTGTCTTCCATCCTCTACTTCTCTTTCACTGCTAAAATTGTTTGGAAACCTCGGATACATTTGATTCGCAAAAAAAGTTAGTTAGCACTCGACACAACGATAGTACGTTTTCTCGTTTTCTAAGAAACAGTTGCGTGCAAAAGATTAAGTACAACGCAGGGATTAGAGGAATAATCGCTTAAAGGGTTTGTGCAAGGATATAAGCCTGCATTTGCACAGAGCAGAAAAATCTAAATATAGCCCATTGAAATTGATGGCCCACACGTGTTGTTAATAATCGATAGCTAAAGAAACAATGCTGTGTTTGCGCATTTTCTTTGTTCTATTTATAGAGAAGCCTATTTACCATTGCACACTCCCTTTAACCAAACAGCACTTCCCGAATTTGTTTATTTAGAGGCAATTAGGAAGGTTTAAGCATGCCCAAGACCGTGCTTGCAGATTTTCGTGGTTTCCTTTTATGTTTGAGAATGCCGACAGTTTCCTAAAATATTTTAGCAACCAATTAGCAAACCAAGGATTAGGAGAAGGATGCTTGAAAGCCTGGTGTGACCGCACTCTAGGACAAAGGCAATGCCGTTGTTGACAGAAACTTTTCGACAACAACAATTCTTTGGAATCAACACGTTATCAAGGTTGTGACGATCAAATTGCTAAATCGTAAACCAGAGAATTTAATCGTTTCTGCTGGCATGGTCTATTAACCAGACCCTGGTCTGCTAGGACCTAGGACCCTTGGACCATAGGACCAGGACCCATATTAACCAGACCATTAACGAATCCCAGCTCAATATAATATTTTCAGTTCTGAAATTCAGCTGAATCATAGAACCGCAACAAGCAAAACGATATACAATAGAAAAACTTGGCAAGGTCACAAAGGCCAGAACAGGGCAGATGATTTTGTTGGAATACACCATTAATACACGACAAGAAATTTCTTCACGCTATAAGTGCGCTTTGCAAAATGAACAAAGTGGTCAAGATTTTTGCTAATGCATTTCATTTCAAAAGTACCAAGAGCAAGCTCAATTGTACCACTGACTGCTGGAATTCTGTGTTGCGAATAGAGAAAGCTTAATTGAAGTCCCCAATATTGAAAACCTCAGGGGTGGTGCCGGGGATCTTTTGGAGCTTGGGCTAGATGCTTCCAAGGGAGGGCGCTATAGCCCCATTGGCCCTTCCCTGCCGACATCAATGGATTAACTTCGTGATCTCATCGGAAAGGAACAGACATGGATAAATAGGAGGGGTGAAAAATGCCAAAATACCAAATATTTTCTACTCAATGCCAGCACATGTGGCAAGCTAACCAAATATTACGTTGGGAACCAGAGCTTCGAAAATGTGGGAGACAAATAGTAGGAAAAAAATTGGAAGAAATCAAAATGTCAGATAATCAACAAATACAAGGAATCACATCGTAAGTCTACCAAATACATTACGTCATGCTATTTTCAACGAGCCAAAGAAATAGAAAATTGCAATTCCTTTTTTCACTTCATTCATTGGTACCAAGAGTATGACATGCCATGTCATGTGCTTTCCGTGACCATTCCCATATACCACTGAAGCTCTATGGAGCCCCCTCTCTATTAAGCCCCCTTTCTAATAAGCCCCTCCCCTCTGAGCCGAGATTTTATATAAGCCCTCCTCCCTATTAATCTATTAAGCCCCCTTCTTATAACAAATTCCAGAAACTACCAACGACTTCCACATATTTTGCTAGACAAGCTTGCATGCTAGTTTTGATAGTGTTTGAGATGGAGAATGTGTCAAATTTATGTGTTTGACTCGTAAAATTGTGTGTTGAATCCGCAAAGTAAGGGGTAAATGGACTGAAAAGGTATCATATCCTAATCCTTGTCATTTGATTTTGTGAATAAGTCCCCTCTCTAATAAACCCCCCCCCCCCCGCCCACCTCTGAAGTTTCTGAAATCAAGTAAGCCTCCCAGGGGCTTAATAGAGCTTTTACGGAAGCGATAAATAGGAATTCCTACAAGGTCTGGTCAGTATGAGTCTTGGTCCTATGGTCCCAGGGTCCAAGGTCCTAGCAGACCAGGGTCTGGTTAATAGACCATGCCGTTTCTGCTTGCATCCATATCGTATCGCGTGAGTCAGAAAAAAACTTGGCCTGTTGATCTCTAGACATATGAAAATCAGCACCAATCAAGAGTCTTGTGCTGAACCGAATAAAGAGTCAAGGCAAGCCCTTGCCAGTGATAAAATTTTTTTGATGTGTAACTGAAAGGGAGGCTTAAAGAATTTATGTTAAGGTTGCAGAGAGAAGCTTTGGCACCAAACAGTTATCTTGGGGTTTACCGTTTTATTTTCTTTAGGCTCCTGAGACTGGAGTAGCAATAAATATCTTAAGTTTCAATGGTTTCGAGGAGCCTTCAAAAACAGAAGTTTCACAAGCTATAGGGTACATCTTAATTTGTTACCTCTTCAGTGTCTGACGCTATTGAACGTAGGTCAGTATTGAAGGAAAGTTTTTTTATATCAATTTAAAATATTACGATGGATGCTACATTCTACTATACTTTAACTACTATACAACATTACAACGACGAAATCATGAGGAGCAAAAGACAATGTCTACCCCATGGCCAACACATAAAAATATACAACTATATCAGCAACTAAATAAACACCTACAAATGGTACACATACGATACGATACTGATAGATACTGGAATCTGTTTCACATTGGCATGCAAGGTCATCGACGGAGGCGCCGGATGCCGAGCAATACAAACCCTGGCTGAGAGAGCAACCAACAACAGCAACAATTGCTGCCGTTCCTGACTCCCTCTAGAGCCCCACTGTTCAAGACATTGCGCCTTTTGAAGTTGTCAGGGAATCCAAGCATATATAGCTAAGCCTCTGATAAAAGTAACCATGCAAAACACTAGATCGTGATACGTTCCGAACCGTATTTGTGTAACTGATCTAGATCAACAGGAAATACAGATATCTGATATGCTAGATGTCAACAACAAGTGGCTTGAGACATTTTTATTTGCTTAAAATTCCCTTAAAGTATAGCAGGTTCCAAAGTTAGAAGCACCTAATACACGTACTTGTTTATAATATTTTGAATAACATAACATGCATGATATTGGTCAGTCTAGTTTCGTACCCAATGGACGATGCAAAATTTTGTTTTTCAGGTATGTTCAGGTTGATCATCTTGCTGCAATGATGTTTGTTTATCTAAAACGATCTATGCTCAAGATCTCCTGAAGGAGAAGTCCCTAGCAAAAATTTTACCCGAAGGGGTCGTTGCGGAGGATGTGGTTTCACAGGGCGAGGGATTTTGTCCACAGGGCTAGCTCTGCAGAATTCCAGGTCAAGTCATGCAGGCTTATTCTGCTCTTGGACGCTAACGCTGTTGTCTTTTGACGTAAAGAAGCCAATTCATGGAACTTGCATGTTTTCCAGATTTTTTGGTTACTCAGAAGTGAACGACCTACCTTTTACATTAAAAATGGCAAAGGCAACGATGTATGCGGATGATACAGCAATTTCAACGTCGAAACCTTCTCGCTGGAGTTTTTGCATTACTTCGACCATTTGGATATATTGATCTTTCAAATGAAGTTTTGACGCAACTTTTATTATTTGGTGATAAAGGCCTCCCAAACGACGTCAACAGAAATATACTCAAGTTGACTCTACTATACATTCACACAACCGGTCGACTAAATTAAGCCAAATGTAACTAAGCCACCACACCATGTTCATTTTTGTAACGTTCCCCTATCATAGAGTCTCGTTTCTCTGTTCCATTGTTCGTAATAGTTTATCGCAATTGTATATTTTGTTGTAGTTTTAGATTAATATTCTTCATGTGAATGGCCCTGGGGTAGTCATGATCTTTTGCTCCCCTTGGTATCGTTTTGTGGTATTGTATAGTAGATCGTTCGTAGTCGTAGGTAATTCGTAAATTGTAAATTTTTATATTGAATTTATATAAAAAAATACAGCAATTTCGTTCTCTTCAGATAATATAGAAGAGATTGATGCTGTTGTCAATGCTGAACTTGCTTGCCTTGAGAAATGGTTACAGGGAAACAAGCTTTCCTTGAACGTTGTCAAGACTCAGGCCATGATCATAGGATCGTCGCAAAAGTTGAGGAAGATTGATACACCAATGGTACCGATTCCTCATTTTCAAGTAAATGGAAATGATATCGACCTTGTGAAGGAAACTAAATATCTTAGGAACATGTAGTATTGTTCTAAATATCTTAGTATTGTTCAACCACATTTCAGTTATTGTTGCTCTGTTTGGGGATGTTGCCGGGCCACTAAACTGAAAACTTTGGAGAAATTACAGAACAGAGCTGCTAGTATTGTCACAGGTAGCCCGTTTCACACTCCAGCCGCTCCTCTATTGCAGAGTTTGTTTGTTTTCAATTTATTTTGAGTGAGCTTGTCAGGATTTTTAGCTACTGAAAGCTAATTTAGGCCCACTGTGCATGCCGCATCCAGGCATGGGACCCCTAGTTTAACGTCCCTTCCGAAGGACGACGAGGTGAGTTGCGAGGTCAGTCCTCAGAGGTCACCCATCCGAAATCTGACCTCACTCGACCAAGCTTAACTTCAGTCACCTGACGAAGACTGTATAAGCCACTCGGCCACTCACCCCGCAGAGACTTGGCTAGCCGTCAGTTGATAAACTAATCAATCGAGAAACTTGTAAAATGGTGTTTAAATCTCTGATTGACCTCGTACCTGAAAACCTAGGTAACATTTTCTCCAAATTATCTGATGTTCATACCAGGGTTCTACGCAATTCCAAGTGCAATTTTGCTGTACCAAGAATGAGAACAGCTTATGGTCAAAAATCATTTGCGTTTCGTGGAGCTAATGCATGGAATAAAATCGACTCGGAAATGAAATTAGCCCCCTCGATTCAGTCATTTAAATGTAAACGAAAAACTTTGAATTGAGAACATTCAAGGAAAGCTGATCTGCATCGAATCGCATCGAATGAGTTACCTTTTTTCCTTTTCATGTTTTTGTAGCTATCTAAGTAGAAATCATTCTAAATAGGTTTATATATTATTAATTTTTTCTTATGTGGCCTCGGTGGCACAGTGGTAAGGCGTCGGGCTCACAATCCAAGGGTCGTGTGTTCGATACCGGCACTGGCCACATTTGAGGATAGCATCCTTGGGCAAGGTGTTAACACAAACTGTGCCTCTCTCCACCCAGGAGTATAAATGGGTACCTGGTCCGTAGTTATGAGCGCCGTCTGTGGCTGCACCCTGCTATATGCTACTAAGCATAGTGACCAGGGGGTAAGATGTAAAGTCGTTTGAGTAGCCTTGGGCTAGATAAAAGACTATAAAACTACTACTTACTTACTTACTTACTTACTTACTTACTTACTTACTTACTTACTTACTTACTTACTTACTTACTTACTTACTTACTTACTTACTTACTTACTTACTTACTTACTTACTTACTTACTTACTTACTTTGCTGGGACAATTGGAAAGCAGTTACTACATTACTTTTTTTAACTGAATTGTACCGCAGGATAAATACTTTTTAAAATGAAAATGAAATGAAATGAGATGATCTCAGTGACGCATACAAACTGACATGAATGCTTTGCTCTTGCCGTCGCACCGCTTATTAATAGAGATATAGAGATTACTTTAGATCTTTAGACCTCTGATTCTTTGCACCTTTATCTCGAGTTTCAAATAATCGGGGTGGTTTGAATAAACAGAGTGGCTGGAAATTTTCCTTATGATAAATAAACAGGGTTGGTAGAATAAATGGGATGGGTGGAATTTTTGCTCAAAGTAAATAAACGGAGTGGGTGGAATTTTTCATTTCGCTTACATTTATTGAGACTTCAACGGAACATATCAACCAGGGCAGTAACTTTAAGTATACTGCCTGGGGTGGATGGAAAATTTTTCAAATTCAAATATACGGGGTGGATAGAATAAACTTGACTTGGGTAGTACTTTTCTCCGAAATCAATATTCGTCCTGCCCCGACTATTTGAAACTTGAGAGTAATCAGATTGGGCTATCGTCATCTTTTTTACTAGGATATATTGATTTATTTATATACTAGGATATATTACTTTTACCATATTCAGGATAGTGCTACGATTTGAAAGGTGCTTTTTAATAAAAGAAAGCATCCCTTGTGAAAAGGCAGAACATTGACATGTTACTTGTCATGTTCTTTTTGGAGAAATCAACCAAGCTCCTTTAAGATACTTTAAAGATATAAGAAGCTTAAAGGAGCTGGATAAGAAATATGTAAACAAATCATCGTTTAATTCATCAAATGTCGCATTTTGAAAGAGAAATTCCTTTGTAATTGGCTAAATTCAAAAGGAAAGATCGTTATCTAGATACAGGCGAAAGATAGTGATCTAGATACTGATCGTTAGGTGAAAGATCGACTAAAATACTTGTTGAAAATCCATTTTTTGATCGCCTCCATCCCAAAACATATGGAGGTTTAATTTGTGTCAGAAGAAAGTGCAAAGGCTAATCTCGTAGCTGAGAAATTCATTTTGAAATTTTCGTTGAACAGTCGCAATAAATTAGCTCAGCAGAAAATAGCCAAATCAAAAGTTTCCCCGATCGTTTATTATCCAGCTCCTTTAGCAAAGTCTGATTGAACAATTCTGAGTTTGTCATATTTATGACATTCTGCATAAACCTTGAATGAATGCTTACATCTGACATAATCATTCTTGTCAAACAGGTGAAAACAACATCGCCAGAGAACTACAGAGTTCGTCCAAGTTCTGGTCTCGTGGCTCCTAAAAACAGTGTTGAAATAAACATTCATTTACAACCAGGTATTTACCTTTTGTGGGAATGAATTTGATGAAAACACTTAAAGGGCACATGCATAGCCAGTGTCTTACCTGACGATTTGACAGTGTCTTTTGAAACGTTTTCTACAAAGTGCTAAAACCTGGCTTTTTAGAAGCGACGTAGTTCACTAGATTGAATTTTATACCTTGACATATGGAAATGATCCAATAACGAGAGAGATAAACAATGCTGCGATCCGATGAAAAAACCGATCGCACTATTGAAATCAGGACGAAAAGTTCTATGAAAATCGATGATAAAAAGTTTCTCTTCGTGTGCACTTTTAAAAAGTAACGGGTCAACCAAAATAGTGTTGCTGATTTGAGAAATGATCCAAATTTTGATTATTATGAAAACAAGAAGACAATTTTCTGCTTTTTAGTGCTAACGTTTTGTAGTTTTTCCTTATTCTAAAATCATAAACTTTCGCATAGTCTCTAACACTGCTGCAGGTGTGTTTCCTGATATTTAATACCGCATTCACACGGACACAGTTAAACCAGCTTAATCTACACCAGGTTACATTTCAACCAATCAACTGCATTCGATTTGTTGAATTGACCAATTGGAAGGCCTCATTTGATAACCTGGTTTTGTTTTGGCTATCTTAACTTGATGTGTGAATGGGGTATGAGACATTAGATAGATTTAACGGTGTTCACTATTACTCATTGATAAGGGTTCAGCAACGTATTTGATAAAATATCCTTGGATTTAAGTTTTGAAAGTTCCTTCATACTCCTCGGAAATATTCGTGGAGTTCCTTAAAATCTTGGCCATCCTGGTACTAGTTCCTCTTAACATTCTTTTGTATAAAAAACGATTGGAAGATTGGAAGTGGAAGTAAAATTAAAGACCATAAAGAATGGAGACGCGTTATGTTGGTGTGGGTGCAAATATTGTGATGCTGCTTTAGGTATGGACCGGGCCATGGAACCCAGAGATGCAACTGCATAGAATTATCTGCCCATAGAAAATAAAAACTGTTGCAAAAGCCCACCAGCTCTGCTTTTCTATGGATTCTTAGTTTCTCCATAGAATTGAAAATCATATTTAAAAATGAATGTAAAAATTCCAAGAAAGAGGGCTTAGGATTGGTCATAGGCTCCTTTTTCACCTCAAAGTATCCTTCCTTGATTAAGCACCTGTCGGCTTATAATGATCGCTTGATGCTAGATTTGCAACAATCAGTTATCAGACCATTGGTTACAGGCTACTCATTCATTGTAAACCCTGCAATCTCTCCTATTTGTCGCATTCATTGATTTATGCACATTCTCACATATGATTTTGGCCCGGGCTGGCAGAGACTTTCTTCAATTTATTTTTGCAAAATTTTGCTACCAAATCACGGTTTGCTAAAGGCAGACATTCAAGAATTCTGACGTTATCTAAATAAATATATTTTTGCAGTCGTACAAAGCTGAATACATGGGCTTTCCTGCGCGTTTCAAAGTGTTCATTTTATCTTGTCTTTTTGTAGAGCTATGGATATTTGAATTTGAGAAAATGGGACAAAATATTTGAAAAATGTTACAACAACAGTCTATTTGAATAAAATGCCGTTGAACTTTTTGCAAAAAATGCTGTTGGAATATTTGATTAGCACGATCTAAACGTAATTAATCCATATTTATGATAAATGAACATGAAAAAGTTTTATTAAGGCAACTTTTACAGTTTGAAGAATTCGTTGTCGAAAGTGTCTGATTTTTCGACTTCTTTGTTGGAGAGCAAGAATGCTGGCAATGACACAAAACGGGTATATCGTGCAGTGAAGAATACCTCCACAATTACCAGGGAAAGTACCACGCCAATACATTTTCTGAAAGAACAGTTTTTGATAAGATTATGCTATTAGAGGAAGTTTCATGCTTGTTCCCCGCCGAAAATTTTAGAAACAGGGAGTTTTGATTTGACAGAAGGGGGGGGGGAATTTTGGGTGTTCCATGAACATTTGTTGTGGTCATGCCCAATTTTTTGATAATACTTAAAAACTATTTTCATAAGTTGTATCCTGCAGGTAATATTTTGTGAGTGGGACCCTCCTACGTGTTTTGTTAGAAATCTCAAGCATTGAGTAAGATTCCAGTCCCGTAAATGTGAGCAAAATATTCAGCTTTATTCATTTTTCTGAAAGAGTACTTCAAGAAGGAACCAACAACTATTGTTGCAGCATTTCCTGTGACCAAATAGTAGTGCAAAGAGCCCTTTGTTCTAAGATAAGGAATATTGGACCCCAGCCTCCAAAAATGTGACAATTTTACCATTTTTGAAGTTGATTTTATCCTAATGTAAAATAACCGAATACCTGATAAAAAAATGTTTCTTCAGTAATTGTGAAATTCCGGGAAGCACCTAAATAGGTCTATAGTTATTAGAAGTATCTTGGGCTGTTTGTAAACCACGAAACCACGAAATCACGAAGCGAAATAGCGAAACGGCATACATTTTTTTCGAAATATGTATTTGAAGTACGAAATAGTTGTTTATATGATTAAATCGAGGCCTAAGTAAGAAAGATTGACCCGTTGAAAGTAACTGCTGTCCTTATTTTCCGTAAAAGTTTAGAAACCTTTGGGGGCATTCCCCCTTTCTGACCTGGACTTTCCACTTTAGCCTTTTGCGAAGAAGTTACATCATACTCCGAGAAATGCTGTTTTGTTATATGCTCTGGTTATTGCGATAATTTAGTTCGCTTTGAACATGGCGAGAGTACGGTGGCCCACAAGTGTCAAGGCAAAACTTTCTTTCCCAAGACAAAACTTTCTTTCTCGAGGCAAAACTTTCTTTTTCAAGGCAAAACTCACTTTCTCAAGGCAAAACTTTCTTTCTCAAGGCAAAACTTTCTTTCTCAAGGCAAAACTTTCTTTCTCAGGGCAAAACTTTCTTTCTCAAGGCAAAACTTTCTTTCTAAAGACAAAACTTTCTTCCCCAAGACAAAACTTTTTTCCCAAGACAAAACTTTCTTTCGCAAGGCAAAACTTTCTTTCTCAAGGTAAAATTTTCTTTCGAAAGACAAAACTCTGTTAGGAGGGAATCAAAAAGATGCCAATTCAATGTTAGGTAAGAGCTGCTATCATGGCTGTTGTTAAAAGGGCCCAAGGTACCCAAAGTTAGCATTATTTTATCTGGCAGCGCTATATATGAATGGCATGAGTACCACAGAAGATCGTAGCAGACGTCACCGGGTGCTCGGTTAATCTTATCACGTGATGCTAGAAGAGTCAGGCGCACATGGTTCGATCCAGGGTAGCCTCGCCACTTGAGCGCCATGATAGATGCGTCGCGAGCTTGATTAGGCCTTCTGCCTCAAAGATCCTTATGCTTTGCGCTAAGAACCGTAACTTCACCTTTAGAGAAATCAACCCCCCTTGGAGGTCATATCAGAATTGCGAGCCTTACAGAGCTTGGTGGCTTGGTGCTGATGGGCATGACAAGCTCGAAAAGTTCGGCTTCCCCATCTACAGACACATCGAAGAGTGAAGCAGAAAGATTTTATAATTGTTGTGGCACTCTGAACCAACCAGCCAAAATGATAATTGCACCATCAATATTGAGGACGTTGTTGTATTTGTGCTTTCCTTTGATTCTCACAGTCAGGATCAAAGAGAATATGATAGTGAAGGTGAAGGCGAGTATGCAATTTTTAACGCCAAGCACAAGGACCTTAGAGGTAGAGAAGACATAATCGAGTCTGTGGCCCATCAATCATGACGCTCAAGTGGCGAGCCTATCTTGGATCGAACCCTGTCCGCCTGACTGTTCTGGAATCAAGTCAGAAGATTACCCGAACACCCGAGGACGTCTCTTTTGTGGTACTCATGCCATCCTTCCTTAGCGTGTGACAGATAGAATAATGATAACTTTGGGTATCTTGGGCCCTTTTAACATTGAATTGGTTTCTTTTGGTTCCCTCCTAACAGAGTTTTGTCGTGAGAAAGAAAGCTTGGTCTTGAGAAAGAAAGTTTTGTCTTGGGAATGAAAGTTTTGCCTTGAGAAAGAAAGTTTTGCCTTGACAAAGAAGTTTTGTCTTGGGAAAGAAAGTTTTGCCTTGAGAAAGAAAGTTTTGTTTTGGGAAAGAAAGTTTTGCCTGGAGAAAGAAAGTTTTGCCTTGGGAAAGAAAGTTTTGCCTTGACAAAGAAGTTTTGCCTTGAGAAAGAAAGTTTTGCCTTGAGAGAAGAGTTTTGTCTTGAGACAGAAAGTTTTGCCTTGAGAAAGAAAGTTCTGCCTTAAAAAAGAAAGTTTTGCCTTGGGAAATAAAGTTTTGCCTTGAGAAAGAAAATTTTGCCTTGAGGAAAAGAGTTTTGCCTTGACACTTGTGGGCCACCGTACGAGAGTGAGGACACGTGCAATCGAAGCTCAACAGTCGCTGAAGTTTTATGACGTTCCTGCGTCAATTTAATGTATGTTTGGAAACTGTAGATCTACAGTGGAAAGTTCTTATTAAAATATGTTCAGTTCAATCATCAATAATCATTAATTTGCAAGTTTATGCGTCTTTGAAGAGGCGCCATTTAGGCCAATATGCCAGAGGATGATTTCGTTACACTTAAAATTATTCAAACCTTGTTGGAGATGCAAGCTACTGCTTATAAAGACTCATTCAAGGTGATGTTCGAAGGCCTTCGAGATGAGCTCAAGGATGTGAAGAAGGATATCTCTGATTTAAAAGAAAGTTTGTCCTTTTCGCAAGGCCAACTTGATACAAACATCAAAAGGTCGAAGAAATTGATGTGAGAACATCTTTCTTTGAATCAAGTCTAAATACAATGAGCAATAACTTGGAGTCTATCGAAGACAATTTAGAGTATCAAGAAAACATGAGTCGTCGAAATAATGTCAAGCTCGTTGGATTTCCCGAAAGTGATGAAAGTGAGTCTTGGGACCAATCAGAAGAGATTTTAAAATCCCAAGTTAAAGATGTGCTGGGAATCGAGGAAGAATTAGACATAGAACGTGCTCACAGAGTTGGGCAAAAGAAAGAATTTTTCACACGCAGAGATGGGTCAAAGGTAAAGGCTCATCCTAGACCAATAGTTGCAAAGTTTAAAAGTTGGAAACAAAGAGAAAAAATCATCAAAGCTTCAAAATCGATTCGCCCTGCTAATGTCAAATTTCTGGAAGACTTTAGTAAAAGAACACTGGATAAGAGAGCTGCCAAAGTGTCAGAGTTAGAGGCTGCAAGAAAGCAGGGAAAAATTGCATTCTTTGTTGCAAGCCGGCTTGTCATAAAGGACAAACCCCCGGATGTTAGATACAGGCAGAGAAATCAACAAACTGCAAGTGGTTATGAGTCAGATGGAGAAGTATCTATTAGAGCAGACATTACAGAATAGGAAGTCGGAACTCCATAATGAATGACTCAGTTGTGTTTAGTGTTGCAAAACTAAAATTCCTTTTTTTTTCCTTTCAGGTAGGTTTATTCAGTTTCCTTATAATCATACTCATTACTGGGACAGTTTATGTCACTTACATTTCCTTCGTTTGGTTTCATGCTAATTCAATTCCCTAAATGTAAATGACAAGTTCAGATAATCTGCCATGTGGTATTTGCCACAAAACTATATCCAATAGTCAGAAAGCTATTCTCTGCAATAAATGCAATTTTTATATCCATATCAAATGCAATGATATCTCAGCTGCTGAATATAAACAATTGGAAAAAGAACCAGATGATGTTCCATGGTTTTGTAAACCATGTATCAAAGATTTGTTTCCTTTTGGCTCATTAACAAACAAAGAATTATCAGAACTTCATGGTTTTGATCTTCCATCTTTTGTTGACTCCACACCTTCTTTTGAAATTTCATCAAACCTTGTGAACTTGCCTAATCTTAGTGATTATGATATTGATGAACATATGCCTCAAAATATTGATTCTCACTACTTCACTCTTCCTGAACTGTCTTCCTTGCAGTTATCCTCTAATGACTTTTCTATTCTTCATACTAATATTAGAAGCCTTTCCCTTCATCATGATGAATTAGTTTCTTTATCTGCCCACACTAATTTGAATCTTGATGTGATAGGAGTGTCTGAAATATGGCATTCCAATGACAATCCCATCTCATCTAACGTTGAAATTCCTGGCTATACCTTCTACAAGACCTCTTCTTGTTCTCAGAATGGTGGTGCTGGCTTATATATTAAAAATTCTCTTACTTCCAATCCAAGAATTGACTTAGACTCTTCCACAGATGACTTTGAAACTGTATGGGTTGAAATTGGAAACAAAAAGGACAAGGATTTTCTTGTTTGTTGTGTTTACAGACACCCAAGTTCAAATGTTGATAACCTCACATCTCATTTTCGGAATCTACTATCTAAATTATCTTCAAATAAACTGCTATTGATAATGGGTGATTTCAATATTAATTTATTGGATTATGCTTCCCATACACCAACAAGTGACTTTATCAATAACTTCTTTTCACACAGCCTCCTCCCCTGTATTCATCATCCAACTAGAGTTTCAGAATATTCTGCATCTGTTATTGACAACATTTACACAAATGCCACTAATGCTAATATAACCAGTGGCAACATCCTGATGCAAATTACTGACCATTTTCCCCAGTTTTTCATTTTGAAAAATACTCAGATTAGTCACAATAAGTCTGAATCATTGAAATATGATCATTCCAAATTTAAAGAAAGTGAATTTCGAGAGGATTTCAATAAGATTGACTTTGATTATCTGGAAAACAGTGGCATGGATGTAGACAATAAATTTGGCAGATTTTTGAAAGATCTTACATCTTTGACAAATAAACACGCTCCAATGAAAAAGCGTAGTAGTAAGGAAATGAAACTGAAAGACAAACCATGGATAAATAGTAAAATACTAAAGATGATGAGAATCCGTGACAGAATTTTGCAGAAATTGAAGAAAAAGCAAACTGATGATAACATAAAGTTGTATAAGAAGTTTAGAAATCGTGTGTCCAATGAATTGAAGGAAAGTAAAGCAAGGTATTTTCATAATTGTTTTTCTACAAACAGTCAAAACATGAAAAAATTATGGTCAGGCATTAAGACAATCATTTCTCATAAATCTTCCTCTTCTTCTGCAATCAATAAGATAAAAGATAAAGATGGAAGCGTAACCTCAGACCCTAGTCAGATGTCAAATATTTTTAATGATTTTTACGTTAACATTGCTAATGAAATAACTAAGACAATTCCATTGACTCCTAAATCTGCTCTTGACTATCTCACAAAAAGAGTTTCTAATTCACTCTTCCTTACTCCAGTTACTGAAATAGAAGTTAAGGATATAATTAGCATCTTAAATCCCTCCAAATCTGTAGGTCCCAATAGTATACCTATAAAATTACTTAAAGTTATTGGATCCTCAATTTCTCCACTTCTTGCTCTTCTTGTAAATCAGTCTTTCCAGTCTGGCACTTTCCCTGATAAACTGAAAATAGCCAGAGTGATTTCATTGTTTAAAAAAGGTAATCCTGAGCTACCATCAAATTATAGGCCAATTTCTCTTTTACCCATCTTTAGCAAGATATTTGAGAAGTTGATGTACAGACGGCTGTATAGATTCCTTGAAATACACAAGGTTCTTTATTCATTGCAATTTGGATTTCAAGAAAACCACTCAATTGATCATGCCCTAGTAAGCCTGACAGAAGCTGTAAGAAATACACTTGATAATAAAAGATTTGGTTGTGGTATCTTCATTGATTTACAAAAGGCTTTTGATACAGTAAATCATGCAATTTTACTATCTAAATTGGAACATTATGGTGTTCGTGGATGTGCTCTTGAATGGTTTAGATCATATCTATCTGATAGAAATCAATATGTGTCTGTTAATGGAAGCAATTCTAAGTTACTTTCAATTACTTGTGGTGTACCACAAGGTTCTGTACTGGGACCCTTACTGTTCCTTATTTATATCAATGATCTACCTAACGCTTCTCAGAAACTCAAGTTTTATCTTTTTGCTGATGACACAAACATCTACTTTGAATCCAGTGATTTATCTAATTTGATCAAAATAGTGAACAGAGAGCTGAGATCAGTAAAGAAATGGCTTGATGCAAATAAACTATCATTAAACATTGATAAGACAAATTATATTATCTTTCATTCTTCATCTGTAAAAGTTCCTTCTGATGCCGTTATCAAAATAGGGAAAAAAAGTATCAAAAGAGTGAAATTTGTCAAGTTCTTGGGTCTCCTGTTAGATGAGCATCTGAGCTGGAAATACCATCTCAGAGAATTGTCTAAAAAATTGGCTAGAACATGTGGAATGTTTTTCAAAATTAGGAACTTACTGCCATTAGATGTCTTAATTTGTTTGTATAATGCTTTGTTTCTATCTTTCTTACAATATGGTCTTATTGTTTGGGGTCAAACATATGCATCATATATTGAACCTGTTTTTAGGTTACAGAAGAAAGCCATCAGAGCTATCTCATTTCAGCCCCGCTTGTCACCCTCTCTCCCTATCTTCAAAGATCTTAAACTCCTAAAACTTTCTGATATTTTTGAACTTAGACTCTTAACTTTTGTTTTCGACTCTGTCAATAAGACATCACCTGAGTGCTTTCATAACTTCTTTGTATTCAATTCATCTGTTCATCTATATTGCACTAGACAGGCCAGTCAAGGTGATTTATACTTGACTCGACAAAACAGCCTTCAATATGGTCTAAAATCATTACGTTATCTTGGTGCCAAACTCTGGAATACACTACCTGCAGAACTCAGAAATGCTCCATCAAAAATATCTTTCAAAGCAAAATTGAAAACTTACTTATTGAACAAGGTCAATTGATACCCTCACGGGTTGTTGGGAGAGATTAGTGAGAGTGGCGGGTGCCTCTCATTTTGCTTTGTGTGCTTGCCGGGTTCGC
Source organism: Aurelia sp. 3 sensu Dawson et al. (2005) (assembly GCA_964020215.1). Taxonomy (NCBI): domain Eukaryota; kingdom Metazoa; phylum Cnidaria; class Scyphozoa; order Semaeostomeae; family Ulmaridae; genus Aurelia; species Aurelia sp. 3 sensu Dawson et al. (2005). The sequence continues at coordinate 12,034,974 of OZ026582.1, forward strand.
TGGCTTTGTCTGGGTGGGCCCGGCGGTGATGGTGTTTGTGGTGCGGGCGGTTCCGGTGTCCGCTCAAGGGGAAATAATTTTTTTTTTCTTTTTTGGTGGGTGCCGGGGCTGTTTGTATCGTGGGCGTTGTCGTCGTTGGGCTTGTCTGGGCGGGGTTGGTGGGTCTGGTGGGCGCATGGGGTGGGGTGGGGGGTATTTGTGGTTCTTGCTGGTTTTTCGCCACTACCTGTGATACCATGAGCTATTTTGATATGTTGTTCAATTTTATGTATGAAATGCAAAAGTGTCCATTTATCAGATTATTCAAATTCATCCAAACTCATTCAATAACCTTTTAGGATAGGGGGGGCTCCCTCCTCGATTAGTTTACCTATTGAGGGGGCTCCTCCTTAAGTAATTCCCTGCATGTAATTCATTTTCTTTTTCTCAGTTAGTATTTGTATATTGTATTAATTTTCTATCCAATGTATTGATTTTTCTGTAACATGTTTTATATCTTTGTAGTCTAGTTCTTTTTGTATGTATCGTTAATATTTTTGAATTGTATGTAGTGGAATTTAAAATATATAAACTGAACTGAAACTGAACTGAATTTAGTTGTATTCAGCGATACATTTGAGGGACTCATCCTCATATACTCAACAGCCACACAGCAAGGGTCATAATACAGGGGAAATTTTTATTGCACCATTTTACTTTCAGATTCAAGAAAAAATATATCTAAAATCTGTAAATTCATTCATCCATTCATCCATTTCTATGATGAAACGATGACCTATGATGAAACGCCCCTCGTTGCCATGCACCTGAGATTCACGAAATCCAACAAATATACCATCAACCATGATCATAAGCGAATCGAAATGCCAACGATTATTTATTTATCACAAAAGCTAGTGCATAAATAGATTGACCGATTGGTGACCCCAGATGACCTATGATAAATAATTCTATCATGCCGAAATCAATCATTTCGCAATGGAGTTCTGCTTTATGAAACTGAAGGGCCAAATGGGGGAATGCCCCCGAAGGTTTCTAAAGTTTTTGCGCAGCAGTTGCTTTCACCAGGTCAGTTGTTTTACATGGGCCTCGATTTATTCATCTTAACAACTACTTTATATTTCAAATATGTATTTTGGGGAAAAGTATCTCGTTTCGCTATTTCGCTATTTCGTTTCGTGATTTCGTGGTTTCGTGGTTTACAAACAGCCAGTATCTTCAGTAGAGCCATCTTTGTAGCGAAGTGGGACCCTCGCAAGGTTTTTGTTGCGGCAGCGTACAAATTCCACCTCCGCTTTTGTCAAAGCTTCCCGCGACCTAAAAATTTAGCCAAATGTTTCCTGAGAACGATTACCCGTTTCCCTATCTTATTTCAATCTCTGTGTTGAAAAGTTGTAGATATTTGAAACTGCGAGATGGTTTTAATGTTTTTTTTTTCGATCATTGCATATTGAGAGTTATACTTTTCTTCCAGGTCACTCTGAACTTGTCAGCAAAGATAAGTTTCTTATTCTATCGGCATTAGTTCCTGAAAAGGAAAAGATGCCAGATTTGAGCACCATGTGGAAGCAAATACCAAAATCAAGTATTATGGAACACAGGTATGAAATTATGAACGCCAATTCATTTCTGCATCGTGCAGTCTCTTGCTTTGTCGATCTTTAGCTGGAGCTCCATTGCACTGCAGTTTACTAGCCCTTGTCCAAATGGGTGCTGTATGCCCCCAAGCTAGACTCTAAGGAATAAAACAATGTTTAATGTTGAATGTTTGGTCCTGCGAGAAAAATGAGTAGAGCCATGTTGACGACTGTGTTTCACGGCTCCTTAGAAATCTTACTGATAATTAGGGTTAAATCTTGAATTTATCTTTGTTGTAAGTTGTGAGAAGGATCATTAACTCACATTGCGAATCTTGATAAGAATGGTAACAGTAAGTGAATAAGAAAAATAAATAAATGAATGTGCAATAGTTTAGAAAAGTGTGTTAAGTATTATTCTACCTATCTACTATGTGAGTCAAGAAAATTTAACCCGTTTGACGGGCTGTAGAATAAAAAGTATATGGTTGATATTAATACTAAAATATTAATCGATCACTCAAAGGCCCACTTAGATGTGAAAATTTTGTTTGGGAAAATCATTCATCTTTAAGACATAAGAATTAGGTACTCTCTGGTCTCTAATAGACGTCCCCCCCCCCCCCCCACTTATTAATTTTTAGAAAATTTTCCACCCAGGACGTTCTTATTCCAATCCCCCCGCTTATTAATTCTGGCAACGAGTTCCAAGCAAGACAAAAGCTACACAACAAAATTCTATGCACCCAAATAAGATTAAGACTTTCGAGCGAAATCTGTGATGTCATTGCATTGTATTTTTAAAGTCTTACCGTCATTATGTAAAGAAAGTGCGAATCATTGACTGCCAATAATTCATTCACTTGGTTATCCGGAGGAAGGTCATCGGCCGCGCCTTGGCTTTTCTAAAAAAGAATCTGAATTGAACGATATTTTGATACATTTTTAGAACCAACCCCCCGGCTATTACAGTAAAAACCCGCGTATAAGAACCTAGTGATTAAGAACCTACAGGCTGAAAATTCTGAAATTAAACCCCCAATATATAAGAACCCATTCAGCCTGCAGTTTAAAATAGGTTCTTATTCGTGGAGATCAACAAACTAAATCAAACTCTAGTTGCTTTGTCATTGAGCCTATACGTACTGATTCTGCCATATGTGCAAATTGTAAAGAGCTCTAAAGATGCTTTGAAAGCTTTTCATTGTATTCTGTAAAATTTCTAATTCTTCCACAAACTGATGTTTTGAATAAGACCTTATGAACTTAGGTGTCTCTCAACTAACAGTAAATGATGGGCTTGAAATTTCAATCTGAACAAAAGAAATACCTGGAAGCCCTGAATGAAATAAGAACCGATTTAAGAACCTGAACAGCCTTATTTCCTACTAAATACTCAATACATAAGAACCTAATCAGGCTGACTTGCAAAATTGCAGGTCCTTATACGCGGGTTTTTACTGTAATTTCTGAGATTTTTTCCAACCCCTCCTATTATTCCAACCCCCCCCCCCGGCTATTAATTTTTGAGATTTTTCCAACCCCCCTACTATTCCAACCCCCCCGTCTATTAGAGACCAGAGGGTAAAATGCTGTATAAAAAATTCTATTTCTGAAACTGACAATTGCATTGAAGTTGAATTTTAATGCTAAATAAATCATGGACCGGAATGAAACGTAGAATTCTCGATTCCCATACAGACTAATTACAGGCATTTTGCTAAGTTTTATTAGCTTGAAGTGAGTGACTTAACGAAATGAAATTTTTTCACGTAAGTTCGGGTTTGACTGACATATTAACATTTCAGTTTAGAATAAATGGCTAAACACTGTTTCTTCCACAGCCCACCAAAAGGGTTAACATTTTTTGACTCGCCTTGCATTCTATCACATTTCTGTGCAGTGTAGTTTAGGTTTTTAAACAGCCCTTGCATTCTCAAGTCTCTAAGTTGTGTTTATTGCATGCAGACTACGTTGTCGGTTCGAAGTTTCATCTATGCCTGCACCTTACACAGAAACACATGATCCATCGCTAAAATCGCCCACGAAGGAATCAAAGATCGACCCACTGCAAATGATCCATAATCAGTTGAGTGACTTGGAGAAAAAGGTAAAAATCTTCTGTACAGGTTATCGAATAGTCACAGTACTTAGTGTAATTTTTTTCAAAACTCTTGAGAAATCTTATATTTTAGTGCTGACACTATTTTAGTTCTGCACTGACTTGCACTACAAGATAGATACTGACTTGCATCCATGTTTGATAATGGTCGTGTGAAAGATGTAGTCATATTATGGGATATGCCAATCCATACTTGCAAGTAGATTACCGTTAATCGGCTCGACATCGTGATTAAAGACATGAAGTAAACAAATATATTTTCATAGTCATTCATTTTCATTGACATGTGTTTGGCATTTGAGCGCAATGTTACAAATAGAGAAACAGAAAGATGGTCAAACTACGATGACCTTGAGATAGAAGTTACCAAAATGGGGAACATGAGAGCCACTATTGTTCCTGTCATTGTTTGGAGCCCTGGGCCTTATCAGAAGGCGAATGAATGATCACGTATCAAAGATTCCTGGAAGGATCTGCATGGAAGAAATCCAGAAGATAGTCTTACCAGGGATACCACATATCCTAAGGACGGCCCAATCTATAGCCTGAGAAATGACTGAACTTCAAGCCTTTGGACCATAGTTTTACCTTTGCTCCACAAAGAAAAAAAGAAAAACAGAAGACAGTCAATGATGATAGTAATGATAGTCATTTACAGTTAGATAGTCATTTAGTTTGTCCTATAATCGTTGTTACCCTTGTAGTGTTGCAAGAATGTTCATTATTAACATCATCATGATCTGTTTATTTACTGTGGGCTAAAGAAAGAATAGCTAAATTATAATTTACAATTCATTAACGGGAAACCATTAAGATGGGCAATATTTATTTCTGATTGATATAAGTTAAAAGTCTTTTTCATATCCGTGACAAATAAAGACCTATATTCTAATTCTCGCTCTTTTTGCTCTAGGTTGACGAATCAAAAGTCCAAATTCAAGCAATGGACAAAAACATTCGCATGCTTCTTCGTCTAGTCATCACCATAATACTGTTTTCTTTATCATTCCTTATTCTTTCACCGATTTGGAGGACTTACTTCTCAAAATATGGCTGGTTTCGGTAGCTCATTACCAAATAATGCTCGAATTAACATAAATGATCTGTGTTGATTTTGGATGGACACGAATTAACATAAATGATCTGTGTTGATTTTGGATGGACAAGGTTCATCATGTCGAATGAGATTCTGCAAGAATATTCAATACTGATTCATGAAACTTGATTGACATCTTCTGTGTTGCCCAAGGATACATCTGATTCGAGAAAGAAGGCGGGTGAATTTTTTTTAGATAGGTGAGCGGTACCTCTTCTATTTCAAGGTAGCAGCAAAAACAAATCTCCGTTTTGAACAATTAGAACAGTTCTTAGGAGACATACCGGGTGTCTAAAAAGTTTTTCCCAATTCGAGCTGTAGCTGGAATAGAAGTGTCTTATTAACAAGAGTTCAAACAGGAACCTTTTGCACAATGCCAATTTAGAAGTGATTTTTTCGATCATTTCTGCATCCACACGCATTTACAAATAATTTCCTGTAAACAGATTACCTGAAAAGTTTATGACAAGAAAAAACAGTTTATCAAGAACATCGTTAAAGCCGCAGCTCAAAATCAACAAAAATCGAACATGTTTTAAAGTCAAATAGCAAGGAGCGTGACATCTTTTTAGGCCTGAAGAAAACACAATTTACTTGATTCTCAAAGAAAACATATACTTCATAATGCAAGATCTAGTGGTCTGCATTTGCAAATTGCGGAGATTGAATATCAGTCTTTTGTTTCCTCTTCATGCCTGCGACATAAAATATGGAGCGTCCTTTATTGCTAGACTTTTTCCTTTTTCGAGGGCTTCTTGATAAGAAGGCTTGCAGAAAATCCATACTTTAATGTGCACAAAAGTCAGAGAACCAATCTCGACCAAAATTATAGCCTTTCAGCAAAGATTGCTGTTCTCTCAAGCAGAGAAAATAATTGCTTTTCTCTTGCTGTTCAATTAGGGAAACGTTTTTCGTAACACTCGACACATCTTTAGTTTCTTGAAAAATGCTCTTTTTGTTCTTTATTTATTTTATTTCAAATTGCTGAAATCAGTTCCCTTTTACGCCGAGAAGGTGATACTTCTTCAATGGAAATTCATGAACATTTGCGTGATCTCTTTTACAAAGCCACTATTTCCCTTTAATGGGCTGTATGCACTGAGCTAGATCACCCTGTTTTAGCCTGATAACAATGACAATTTACTTAATTGTATATAAATGGCCTACCTTGTTGTAGCTTTGTACTCTGAGAAAACCTTCCCTTGTACGTAGCTTGTCTATTGCCTGGTGGTTTCTGACCGTAAATAGATTATCTACAAGGAAGAACCATCAATACCAGCGTAATAACGCAATGTTAGTCACTTGGACGTAAGTTAGGGACAGCGCAAATTTATTATACTACATGGCCGGTGGAGAAGAAAAATTGTTGCAAAAAATCTGCTCGCCCCGTATGAAATCATTGCAAAATACAACTGCCCAGTCACCTTTTCCGTAACAAAATGCATCTGCCCCATATTCATGAATAAAAGATGTTGTATATAGTACTATAGTACCACTGATGAATTAGCCAAAGACCATAAGAAAGGCAGTTCATATTTATAAGAGTCTTCTTTAATGATTGATGAATCCTTCTTGCAAGAAACTAACAAGGAAATTTGGCGTCATTTATACACATCTTTGCATGCATTTCTCAACTTGCATGATTCAAAAATTTGTCCTCAAGGTGAGCTATTTATATTTAAAAGTTACTGCCCCGTTCAATCCCGTCATGTTTGCTTAATAAAAAGTGTTGATCCAGTTGTGTACAAGCTCAAAAAATTAGTTGTCCCGTTATGTTTTGCACCGGCCAGGTTATAAAATAAACTTTGCACTGCTCCCTATTTAGAATCTAAAAATTTCATGGGTTTAGGAAAGGGGGTAGTCTGTTAATACCTAGTAGGCAAAGATATGTTAAAACTTGTGGAATAATGATGCCTTGAATTTCTTTACTTGTTACATTGAATAAGATTATTTTGTAGAACTCTCTAATGTATTTTGCTATGTGATATCTTATTATTAAGCAATTCGTATGGAATTTAATGCTTTCTTCGTGCATGGCTTACTATCTGATATACCCGTTCTGTGTCATTGCCAGCAAATCGTGATGCACGATATTTTCTTGCGATCATATTAAAGTAGATTTTGAGATTAATTGCGCCTCACAGCTTTGGACTCAGATAACCAACTAAAACTTGGATTTAGATCAGCTTGTACTGGCGAGAGGCAAATCACTTCAGAAATCTCGTACACTTTCGTAACGAATGCTACGAATTCTTCGAAAATGTGAAAATCTTGAAAAATCTTGAAAAATCTTGAACTACTTGAAAAACCTTACCAAGTCTTAAAAACCCAAATTATTTGAATCCCTAGAATCGCTGTAGATTCATTAAAAGCTATGAATGCTCTCCAAAATCTTTGAAAATCCCTGAACGAATCTGCCTCACCTATGATGTTATTCAATGCACGCAATCCTCAAAAGAAATTGCTTATGAGAAACTCAGACTCCCTGATCGCCAAAAAAATTAAGAAACTCCAGCATGTTTTTCTTTCTTCTCACTTGCTTCTTGCATCATATTTCTCGGAAATTACTTGAGTAATGTCTAAACACAAGAGAGGCTTCAAAACACCTTGTTTTGAAATGTTCAGTGGGGAGGGGAGGGGAGCACAGATCTGATAACTTTCAGAAACTTCCAGTACTGGCCTTAATTCTTGGTTTCTTATAGAAACGATACATGTATACACAAACTTCATGGACTCAGCAGCAAACTAAAAGGAGGGACCCACAAATTTATCTGATTTTGCTAATGAAAATACACGAAGTCATACTGACCAATGTCTTCATGTGTTTCACTGTGCTTTTTCATTATTTTTCTGTTTTCTTTTTTTACATTCCCAATTTTGTCAGTCTCCACTGCTCAACTACCATTAAAATCGAGTTTCGCCAATTCTTTCATGCAAAGATACCCTGGCAGAACCGTCGAGAAGGGGGGGGGTAGAGGGGGTAAAAGTCCAGGGCCCAGAAATATTATATCCCATAGAATTTTTTTATTGCTATATACCTCTACAGTGCATTTTCACGGCAATTCATCTGCTTTGAAAGGGTATTTGCAAGAACTGTCGATTTTGATGACAGTATTCATGTCAGAGACCAAACCGTCGTATTGCTATTTCGTTGAGTTTCCGTTCACGTTCAATCTTTTCGACCTTCGAGTCGCTCGTTCCCTCTATCACCTCCAGCCAACCTCGTCCCGAGGGCCTTTTGTCATACAGGGACGGCCCTTTGCCATTTCGTCTCCGTCCCAATATGACAAAAGGCCCTTGAGACGAGGTTGACCTCCAGCGACTGCTACGACCTGGTGTGAACAAGGCATTACTAGCATAACAAAGCGATGTCCTTGATTTGTACATATAATTTTTTCTATAGCCTTTACACGGAATGTTTAAGCAATTTTTTTAGAATAATTGGTCTCAAAAGGGGCGTTTCCCTCATTTTCCGGGAGACTGAAGGGCGTTCCCACTCAAAATTTTCTTCGAGCCCCCAAACCCCAGGGCTCGTCCCGATGCACACTCCAGGGCACACAAGCCATGATAATTGGTTCAGCCCAAAAGCTAGGGCAGATAAACAAAACATCAGAAGTTACCCCTTGCTTCCAAGTTAACGGGAATGATATCGAGCTTGTGCATGAAACCAAATATCTTGGTGTCATGATTGACGAAAATTTGAAATGGGGAAGCCAGGCAATAAAGTTCCTTCGGACGAAAATCTCACGAGCCCTTGGGCTTTTGAACTATGCCAAACAATTTGTACAAGAAGAGACGTTAAGGAACATGCATTTAAGTATCGTAGAGCCCCACCTCAGCTATTGTTGCTCAGTATGGGGATGCTGTAGCGATACTAAACTGAATGCCTTGCAAAAATTGCAGAACAGAGCTGCAAGAATTGTCACGGGCAGCCCTTTTGATTCATCGGCTGCTCCATTGTTGCAAAGATTAGGGTGGCTCTCAGTTGATAGGCTTCTCCATAGGGAAACACCTACCATGGTATATAAATCCCTAAATGGACTTGCACCCGACAACCTATGTCAGATTTCTCCCGATTGTCTGATGTTCACAGTCGGGTCTTACGAAATACGAAATGCGATTTAGCTATACCTCGAATGAGAACAGCTTATGGTCAAAACTCCTTTTCTTTCTCCTTTGCTCCTTTGCGGAGTTGATACATGGAACAAACTCCATTCTGATATCAAGTTAGCTCCTTCCATCCAGTCGTTTAAAGCCAAACTCAAAGCTCATAATTAAAAATATTCAAGGAAAGTTGGTTTTGATTTTCCGTTTTTCTTTTCAAGTTTTTATTAATAGGTGTTTTGTATATTTACAGGATTCGACGTTTATTTTATTAGGTTATTTTTATTTTTAGTTGAAGGGTACATTGTAAAACAGTTATTCAAACTGAATTGTATCCCTGGGTAAAGAATTTTAAAATAAATAAATAAAAATAAATAAATAGGGCCCGAGCTGGCTCTCGACGGCCCTTTACCCTGGGTACCAATTTCTATTAGGATCTGGCACCCAGGGTAATACAAAGAGTGTCACGTTATTGGTGACTGATTGTAGAGATATCACGTGACGTCACGTCCCATGACGTCACAATATTCAATTTTCAAAGTCAATAGGGCTCAGTACAAAAAATTTTCAATCGTTGATTGTGAGAAAACGAAAAGTGTTCAGGACATCTGTCTAATTTTAGTGTGTTCTATGTCTAAATAGAATTTGCTCTGTGAAAATCTATAAGTGGCGATGACGTTATCTTGCAGGAATGCAAATAATGTGCGCATGCGTCCTTGAACGCAATGAAATGAAAGACATGAAAGAAATGTGCGCATTTCTCCCGAAAGAAACTTTGCAAACTCTTTACACAGGTATTGTGGAGCCCCACTTACGATACTGCTGTTCTGTCTGGGGCTGCGCCGGTTTAACAGAAATTAGTCGAGATTAATCAGTTGAAAAAACTTCAAAACCGTGCTGCTAATAACAAAAAGCAGCTTTGATGCCCTAGGCAGACCTCTTTCCTTCCAAACTATTTTATCAAGGGTATCTCAAGGCGCTGTTCTGGGCCCTGTGCTATTCAGTTTTTTACATTAATAATCTTTTTTGTTCATCAAACAAGCAACGTTACATAATTATGCCAACGATAACACTCTGGCTTATTTTTCCAAAACTTTATCAAATTTGATTGAAGTATTGAAAGAAGAAGCTCTGGAGTTACTTTGACTTGGTTGAAACACAACCAAATGATAGCTAATCTAGAAAAATTCTATGTAGTCCTTATCAGGAAGGATCGAACGAAAACAAGTGGAGAAAATTTCGACGTCCAAGGAAAATGTTCAAATCGGAAGCAACAGTCAAGTTTAGAGTATAAACTGGAGCATCACATCTCTGAACTTTGCAGAAAAGCTGCATCACAACTCAATGTCTTAAAAAGACTCAAACGATAAAGCTTTGAACAAGGACCTTCTTTTCACTAGGCTAGTGAAAAGAAGGTCCTTGTTCAAAGCTTCGTCTATTCTAATGTTGATTAGCTATTGCCCTCCAGTATGGTACTTCCCATCAGCTAAATCTTTGCAAAAAAAAAAATGAAAAAATTCAAGAACGTGCCCCTAGATCTTTATACAATGATCACCTTAGCTCACTCGGTGACTTACTTTCGAAGTCAGAAAGGTGAACTATGTATGTTTCTCGTCTTACAGTCCTCTGTATAGAAGTTTTTTAGACTCTGAAAAAATAAAAATCTAAACCCTTCCCAAGATATTTTCTAAAAGGAATCTTCTAACCACCCATTACATAGCTCCAATGACTTACAGCATTGCGTATGGACCAAATCAGGTCACCTTTGGTACAAATAGCCAAAGATCTTTGGGACCAGTCCATTCCAGATTTGAGCCCAAATCTGGAATGGACTGCCACATGAAATCAAATCGGCAGAAAATCTTAAATAGCTTTAAACACGTGATAAAAAGTAGAACAGCCCAAACTGTATTTGTAGCGCTTTTAATAATGTGTCTCAAAAAATTAGTTTTATTTCATTTAGTTAGATTGTCAAAAGAATGTAAAAATATTTATTTATGTGTAGTATATTCATCGATTTGGATTCGTTTACCTTGTACATTTGTATATAGTAAGCTAGACTGTAAATAATCGATTTAGAATAAGGTGACAAACAAGCCATGTCGCTGAAGATGTATCAAATTATGGAGTGGCGGATTTAGGAGGCCAATGGGGGCAACTGCCCCCCTTGTTGCCCCCCTTCACGATGAAAACTCAGCTTTGGTGCCCCCTTCTTTTGGCAAGAACAGTGCCCCTTATCCTGAACCAAATGCACTCTTTTTTCAGTGTTTCGTTTTGAATGCGAGGAAACACATTAACTAAGGCGTTATTCAGTAAAAAGACCAGAGAAATTTTTTGAATAGAGTCCTAAAAATTTTCGCGCTCCTTCGGCGCACTCACTTTTCATGATGTTTTTGGCACCACCTCTCCAAATTGGCCCCCACTCGACTTCGGGCTGGATCCGCCCCTGGTCCACCTCATCATGGGGCTTTGATATCTGAACGACCAGCCTCCGTGTTAAAGGCAGTCTGTCACGTCTGATATTGGCCGCGACAGTCAGCGCTCAACACAAAAGATTTCTTTGTGAATCTGTGTATTTGAAACAAAGAAGAGCTAGCCGTTTTGACTTTCTGCGGCCGTAGAGAGTCAGAGGGGGCGCACATCATGGAGGGTGAGAGGGGTGAGACACCCCCCAATAATTTTGGATATTCGGTCCCAAAACATTCAAATTCGGTCCCGAGAACCTCGGGACCGAGCTTCAAGCTACTTTCAAGACTCCAGCTATCAAAACAGTCTTACAGCAAGGGCAACTTTCATTTTTCGGGCCGAAATATTGAGAAACAATTACTTTTTAGAAAATTCTGACTGAGGCAGGGTAAAACTTTCATTCATTAGCCAAAAAAATTTTCTCGTCAACGACTGGTCCCAACAAGGCAAGTCAAAAATGGTGGCTAGTGCCATAACTCTTTCAAATGAAAAGATTGGATTGCCTGAACGCAGGGATTGACACACTAGTCGTCCCATGGGGCTAGGGCCCGAACGGGCCCGTCAGCAATGGTCTCTTTGGCCCCTTCCATACAGATAACAATGTTTAAGCTGCACTTTGGAAAGGCGCCCGGTAACAATTCTTACAATAGTAAATTTAAAGGCTTAATAGTTGCTTGGCATTAGAACATTTCTGAAAAAATTGCTACTGGGCCACAATATTTGAAATAAGGGTGAGGTGAAATTTTAGTTATTCACATAGTAGAGTGTATCAAATAAGAGTTTGTCAAAAATTGTTCCAAAAATTGGTAGCAAGGAAATTGGTCGATAATTCATTTTGCTTTGCCTACTCTCTTTCTTGCGGACGGGATCAATGTTAGCTTTTATCCATATTGATGGATAAATTCCTGTTTCAAACATTGTTCAAAAATCAGGCAAAGTGGCTCTACTATTGAAGCATCGCAGATCTTAATCATAGCAATGGAAATATCATCACTGCCGTGCACTTTCTTTGAATCAAATGATTGAATCAAGTTTAAAACTTTCTCTCTTGATCTGGGTTGAAAAGTGGGGAGAGTGCTCCCAGTAGCTATTTCATAGCATTGCTGAACAAAGTAGTCATTCAGAATTGTCGCTTTCTGTTCAAGATTAGTGACAAACAATGAATGTTCATAACTTTCTGTTTATTGACTGTTCATACAGTAAATCCCCGCATATAAGAACCTACTTTTTTGAGAGCCAGGCTGAAATAGGTTCTTATTTCAAAGACACTATGACTAATATCAGGGTAGATATGTTCTTATTTGAAGAGTGACTTGTGTAGGCCCTTTCAGAGTCATAAAAAAGATTTTCAGCACTATCGCTTGTGTTTGAAGGGTTTTTATGGACCTATACCTAATTGGGGAGGAGCATCAACATTTAACAGGCAACTGTGGCCAAAATTAACTGAGTAACAAAAATAAAAAATCAATTTTGCTACCCCTGCAATAAGAACCTGTATTTCATCAGACTGAAACAGGTTCTTAATTGCAAGGTGCATAATTCAGGAAAAACAGCCTCTAGGTTCTTGTTTTGGTAGGTTCTTATATGCGGGGATTTACTGTAACGTAATTTGAATCTTGGTTGGAAAACAGTGAATGACATGATTAAACACGAAAGCAGGACAATGGTATATAAGTCTATCAACAATATAGCTCCCCCATATATGAATGATATGTTCACAAGAAATTCACAAGATGCAACACGGCAGCTACGCAATACAAACACTGATTTAAAGCTGCCAAAGAAAAGGACATGTAATGGGCAGAAGTCATTTTCGTTTAGAGGTGCTAAACTTTGGAATAGCCTAGATACCGAAGCTAAGCGGGCAACCTCTTTAAATCGATTCAAATCTTTGATTTAAACTTTTCTGTTATGATTTCAAATTTATCTTATATGACTTGTAAACTTATGTAAACAGATAAAGGTAAAGAAAAGACAAAGTAATGTAATAGGGTATCCAAATTAACCTGATAGGGTAGGGTAGGGTAGGTAAGGGTAGGGTAGGGTAGGGTAGGGTAGGGTAGGGTAGGGTAGGGTAGGGTAGGGTAGGGTAGTAGGGTAGGGTAGAATAGGGTAGGGTAGGGTAGGGTAAGGTAGGAGTAGAGTATTGTAGGGAAGGGTAGGGTATGGTATTGTAGGGTAGGTAGGGTAGATTAGGGTATGGTATGGTGAGGTAGGGTAGGGCGAGGTAGGGTAAGGCAGGGTAGAGTAATGTGGTGGTTGGGTAGAGGAGTAGAGTATGATAAAATGTTCTTTTTCTTTATCTAGATTTGTTGTATTATATTTTTTTCAAATTTTTTGCTTTTTGTAGTATTTTAGATGCATGGCCCCTTGTAAACCAACTTAGTTGAATGGGCTACCATGCTTAAATAACTGATGATATGAATGTTCACAAGTGAACACAGGCAGTGAACATAAAGATCGTCATGGTGCCATTACAGTCAAAGCAAGAGAAGTGTGACAGCAGAATCCTAACATATTTGATTATTCCAAATCATTATTGGATTATTATCATAATTCGAATAATGATATGACATATGATTTAAGGTTTCATACTGCTAAATACATTGGATGCCTTGCATTATACGATTAATACTCGCATAATCCATTTAATTCGTCACATTACTTTTGCCTTGACTATGAATGTTAGAAATTTCGAGTACTCAAATAACTTTAAGAAGCATTGTTAGAAATTTCAAGTACTCAAAAATCTGATAACTTTAAGAACAGTGCAGGCCTAAATTCCCAGCTTCGTTAAAAAGACATACGTGTATTTCTTTTGAAATACGTGTACGTGATTCTTTACTTCATTTTGTATTTTATTGCTCTAAATGTTTTTGAGTAATTTCTAAATATTCGAAAGACTGTCCTGGTGGGCACGGCAATTTCTATTCAGATGCAGAGCTTGGAGCAAAAGTCAGGCTCAAATATTTCCGTTGAAAAGCAAGTAAGAAAGAACTCTGAACACAAAGACTTTCAGCAGATGACTCAACAAAAGAGCTATTTCTAGACCATTCCAAGCTCTACTTTCAAAAATTTCTTCTATGAAAACCTTCGTCAACGTCAAACTCTTCTCCGTAAAATAGATATTGTCACAAATGGGGAATTTCCAATGATCCAAAGCGCCTCTTATCAAACTTTTGCCAGGGAGCGAGTCCTCACTCTTGTCATTTTCAATTTATGGATGCTTAGGCTGATTCTGAAAATGTTATTCAACGAATATCTCAATAGAAGATAGACTGTAATCCATTTGTACCCATTCAGGTCGTTAGAAATGATTCCAATGCTATTTTGAGCGAATCTAAATAGTTTGACACTAAATTTACAATCGGAAGAACCCCGGACCAGACATTAATTTCTGACTTGATTCGATCCCTCTAATTCCTGTTTGGATGCTTTTCTTAATTGTTTGTTTTACTTCCTTTTGACCAATGAACACGTTGAAGTGATATTATTGTAAGGGCATAAAACACGGTTTGAAAAGATCGATCAAGCTTTCCAGCAGCTGCTTTCTTGAAGACTTGGAATCTTAAAATTTGAAAAGTTTCTAATATTTGCATAAGTAGTCAATTGGTACATGCAAAGATAAATATTACTTTACACTGAGATTTGGGAACTGTGATTGATGTTTTCAACTGATTTAGGCAGCTTCCGAGAAAAAAGGTTGTCTGGAAGCTGCTTTCTGTCACGAGTATGTAGGGGGAACGGATCTGGAAAGGTGTTCATTCATACCATTCCATTAGCTATTGACTAATGACTAGAATGAGAAACATCAAATTCGGTCAGAGAATTATAACTGCAGCCTACACTCTGGCCTATCAAGAATGGTACGGTTTTATGCTGCATCCGAAACATGGCACAAAAAAAGGACTATTTTGTGGCTTACTCTGGCGCGCTGGAACCAAATCAAATCCCAGTATGAATGATTCTACTCTTGGATTGTACTCCAGTATAGTGTAACATAGGTCCCAACACAATTCTTCAAAATTCGGTCCCTAGCTAATTTACAACCCCCAATAATTTTCAGGATGTGCGCCCCTGACAGAGGATTAGCAGCCATTGAAATTTCCTATTCTTTGTATTGTCAAAATCACCCAATCAAATGCGTGACAGACTGCCTTTAACACCCCTGCACCCCTTCCTCCCCTCCCGCCCCCCCGGGGGGTACATGACTTGTGGATGGAAGGGGGTCTGCCGCCCGGTTTTCAGAAAGGTACCCTCTTCTAATTACCGAAACTTGCGGTCATACCCACTTTTATGATGAATTTTGGCGGAAAACCACCCATTTTTTGCTATTTTTCGCCAATTTCTGGATAACCCACCCTTGTTTATGGAAAATCTGCCGAAAAAGGGACCCTGGTTTAGAGAGTTTGGGGCCCAAAAACCCACCCATATGGGCGGCACATACCCGTACGCTCAACATGTTATGTACCCCCCCCCCCGGGCCCGCCCCCTCCTCGACTGCCTTCGTGACACAGGGCCCTGGTTTTGCGTTTTGACATAGTTTTCAAGTGATCTGGACTTCATTTTCATCCTCTTTTGATGAGGACGACGCATGCGTTTTAGATTATTCGGCATTTAGGCCCCGTTCTCTGCTTGTGGGAAAACGCATTGAAAACGTGTTTGCAAAATCATGCGTAATGGAAGCTCTGACAGAGCGGGAAAAAGAAGTCCTCCTCAGTGAGATCCAGCAGATTAGAGCTGTACTTCATCCAGAGCACGATGCATTTGGCGCCAATGATCTTCTTAGCAGTGATGAAGAGGGAGAAAATGCTATTGATTCAAACGAAAACCATTCTGGTATGTACAGCAGCTCATGCACCACTCCATTCCCTGCAGGGGCCTATTTTAGGCCCACGTGTATCCCTACAGGCCCACCCAACAAACTGCGGAGGAAGATCCGCTTACATGTTACACTTCGTCGCTCATAACATTTGTTTATTTTAGTTACGAATAGACAGGGAATTTCATCTTGCTGTCTCTACCAAATGAATCACGTGCGTGATGAATACATGCACTTTTGGACCGGAAGTGACTCTTCGTGTCCCCAGAACAAGATTCGTATTCAGAATCACATTCAGATGCCAATTAGATTTGACAAATGAAACAAACATCACCCCCACGGCCCCCAGTTACTAAACATGATCTCCAAACCTGAAATAGATCAAGTAAAACCATCCAGGGGCAGATGCAGCCCGAAAATGAAGGAGGGGCAGCCTAGGAGGGTGCCCGCGCCCCGGCCAGTGGCCGGGGCATGGCCGGGGCAGGCCGGGGCTACTGGCCGGGGCATTTCCAGAACTTTTCCATTTATTTTGCCAACCCCGGCCAGCCCCGGCCATCTTCAAGTGTATTTATGATCTAATTTGCCACAGTTGCTTAATTCAGCATATCTCTGAGAGGTAAGGGGCCATCGACTTTCGATTTTCATATTTTTTAACGGCACTTGGCCGTTAAGATCGGAACCCCCTCCCCCCTCCCCGTTAACGGCCTTCTACCAAACGGGCCTCCGATCGGCCTAAAATCTTTGGCCTAAGTAAGACTTGGGGAGCAGCAAACAAATGTCTTGTGGAACATGCTGGACTTCAACCGAAAATACGCCATATCGGGAGGCATAGTAAAACTGTTCTATTCTACACTCTATATGTTATTTGTAAAGATCCCACCTACACTTTTAAAAAAATTCTCTTACGGAGATTTCCGTACGATTTTTTATTTTCTTAACGGCCTAAGGGTAAGACCCCCTCCCCCCATAACGGCCAATTGCCGTTAAAAAATACGAAAATCGAAAGTCGATGGCCCCTAAAAAGCTTACCTATTCTTTAGGCAGAAAGAATAAGGGATTTGGATCAACTGCTCCCTCCCAGTGTGATCAAAGTTGGAAAATCTACCAAACAAGAAAAAGGAGGTACCCGCACCCCGGCCAGTGGCCGGGGCTACTGGCCGGGGCATTTCCAGAACTTTTCCGCTTATTTTGCCAGCCACAGCCAGCCCCGGCCATCTACAATTGGGCTCCAGCCATCAGAACTTTTCCATTTATTTTGACAGTCCCGGCCGGCCCCGGCCAGCCCCGGCCAGTGGCCGGGGCGCGGGCACCCTCCTGGCAGCCTGCAAGGGTGCCCACAAAAAGGAACAACAGATGTGTAATGTAGTAAGGGCCCAGACTGGAAAGTTTGTATCTGCGCGGGCAATGAATTGGAGATGGCCTAAGTAAGGCTTCGCTGAAAATTTGCAGTTGAGAACAATAGATTAAAACAATAGATCATTTGTAGATTAAAGGTAATGTGTCCATGTAAGGGGCGGCACACAAATCGATTCTTTCATGCATAACGTCCATTGGACGTTTTCAAAATACCCCCACCCCCCTCCCCCCAAAACGTCCAATTGAAAATCGATGTAATTCTTCCGATCGTGAGAAAATTTCAAACCGTTGTTTTGCTGCATATCAAATGGGCCTAAGTACTCAAATGAAGTCGTCAGCGACGTGCTTTCCATGACCATCCTCCAACGAGGACAAGATATGTCACTACTGTCGAAATTCTTGAACACTAAGAATACATACAGCAAACGAAAGTGCAGAATAAAGTTTCTTGCAGAAAATTCTCGGGAAAAATGTCGATAAAACAAAAATTTTGAAAACGTCCAGTCCTTTTACCCCCTCCCCCCCAAACGTCCATTGGATGTTTTGCGTGAAAGAATCGATTTGTGTGCGGCCCCTAAGTACAGCTGTGTATACACATTGTCAAAACATGCTGACAAGACGCTGACGAAGAAACGTCCAGTAGCACGCTGTGATTGGTAGAACTTAACTGATCACATGCAAATTAAAAGTCAAATTTCATAACGAGGCTTCCTGACGTAGTTCAGTTCTGGAAAAGCAACCGCAAGTAAGTGAGGAGTCTGTTTGTATTAAAACTCGCTGTCGCAAACTTGTAACTGCTTGAGTGATCACATGAAATTTCACATGAAATTGGCATGCCCCCCTCCCACCCCCCGCAGAGCTGCTGTACTTACATGGACACATTACCTTTAAACAATAGATCCTGTTTATTGCCAACTGCGCAGCCAAGGTTGAAAACTGCGTATGTTCCTGCACGCGCAATATCTTGCACGCGCAGTACAAACTGCGAGACAACGAAGCAATCTGAAAATGCAATCAAAGCAATCTGGAAGGCGAGCCAAGCAATCTGAAAATTTTTAGAAGAGCACAAGCACACAAAAAGTCACCTCATGCTCAATGGTTTCACTACATTGTTGAAATATCACGTTATCGTAAAAGAGGATGCAATGTTGATGAAAGTTAAGGAAAGTTGAAGAAGGATGCATAGATTTTTGTAACGCTGGATGCTTGGGGAAGTGGAGACATGTTTCAAGAAGACCAGTGGCATCATGTTACCAAGTACACACAGAAATCTTGACAGAAGCGCGAGCGAAGCGAGGAAAAATTTTTTGAAAATGATTGATTTAATCTATATCATGTGCTAAATAGAGGGATAAACATATAAAGTTAAAGAGATGCCTAAGTTGTGGTTCATTGGATCATATGATTGATTGGATCCTAATAAAAGTGTGTGCCTGCACATCATAGCAAGCTAGGCGGCACTACGATAATACACTGACGCATGTATTGAAATGCGAGCGAAGCAAGCAGAAAATTTTTATGCTTTTGTTGCCTTAAATCGTGCCAAGATGTAAGTAAGTAGGATTCGTAAATTGCACTTCAAATGACTTGCCGACTGGTTTATGCTAAATTAACGCGCAGATTTCAGGAATTTTCTCCATTTGCTGACTGAGTGTAATGTCTCTTTCACTTCCTACCCTGACCATCCCCCCTGGGACGCCCCTGGGCATTCGTACAGAAAAAATTCCCAGCCCCCGGGCATTTGACAGTCAATTTTTTCCCGGCCCCCGGGCATTTGACAAACCAAGGGATATTCAAAATGTGTGCCGTATTTACTGTATAGGAGCATGAAACTTGCATTACAGTAGTTTTAGCTTTCATTTTTGGAAAAACACGGGAGATCTCAGCATTTTTGGTTTCCAATTTCAGCATCGAAACATGGTCTTCGGAAGCTTAACTTGATATCCTGAATGATACAGGGTTTAGGAGCCGTTAATGTTTGTTGAACGATATCCCAGACTTCAGTTTGCGTCTAGGGTAGTATTTGGAATGCAATAGGCTACTGTACATTGTCTTCTAGATATTGAGGAAGGCTGAGGAAGAGCCTTGCAGTTGCAAGAACATTCTTTTGAATTACCCAGTTGTATTGAACAAGAGCTCAGTTTTGTTCTTTTGAAAGTTTCTTTAATTGTTACAGTTCTGTTCTAGTTGTTATACCCTGTGAGTTTATTTCTCTGAAACACATTCTTGACAAATTTAGATTGTATTATATTTCTGAATGTGGATCTTCTATTGCGTCGTTTGAATCAGCAATGTTTTAGAAAGTGTTAAAAGTATCAGAAATCCTTCGTGTTCCTCCAGAATACCGAATATTAAAACAATTAACAACATTGCTGACTATAACTTTTATATTTCAATGGCAAGGTTGAAAGCAAAATTGCCCGCCCCCGGACATTTGACAGTGAATTTTTCCCCGGCCCCCGGGCATTTCACAGTGATTTTTTTCCCGGCCCCCAGGCATTTGTGCACAAAAATTTTGTTGACCCCCGGAATGCCCGGGGGGATGGTCAGGGTAAGAATTGAACAAGACATAACTTTTGAACAAAACCTTTGATTTGCCGACTGAGATATGGCCAGCTGGGGTTGCCGCACCCCCAGCACCCCCAATGTAGCTACGGCCCTGCTGGTACACGAGCTTCTTTCTTTTCAGTTCCTCAAATAAATCCACTACATATCTTGCATGTTTCAAGCTTGAGACTTTGTCGCATGGTATGTTTCATTGCCTCTAAAACCTTGTCTGGATTTGTACATCGTGAAGATAGATTTGTTGCCAAGGCAAGAAAAGAGTTGGTATAATGCACGATAATAAAAAATATAAAATATAGTTCATAGTAAAATATAATTCAGTTAGCATCTATCTTTGAAAATTTTATGGGTTTAAGTGAATTACTCTTCAAATACAAACCAGATTTAGACATGAAAGATCACAACTTTTAAGCTGAGATCTCGTAAAGTGAAAAAAGAATGTTTTGAATCCAAAGCTCCCTCACGGGAACTGTTCAAAGGCTTCTTGGGATACTAGGTACCAGACCTTTTTGTTTGATGCTTGAGATCACACTCGCACACGCAGGCCCGCATGTAGATTGAGATATGCGTGTATTTTGATTGGCTGATGTAATCTGCATAACGCAGGTTACAGAATGCAGGTTGCAGGTTATGCTTTATGGCCAAAGGGCAGTATGGCTGTACTAAGGGGCTGTCACCCACATAACACTGTAACATATCTGTGTCAGGGGGATTGCAAATCGTTGGTATGTAACAAGTACTGTTCCTTTGAAAAGAACATCAGCACTGGCTTAAAAATCAATATCATATGAATTAAATCGCTTAGTTGCAGTGACTTGACTGCCTCCGACTCTGCATATTACACCAGCTGTATTTTGTTGCACATGCAAAACTATCCTCCTGACAGCAGTTTTCGTGTTTACAGAATTTCAGACTTGTACCGGGTGAGTCAATAAAAACGCACAACCTTTGAAAAAATCCTGATCCCTGAATATCAAAGCAATGATGTTGAAAACTTCTTGTTTTATCCCCGATACCTCAAATTAGGTCCAGTAATTTTCCCGGCTTCAATCAGTCATTCCTTTTCGTCGAAATAGGAGATTTTCTGCAGAAAGTCCATTTCCAAAACCTGCAAAAGCGAGTGAAAACACCAAGCAAGATTTCCCTTTGTTCTCCTTCCTAGCAATAATGACTCTTGGATGTGTTCATGTATTTCATCCTCATGGAAGAATGGAATCCCCCTGAATAAGTTATTCACACCAACCGGGAGGAAGATTTTTCAACCCGGCAAAAGGAAAGTATGTGCTTAAGCATGCTGAAAGTCATTGGTGCGGGGTAAACACATTAGGGATTTTTGCTTGTAATTTTAGCACGTTTTTTAAGGCTTCACAAAGGGATTCATTGTAGAAACTCGCCTACAGAATCTGAACGCAGTGACCAGTTTTAGCCAGGAAAATTTCTAAAAATAATTGAACATGTTAGCTATTCAATCAGATATTGCAAAAGTCATTGCTTAATATGTATTGTTGAAGCAGTAGCCTTTCAAACGCCGGGCGTTTTTTTACTCACCCGGTACACAATTTTGAAACTCTCTACTCATCTGTTTATGTTTCCAAACATACAAAACATCAAGACACTTTTCACACTTTTCCAGCATATGCAATCACATATTATGCAAAATGATCTACAAGTGCAATTTGCTGCACATGTACCACAGGCCTTTTCGTAAAGAAATTTCCACCAGGGCGTCTTATCGCCCATGTAGATAAGACGGCGAGGGCGATCGCCCTATGGAATATTCTTGTGTTTATGCTTTGTTTTACTGATTGGCAATGGAATCTTTAAAGAGGTCTTGTTCTTGTATCGAGTACCACCTGACTGCCTTGCTTTACCAGACGTTTGAGGAGAGGATTAGCCTGCTCGAACAAGCTGTAAGCTTTTTCGATACAAAGCTGCGAAAAATTCCATTCCATTTGTTTGTAATGTTATTCCTCGTTGCTCCGTTAGCTTGCCAAAGTTAGGAAGGGGTCAAATCAGTTAGGCCAACCAATTTCCTGTTGTCCCGTTTGATTGAGTGTGAAGATTCATTCAAGGTAAATAAAGATGCCACAAAACTCATTAATAGATCAGCGAAGGGGATTAGAGTAGCGGATGAAACGAAACAACGACGTCTCTTTTAAAATTTCATCGGAACACTCTACTCAAACTCATGGCAAGCAGTCCTGTCCTACTCTAACGACCAGAGGAGGGCTTCGAAGATTAAACTGCAGAAATGTTTTGCAGCAAAGTAAGATGACTGTAGCATTCTTCATCTTCAAAAAAAAGCAGGCAAACAGGAAACCTCGACGAAGAACGTAGGTGTGGGCCCACGAAGAAGAATCTCTATTGCTAACCATCGCAAAATACAGCAAGGAAGATGTGGGCTGATTGTTGAGGACCAGTATTTCCTCTGCATTTTTTAGTTCTTTAAGTTTCTTGTTAAAATCAATTTGCTAAGATAAATCGTAAAACATCTGTAGTTTCGTTTTGGTTCTTTACATCTTGTTTGCTTCGCCTTGGTCGGCCTTGAAAAGGCTTTTCTTTCGTAATGAACTTGGAGCGCCATTTGGTAAAATCGCATGAACACTGAGTGATGACTGAAAGAACAATTTTGAATCAAGTGGGCTTCATTTCGAGAGTCTATTTACGAAAATTGTTTCTGAGCATCGGGCGAAATACATTTTCGCGAGGGCTATTGATAGCCCGTGTAAACAAGTTTGCGAGGGCGCTGGTGAGGGCGAGGGTGATCGCCCGCGTGAAACGAAAGGGCCTGATGTACCATTTTTCTCATGAAGAAGACTGGGTATGCAATTGCTTGCTTCAAAATGAAAGTCAAGGGGCTGGTCTTATAGCCACAACTGTTGACAGAGTGCTCCTTTCACTTTCTTCTCAAGGCCACATTTTGGGGATTTTGGATATTTTGTGAAGGAGTCAGAGAAATGAATGTAACAATATCAATTTCAGCTGACAAACACTTGTTTCATCAACCTGCTTGTTAGTAGGAGTGCTTTAATTTCCAGGAATGTCTATAAACTTCATTGTGACACTAGAGCAGAAGAGCACAAAATTTAGAATTCATCAGAATCTGGAATTTTCATAGAACATTTATCTAATGATACTCATGATAAATAAGAACCATACAGAGCAGTTTTGCATTGGTTCTTGTTGGGCCAATAAATGTTACTGACTATACTCTGGTCTGAACTTTTGGCTATGAATGTATTTTCATTTTAGCAAACTTGAAACTATATTCTTTTGGTGGTGAATAATTTAAATTATGATTTTAAACTGTTCATTTTTCAGATAACAATGATGAAGGGGATGATGATGATTATGATGATGATGATGATGAGGATGATGATGATGATCTGTTTATGGCCAAGGTAGAGTATGTTAGTATACTATATTTTTAATAGGTCTATGACCTATGTATTGTTGAGATTTATATGTACTGTGTTGCTCTGTTTAATTTGAGAAGCCATCTGATGATGACGGAAGCCAAATTGTGCAACAAAGTGTTTCTCTTAAAGGGTACTGGTAGTGGTAGTTATATGCTTAAGGAAAGCCAAGATCCTTTTCATAAGAAGAACATGGTCGTAACCATATTTTCCAAAGTGTTTTAGTTTTGAATTGGCCTAGTGCTTGCTCTTGTGAATGTTCTTGAGGCAGATCTTGAGATGGATCTTGAGGTAGATCCATCCCGAACGTCAACTCAACTACGGTCTTAGATACCCTCGTGATTATGGAGTACATGTTGCAAGAACCAATCATTTTTCTAATACTTACTTTCATAATACCCTATTTGAGTAGAATTTGCTTTGGGGAGAGATGAAAATTCAATATCCCTTTCTCAGTTCAAGAGCAAGTTATTAAAAATCATAAGACCGGAGGGAAATTCTGTCCACAATATTTCTGATATTCAGTGCGTGGGATTACTCACAAAGTTGGGTTGAAAGTTTAGTGTCCTGAATGAACGTAAGCTTTGACACAACTTTGATATATAGTTTTACTCCATTTTGTGTTTGTGGTACTGACAAGGAAGACAACAAGCACTGTCTCCTGCACTGCTCCCAGTTTGACTCGATGCAGCAAGATCTCTTTGATTGGCTTTTTTCAGGGCCCTTGTTGATAACAATACTTTCTAATATTGATAAAGTATTTACCCTGTATAAACATGTATATTATTAGCTCTCTGAAATTCCTTGTTTATGTATGTCAATCTAGATGAAATACCTTTGTGTGACTTACTTCTGCTTGGAGGCCCACAGAATAATGTCATTATCGGTTGAATAATCCTTGAAACAACAATTTCTTTCATCAAAAATGCAAACAGGTTTTCAGACTAGAAAGCGCAAAACAGCAGCAAAATTTTCGTTTGTTTGTTTTATTTGTACCGGTGTCTTGTAAAGAAGTATTTCCATTTGCTCCACGAACAGTAGATGTGGTATACCACAGTTTCCTTGATTATGCTTCATTGATCATCTGCACTGAGGTGGAAGGGGTCGGATCTTCTTTTTACACGCCCGATCGAGTTGTTGTTTTTATTAAAATTATCTGTATTAACATTTTGACGTTATTGTTAGTGGCGGTCGTAGTTGGAACTCAATGACTTTATGTCCTTTCCAGCTATGGCAGCCATAGAATATTTATGTAGTTGTTGTTTAGTTGCTTTATTTGTGATAAAAAAAGAACTCTTCTTTGACAGTGATCATCATCACAATCCTTGTTGACTTTAAAGGGAAAGAGATGTAGATGTGCCTCGAGGAATCTGCAAGAAACCTGTCTTTTGTCAATACATTTGTAAGCAATTCCACAGCCAGTGCACAAATTTATTCAGTTAAAAATTGCTTGTCATGTACTAGTACTCAACCTTTCATTTCAACATTCAGGTGTTTAAGTTTGAACGATGCTGAATGATCCAGCAATGTGGAAGCTCTTTGAACTTTTTGGAAAGGAGACCAAATCTTTTCCCAAACTCATTGTGATGTTATTGCTTTGAAGTGCTGTAATTTCTTTAATTCTCATTTTTAAATGCAAATTATAAAGGCCTTAAAATTATGTTAAAAGCTAAAGAGTTTTTTTACATTCCAATAAAAATTTACAATACGAATTTACTAGTTACACTACTTACAGAATACTTAACTACCCTACGAGGACGATGCCACTGGATGCAAAGTACTATGAATACTCCGTGGCATCACAAAAAACTAAGACGACTTACATATGAATTACGAAAGGAAAATAAATAAAAGACATGAAAAGAAACAACAAACAATACACTCTTTCTCAAACTAGGTATCAGGTGAAAATTATCCGCGAATAATAGCAGACAAGATGTTTGCTGCGTTATGATTAATTTTGCGTTATCACAGATCTCACCTTATTATTTGAGACAGACCTTACATATGATAATTAATTAAATAATTGTTGGCTTACTGAGGGAGATTGGGGCGAGATACTTTATTCACGGGGACCAGTACTATGTATAAAACGTATTGTTAACTCAAGGATGCTTCTATTGAGATTGTTTGGAAAATTCTTATCGCCGCACAGTAAGATTTGCAACAGAACATCATTTGCAAGATTTGCATATCCATATGGTCGTACAAGAGTATATATTCCAGCGAGGAGATCAGTCCTTTGAACACCAAAAGAGGGGCAGAGCAACAAGAAGTGCTCCGTATTCTCGATACATTCGTTACTTGGGCACATTGCGTTTATTGTATCTCTAAAGTTGTGTTGAAATTTGTGAAAATTTAACTTGCTGAGACCAACCCTGAGTTGAGTAAGATGAGACAGGCCCTTCGGGTCATGAATCCCAAACACAGATTTTGTAGGGGCGCGGATTATAGATAATATCTTTGTTTTGCAGCTAAAGAGTTCATCAGCATGGCAAAGCACCAGCATATCTGAAAGATCTCCTTGTGATGAGAGTGGCGATGAAAGCTTATCTATTTTACGCAAAGCGCAGAACACGATTCAAAAGATAGGACAGTGCAGTGAAGTACCTTCCGAAGCGACCCATGAATCTTTTGCCGTCACCCGACTGACACCAGAGACGGAAGACACTCATACATCTAGTCCAAAGCCTGAGCCTGTATCAACTACTCATGACCACGGGACAACTGGCCTTGGTGATAGCAATGGTATGTGTGGGGAGAACTTATTCAATGAATTTTTGCTTTTACTTTCATCCATAATACGTTTACATCGTGCTAGTATACAGTGCATTCCTGCATATAAGAAACTACAAAAATAGGAGTCTGCAGGCTGTATTTTCTGAATTATGCGAATGCAAATAAAATTGGATTGAATTGAATATACACCTTCTAATTAAGAACCTGTTTTAGTTTGATAAGATACTGTGTTCTTATCACAAGGGCAATAAAAATAATTTTTATTGACTGTTAAGAAAGACATTCTCCCTTGCTATTTGCACATTAGGATGAGACATAAAGTTGATAATAACAATGCCTAAACAAATAGAAAGGTTTATAAGTCTCTTGATGATGAATCCTTTGAGGGTCCTTTGATATGCAAGAAAAGAACCTTCCTAAAATAGATATAAGCATGTTTCAAATAAGAGCCTAATTCAGCCTGACTCTCAAAAAAAGTAGGTTCTTATATGTGGGGATTTACTGTAATTTGAAAATGGAGCGGCACTGTTACAGATTTGCCTTTGTTTGTAATGATATGATGTTTTTTTGTTAACATTTGTAATCATATTTAAGTTTCTGCTCTGTTCATCTGATCTAACTTTGGATTCACTTGTAGTTTATGCACAAGCAGATAAATAATACAAATTTTTGTTATATGATTATATACAAAACACGGTTAACCGGTCTCAAATGAGATTCTGAATTAACGTGAATATTGTCGCCTAAACGGTAATCAAAGAGTAAGTCAAAAGGTACAGAATATATTAGAAACCACTCCGAAATACGAATTAAAGTTAACGGAGACATATAGGTATTTCAGGAACTTCATATGCATGCCTAAATTTAGCCTAGTGAATTCTATTGTATTTGAAAAAGTCAACACGTGCGTGGATTTGTTCAGCTAGAGGAATAGAATGCATAGGAGTTTCTTTGTACTGTGTATAGACAACTTCTTCTTAGGCCCCATTCACACTGCTCCGTTTTAAAATGAAAACGGAGTAAAACCCAGTGGCGGAGATAGAGGGGGGAAGGGGGGCGGCTGCCCCCCCCAAAGCGACTAAAATTGTATAAATCTTCTGGTGGTAGACCCCCGACTTGCTCACCTGTCGGGTCACTGCTGGGCTTTGCCCCCCCCCACCGAAAAATCCTAGCTACGCCTCTGGTAAAACCCATCCGTTTTGGCCTTTCGTTCACATTTGCTTCGCTGTGAAAACGGAGCTTTTCTAAAACGCTAGTGAAAACGGATAAATTAGAAAACGGTGCGTTTTGAAAACGATCCGAACGGAGACATTTGAAAGCGCTTCACATTCCTTTGTTGATAGACTGATGATTACAATGGCATTCAAACTCGCGATTGGCGCCTTCTTGACAGCTCCTAACAAAGGCTTTTTTTAAAAGGGATTAACAACACCATTTTACTGGAGCAGTGTTAACACCTATCGTATTCAAGGCGTATTCATTTGAAACGGAGCAATGTGGACGGACAGCGTTTTCATCAACACAAACGGATAGAAGCGAAAATAGAGCAGTGTGAACATAGCCTTGAATCCGCCCACTTACTTTAAGACTAACCAATTAAATACATGAATAACAGGAAATTGACTAACATAGCATTTGCGTCAACGGACCAACCTGGATAATATAACAACTAGTCATTTACCAAAAGTAGATTCCAAGAAGGAGTGAAGGCGAGGTTCATACGTAATAAATGTTGATATGAAACGATACCTAGTCATAATCTGAAAAGAAAAATCATTAAAACTTGAATGCATAAACTAGAGTTGAAGGAAAAACGTATTCAAATGGATAAACTCGTAAGAAATTTCAGTAAGTAGAAGCTAGAAGAGGCCACTCAATCGTACTTGCACATTAAGATTGTAAAACTATTTTTGGTCTCAGATTGACAAAAAACAGACTTGCTTCCGATCCCCACCCATGCCTTATAACTTTTAATTTAGCAATAAATCAGTACATGCAAATATTTTTGGGATGATTTCAAACCGTTTTAGTGATAATATTATGTCATTGTAGGGTGCTAAGGTTTAGAATGTTTCAGATTCCTAATGTTGCGATATTAAATTAATCACAGTTCATCGATACAGATAATGTTTTAGAATAGACAGTGCATACAACGTCAGTTTAAGACTACGTTCACTGCATATTAAAGAACGTAGTAATAAATAGATGTGTCATTTTAGCTGTGTAGTAATGAAGCCACAAAATGTTATGTATCTGCAACATACATTTCATATCCATTGGTCTTCGCTGAGTACTAACTAATTTGCCCCCTACAATGCAGGAAGTCAAAATGAAAATGCTGACATTGGCTGCTTTGAATGGGCTCTGCAGCTAAACAGAGATTATCAAGTAAGTTTTATTTGGTATTGGTTATTTTTCTCTTATTCTCATGTTAGGCCATCGGGAAATTAGAGCGCAAGCAATAAGCATCATAAGTGTGAATGAAGCTGTACACCATTCCACGGTAGATCAAATGGGTGATTCGATTATATTTTTCAGCAGCATGCCACATGAAGTCTTCAATTTTTCAAATTTTGTTGGCGATCGCTATAGATTTTTCACGATATCTCTGTGTAAGCAAGACGACGAGAGAAACTTAAGTAAGACGAGAGAAACTTAACTTGACCTACGTGAAGATCCTAGGTACTTGGATTTCTATTCTGTTCTCTCTCAGATTCCTAAAAATGACAAGGATACTTCACAAACACCAACGGCTTCTTTGTTCTGATCACAAAATAATGGCCTAGGTCAGACAACTGACCATTTTTCAACCATTAATTCTTTTCAGGTGGAGTAACCAGCCTCAAATCCAAAATGAGGAATCCTTGTATTCATCGATCATATTCCACTGAAAATTCCGCAGCTCAATTTATTTAGTTTTTCTGCAATTTCTCATTGATTTTTATTCACCCCTCTAGTGATATTTTTTAACGTGCGCTTGTGCCAACGTTGTATCATCAGAAGTGCGCAATCTTTCAACCGGCGAATGTGAAGTTGCGGTTTTCAGCGCCAAGCGCTGGGATCGCAGAAATAGCTAAGTGCTAATCGAGTCCGCGACCCCTTGTCATGACGCTCAAAGGTGCTGGTGGGATTTGAACCCCGTCCGCCTGACTGTTCTGGCTGCAAAGTCAGTGAATTACAACACGGCGCCACAACACCTTCCAGTGCCTTTTGCGATCAGTGTTTTTTTTGCAAATACATGCTGAAATGTTTCTCCTTTTTTACAGGATATTGTTAATGATGAGCTTATACGTATTGATTGTGCATTAAGGGACAACAGAAGCATGCAGGTAATGCTCATGTACTTAGGGAGAGAACTTTTTTCTTAGCTGTGCTGTTTTGCAAATTTTCGTTCAGTGGATTGATTCGATTGGATTTCGTTCAGTGGAGGATGGTCCTCCGCCCTAATGATGCACTGTGTTGCAATGTAATAGTAATCCTTAATCGAGGCTGAGCACTACCACAATAACTTTAGGCCTAGGCCCAAAGTTGTATTGAATTGGACATGTACGGTATCTATATTACATATCAAAGCTACCTCACATTGAAGACCGTAATTAACTAAGTTCTTCTCTACTTTAGCGGTTCTATAAATTTCATCAGTCAGTTCTTTCAATTGGACAAGAAAGATGATATAGTTTGGAAATTAAAGTAAATGAACGGAGATATATCGACATAATCTAAACATAGCACAAAAGAATGGCAGCGCCACTTATCTTCCAATTGTTTCATTGATCAAAAACATCAAATATAATAGGTTATACTTAGATTGTCCCAATCCTCTGAGCTAAGTTGCTTTTACAGTGAAGGCGGTAGGAGTGTACCATTCGTGTTGTCAATATTCAAAATAGAATCGAATCTTTATTTGATTTTGTTTTCTCTGCATAAAGAAATCATTGAACATTCTCATTTATTGTGGTTTCCAAGGAAATGAACTCCTATTGTAATCCTTCATACGCTCCGCCCAACGGAAGCAACATTCGAATCGGACGTAAGCAAATAACAAAGCAATATTCGAATAATAATCCAATCATGAAAATCTATTTTCAAATAATCTTCAAATTTATATGGTACTCTTCCTACGCTTTTACTGTAACCCCGATGATTTACTTTAAAGAAACTTATTTTTCTAATAAATGTTCCTTTCAGAAGAAAATCAAATGTCTGATATTAAGAGGAAAATTGTAAGCCTCTTTTAAATAAACGATCTAAGATTTCCCAGGTAACATTACAGTAAGTTCCCACCTTTAAGAATCATTTCACAACAACATCCTGATTTGTTTCTTATGTAAAAACATACTTCCTCAAAACAAGGTGTGTATACCATTGTATAAGATACACTTATGTCTGTGAAATACGCTCAATTTTATACAAATTTTATACAAATTTTATCTGTGAAATATGCTCAGTTTTATAACAAGCTAAAAATTTGAGCCCAGTAAGTTAAGTTTCTTGAAATCATAACAGTTGGGTTTTACAATTCTCTGTTAACTCATAGACAGATGTTTGTGGGCTCCAGCTGGAGATAATAGCATATGCAAAACTATCTCATCATGTTGCTTATTTACCTTTTGGTTCAACAACCATTCTTCTGATGATCATAGAGAAGTGAGACGTATTGGAGACATTATAATATTACTATCTATCATTTTAAAAGAAACTGAGCATAAATCAGCCTGGAAAGTTTCTTGTGGAGAGGTATTTTATTCAGCAAATTCAGGCCTGAGTTTCTTATAATGTAGTTTCTTAAAGGTGGGACTTTACTGTAACTGTTTGTTTTCCACCTTATTGTGAGAATATTGTTCAAAAAATCGTGAGTTATCCAATATAGCAATGTCATCCCAGCCCAGAACTTCACATTTTTGCTCTTTTTTTTAACTTCTAGTATGAAGTAGGAGAGCGCAGTCACACTAAAACGAAGGAAAATGTAAAAATGCTTGGTTATCATTTTCTTGCAAGATTCAAACCAACATATTTCAAAGACAAGTTCGGCGAGGTACTGTTAATATTTAATCAAATTAGTATGTAGCTCAGTAGATTTGTTCTATTTTTTTTACCTAATCTAGTATATGATATATGATATATGATATACGATATATGATTTATGCAAATGACATGTCATATATGATGTGATATGACATCGTACCGAGTGCAGAAAAAAGTGGCCACTTTCAAAATACCAGGCTTTCTCAATTTACGCACCATCAACTCATGCAAACTTCTTACAATCTTTACGAGTTGGTTTTATATCTGACACGTTCTGAACTACATCTGGTGCACTATCAACAAGGAGATTCTGCTGCAAGTAACTCGGATTTCTAGAATGCAGGAAGACAGAGTGTTATTTCACTGACAAAAGTGACTACAGAAAAGGTAACGAGGATCTGAGGACTAAGGTTAAGGAGATTTTACTTTAATCCTATCTAATATGAACAACGGCCATTAATCAGTTTGTACAAGATTCATTCGTTGGCTATCATGCGCTGAAGCGGGGCTATGCATGCGTTGCAGCGGCCTCACATTGCACTGACGGCTTTTATGCCCCTATGTTTTGTTATAACATCTTAAACTCGTCTTTGTTGTAAGCCTGAGGATTTATTGGAACATTCTAGATGTTTGGAATGAAGTATGAAAGATACTCTTCATTACATGCACAGACAATTAATAATTCAGTGCGGAGATGGAGTTGATCGTTTTCAAAACTGAGAAATTGACGCCTCTTGCTTCCATTATATTTATTCTATTTTCAGGGACCTCCTGATAACGAGGACAGCAAGGAAAGACGAGCTAACAAGATAAGTCCATTTCTGAAAGGACCCAAGTTGTGTAAGTGCGAATTGAGTTACCCTTGTACTGGATGTGTCTGCAAATATATCCGTTGTTTATTGAGCTTCCTTTTCTTCAGAAACCTCTGCTCTATTTTATAAGACACAGAGTAAAAGCAAAACCAACAGTTGAAACCATCTATCAGCAAAACCGACTATATGAACAACTTAAGGCCATAGAATAAAAGCCTGGTGACGTATATTGTACAAAGTCTCCACTGTTGTATAATACAAAGACTACCTTAAACGTCAAGGTATCGAATAATGACTCCAAAGCAAGTTTTGTTTTATAGTAAATAATGGCAATAAGAGCTTTCCTGATTTCAGTAACAGGAAATGGCGATTATGCACGTTTTTATTTTGTAAGAAGCTTGTTTGTAAGAAACTACCAGCATGGTGTGGCTGAAAATTTAAGAAACTTCATTACTACATTTGTTGAGAGTTGGGAAAACATTTTTAAGGCTGAACTCGAAGCTTGTTGTAAAACGAGTTGCAGCAAGTTCTATCCTTACGTAACATTCACTGCAAATCTAGAGGGGTATCGCCCTGGTTGAGGGTAAACGCGTTTTGACCGATTTTAACTCTCTTGCGTTTGTTGCTGAATAACAGGCGTTTGGGCCTAGTTAAAACCAAAAACTGTGCAAAAATATTTTGGTGACTTCATTTGCTTAACAGTTTCTTGTTTGTGTTTCTTAAAACTGCGTCCACAAACAGAGGGAGAAGTGCACAAAGAAGCTCACCTAAGATGTAACTGTAAGCATCCGCCATTTTTCCTTTCACATTTTGTTGCACAATTTTCTTTTTGCTTGGTTTCTTGACGTTGTTAAAACTTTCACAGCAAACAAATGGCCTCTTGCCAAGCTCCGCTTGTCCAGAATAAGTACTTCACGTAAATTCAGAGATATGGCATCCGCTTCTGCCACGACGGGCTTCTTATTGCACGCCGTCTGATTGGCCTAAAGTCGCCCTGGTTGAGGGTACTGTGGTATCTTCCAGTTCTTGAACGGAATCTGCATTGTCAACGCATGACAGGCGACTACTATTTGCTGTAAAAGGACACATTACGGGGCAAAAACAGGTTTGTTCTATCAGTGGACTGTAAAACTATTTTTTTTAAATCATAAATTGATTTAAGCATAGTTCAGTTCACCGAAGGAGGAAAACTTGATGTCAGCTTGCTTGAAAAGTCTTTGAACGAAAGCGGCAAACAAAGGTCAGTGTTTAGGAAAACGCAACACAGCAAACACAATCAGAAAACGTTTGATAACAACAAAAACTCTTCAATCGTTGATATGCTGCTAATTTTCGCATCAAGTTATCTTAAATTTACCTGAAACCATGTGAAAATTTGGATACCCTCAACCAGGGCGACGTTGGAGATTTAGGCCCTCTCGACCACTCTGTTCTCGAGTAGCTCGCTCTTAAAGACAGCATCACCAATGACAAATATATTTTATATCAACAACTGTGAAGAGTTTACGAAGGTGTTCGTGGTAAGTTTCGTTCTGAAATTTTTTTCGTTCAGCGGGAATATTCTACCAGTGTGAAATACCCTCAATCAGGGCGACACCCCTCTATGTTTTGATTCGAACATAATTCTTTTCTGCCAGCTGTTGTTTTGTACAGGGTGTCTCATAAAACATTTGCCAGTTTTAAAATTTGATAATTTCTTCATTTAAATAGTGAGGAAAGAAATGATTCGCTTTTAAAAGGCCAAGAAATGGCTTTTTGGACTGTTTGATCTTTTTTAATATTTTACATGTACTGGACAGGAACTGATAAAAAGCTAAGAAAATTGCTTGTCTTTCATGATCTTAAAAGTTTCCTTCCCACAAGATCGGTAGCTTTGCTTCTCGATAATATTCAGGAATTTCAGGATGGAACTTGTCAGATATCTTTAACTTTAAAAATTGATTTAAAGTAATGTTCTATTCCAAATGACAAAAAAGTAAGGGATAAACTTCTATATACAGCCACCCATCCCAAGGGAAATTGTTAGCTATCATATTTATTAGCCTGTGAACGGTACGTGTGTCTGGGAGCTGCGGAGTAGGTAAACAAAAAGAAAAGACCTGCAGGAATTGCACGTATTTTCACACTCCATATACCTCATTTAAGGTGTGTAGCTTCATTTTTCGTGTTTCCTTGGATTTGAAATCCTAAAGCATCACAAGCTTATAACTGAGAAGTAACAGGCAACGAAAGATTTAGCAGTAAAATCATTTGCATCCCGTATAGTATTGAACTTTGGGGCAAATAACAATGAACCTTTTGTACCTCAAGGTATAAGGAATTAAATATTGCAGCCTATTTCTACTGGCTTCTTTCTTGTTCTTTGCTTTTTTGAGCTAGAATATTATCCATGGTCAAGCTTGAAGCCTTCCATCTTCATTCCCCTTGTAATACAAAAAGATTACATTCAACTGTTTGTTTAACCACATGGAGCATGAAGTAAAATTGCTTACTTTAGTAAAGTAAGAAGAAATTAAGTTATTGAACATATATTTTACAGACCAACCTAATCTTGAAAATTTGTATTGCATGTGGTTAATGTCCTGATTATTCAAAATTTCGACCTAAGACTGAATGGATGATACTTATCTACTACACTTCCAAGATACTTCATTTCCAGGGGTGTCATTGAGGTTGGGATGAATGGAAATTTAAGCAGATCATCAATAGCCCATTTTGATATTGTAAAATGCTGCTTAAAAATTCGATAAAGTTGATTCAGATTTAACGAAGTACAGTTTTTCTTTATCGTAAATTTTATCAAAAGAATGCTGATGTAATAACTGCATTACTACGCTTTGAAAAATATTTTTATTTGTTTCTCTGGGATATAAGACACCGTTTATTTCAAGAAGCGTATTCATAGCAGTGGTAGAAACTACCTGATAATTATGGCCCTAAAAAGTAAAGAAAAATATTGATAAACTCTCAGCCATTTTCCCTTTTTGTCATTTTGACTGATTTTGTATTTGAATTTGTAGGGAAAGAGAAGGAAAGAAAACTACTCGCTGAAGGGGTTAGAAACCAGAATCTCGAAAAGATGTCTGTGAAACTGCAATTAGAGTAAGTTTTACTATTGGTGATTCAGGAAATGCGTGGGATTTTTGCCAATTTTATTAGATAAGATTTACTTCAAAATTCATTACTTTGAAAATTCAGTGCATATCAAATAAGGCTAACTTAAATGTGAAAATTCATTTGGACAAAATCAGCATCTCCGTTCTATGGCTTGGAGCGATTTTCTTGGAATTGTGTTTCGCAAGATTCCTAAGGTAGGCTTCAGTTCTTTTTGTTTTCATGAACATTTGCGGTTCTGAGCCACCACAAGCATACTGCTGCTCTTCCAGTATTTTCAAAGAGCAGCCACTGTGTAGCGCACGACAGGAAACTACTGTTTTCTCTGTTGTAGCGTTCACGGACTGTTCATTTAAATGACATTGCTGGGAAAGAGAAAGTTGATACACAACGGCACCTGTAAAGTAATAGTCATTTACGTTTTTTATAAGAAACTAGTGCTAAGACGGCAAAAATTTTAAGAAACTCTTGTCCAATGTCTGAGAAGCATTAAGAAACATTTAAAAGTCAAAAGCGTGGATATTACAGCAACTATATCGTTGAACCTTTCTTCTTGAGCAATATCAACTAACCATTTGTGTTTTCAACATAATAGAACACGGTTTATGCCTTTATGATGTTTTAAATTTCAAGAGACGCATCTGCAGCAGTGTTGATTGATAATCCTCCATTCAAAAATTAAGAAACCAATTAAGAAACTTTTAGTTTCTTAATTAAAATAGACAAAATTTCGTGTCAAATTTTTAGAACTATGAACTAGAACTAAGAAATTTTTAGTACTATGGCCTGATCCTAGTTTCTTGTTAAGAAAACGTGTATTACCTAGATGTGGAAAGAAATTTACCGATTTTACCGATTTTAACAAACTTTCAATTTCTAAAACTTTTGTCTCATTCACACTTGTAAGTTAAATAAACTTAAACCTAACCAGGTTATCGAACAAGACGTTCTTATTGGTCAATCCAGCAAAGCGAATGGGTAGATTGGTTGAAATTTAACCTGGTAAGGTAAAGCTGAGTCAGTGTGTGAATGCGGCATAA
Source organism: Aurelia sp. 3 sensu Dawson et al. (2005) (assembly GCA_964020215.1). Lineage (NCBI taxonomy): Eukaryota > Metazoa > Cnidaria > Scyphozoa > Semaeostomeae > Ulmaridae > Aurelia > Aurelia sp. 3 sensu Dawson et al. (2005). The sequence continues at coordinate 12,071,228 of OZ026582.1, forward strand.
TACAACATTTGTGCCGCAACATAGGAGCACATCTTTAGAGTACAAATGTAAATCATTTTTATCCGTTTTCAACAATGCAAAAATAAAATATTATTGTCCATCCAGTTTCGGGTTGGTCAAGAAAGTTTACGCGTTTGGCGAGCTATGGGATAAAAAGTTTGTGACTATGTACAAAGCTGAAATGTTAATCCATCAGTCAAAGGCTAACTTAGATGAACAAATTTCATTTGATAAAATCACACATTTTTAAGACCCAGCAATCGAGAAAAATGCATGTAAGGGGTTTTTATGGGAATCGAGAATTCCTCATTCCACATTCTGGTCAATGATTTTTGTGGCATTGAAGTTTATATCGTCAGTTTCGGAAATACCGGGTGAGCCAGAAAAAAGTTCCCACTTTTGAGAATTCATAACACCAAGACTACTACACGGATTTGAATCATTCAAATTCTAGTTAAAAGCCGAAAGATCAAAGTATTTTTGTGACTTTTCTCGCTGTCCTACCAGCACTAGAAATATTGGCAAATTCAGCTTTATAGAAATATCATGGTTGCAAAATCACGGAAAAAGAGCCTAAAACATTGATCAAATCGTAAGGATTCTATTCAAATCGAACAATAGGCAAAGAGCGTTTCACCTCCCTCAAGAGTTACAAGACATCGATTTTCAAACACATACGAAAGATTTTCAGTGCCAAGGAAATTAATGCCTAGAGGATATCTCTCACCCATGAGAAGTTGCATTTCCTTCATTATTCTGTGCGCGAGGTCATTTCTGCATTGATCGATGTTTTGGGCCATTTTTCAGTAATCAATGAACCATGAAATTTTTGTAAAGTTGAATTTACCTATATTTGTAGTGCTGACAGGACAGCAAGAAAACTGACAAAATTACTTTGATCTTTCGGCTTTTAACTAGAATTTGAATTATTCAAATCCGTGAAGTAGCCTTGGTGTTATGAAATTTCAAAAGTGGGAACTTTTTTCTGCCTCACCCGGTAGAATTTTGATTTCAATAGCAAGTAGGGCATTGACCAGAATCGAATGTGGAACCCTCGTATACAAACATGCCCCTTACCAGGATTTTCCTAATTTCCGGGTCTAAATGATGAGTGATTATACCAAACAAAATATTCTTATCTAACTTAGCCTTTGACTGACAGATAAACTTTTCAGTTTGAATATTGGTCTCGTACTTTTCATTTCACAGCCCGCCAGACGCACCCAGTGCATACTATCAGTATAATTCAACGTCCGATTTAAGAAGCTATTGAGGTTTCTCCCTGTAATGCATCCTATACATAAGAGCCATTCGAGCCTGGCAAATGAAGCAGGTTCTTATTGACTGTAGGATTGCTGTAGCCCGGTTATATGTGTTAGATCCTTAAAACATATAGACAGAGAATGATAGAGTACAAGTGAATCGTTTTAAACCAGTTTCAACAAGGTAACAATAACAACAATATTTTTCGGTCTATCCAATGCATGCATACAATCACAATGATTTAAGAACCAATTTAAGAATCTTCTCTCTTTCTGCGTGCCATATTCTCTGAGAACGTCGGCGACCATAGACCTCCACAACTTTCCGTCCTTAGCTGTTTTCAAGATCTTCGGTCTTACGACTTACGATTTTCTGTTTAATCAGCCTCTTCTGTCATCAATTTGCTCAGACTTTCAAGATACATCAATCGTTGTCTCCCTATACTTCTCTTCCCATTTACATGTCCAGTCAGTATCAATTCTTCTAAGCCTTCTTTCCTCATAACATGCCCTAAAAGCTCGACCTGTCTCTCTTATGGTTTTCATAATCTTCCGCTTTGTTCCTGCTCTTCTTAAGACCTCGTCGTTTCTACGTGATCTACCCATGATTTTTTCGTCATTCTTCTGTGTAACCACATCTCGATTGCTTTTTTCTGTTGCCTTAGAGCTTATTAAGGTTATTTACTTATAATACATCCTCTGCATTATAACCATCTCAGCCTATTACAGAAGGTTCGCAGGTTTTTCATGCAGATGTTAATGTGTTAGTTATAAAGGTAACAGCGTATGGCTAAAGTGACAGATTACTCTCGACAACTCCTTGCATTTCTTATTTTAGGTTAACAGAAGTGAAAAGGAAAGCAAAAGAAACGAAAGATATCAAATACCGCAAAGAAATTCAAGACTTGGAAGCAAAAATGAAAAATCTCAAGTAAATTTTAATGATTTTAGTAATCATGTGTAAATATTAGTAAGGAAAGAGTAAGAGTTTAAAGAGCTTCCAGTCCTTTCTCAGATTTACAGGGGACACAGAAAAAGTTAAATTTTTTATCACCTGGGATCCAGCTACTGCTAGAAAAGAGTTAAGCAGTATGCGAATCTTACGGAGGGCCACTTGGGGGAGCCGCAAAGTTACCAGTAAGAGTTTAGGAGCTCCCAATCCATTTTCTAATTCACAAAGGACACTACAGAATAGCTAAACTTGTGCAAAGCAGCAACAATTCCATGGTTTGTCAGTTGTAAGGCATTATGCTCTTCAGATAGATTAATTGTGAATATAGGCGTAAACAACGCATCGTCTATACATTCTCGGCTGCCATGTAAAGTTTTTATACTGATGAAGATTTTAATCGAAACGTTTTTATGCTACCCGACAGTGTTTGTTTTTATATTAGTAAGGAAATTATTACAAACATGTCCAGTTAGTAATAGCTGATAAGTGCAGTTCATCCGCACTTTCTCAAAATCTCAAGGGGTGAGAAAATTGTTTGAGACTGCGAGGTTATGAGACAACTGAAGTTGTGATATTTTTACCAGGAAGCGTAATTTTGAGTACCGGATGACTCAAAACATGCGTCCTGTTTAAACGATCATTATCGCTCTAAAATAAAAAGAATCAATCTTACAAAACTGCCAGAAATTGGCCTAAGACGCACGCTCAAATCTCCCAAATCTTTTGAAGTTCGTTTGAAAGTCTTTTGAGAATTAGTGTAACCAATAAAATATACTAATAAACTGAATACTAACCAATAAAATAAACTAAAATAAAATAGAAAAAATAAAATGAACTAAACTAAACTAATAAACTGAATTGTAACCAATGAACTGAAACTATGGCTTAAACTTACAAGAACGTTATTCATTTTTCTGAAAAAAGAGTATTGAAAATATTACTGAAAAGAGTTGCATCTTTGTTATTTTAAGATACGTTTGGTTGTCATTTTAGGTTATTTTCCTGATGTTCTGCTAAAACTGATTTTTGAATTTTGATGAACAATGAACATTGCATGGCTCAAATCTTTTAAACAACTGATTGCAATAATCTATTGCAATCTTCTTAGAATTAAAAGCCTTGGAAAGAAATTAGGGTACTTTACTGTAAACTTGCCGTGGATTTTTTTGATATCTTGTTTATTTTCAAACTGACGGCATTTATTAAATTTGCGGCTGTAACGTCATCAAATTTCTGAATTGAACGCCAGAAGAGCGGGAGAGTTCTGCTTGCCACGATATTGTAGACCTTCATAAACTACAGGGTGTTTCAGAAAAAACGCAAACCAACTATAATTTGAAATCATAGAAAGTTGCCAAAATGTGAGTACATGTAATGCATACTATTTGAAAGTACAGTCTTTCTTCTTTTCTTTCTAATTATATGCAGTTTGGATATCTCAATGGAATTATTCATCTTTTGATTCATATTTTAGAAAGTATACCCAATTTCAAATGCATCATCCTGCAAAAGCAGAATTAACCCCCTTTTCTGGTAAAGATCATAAAAAGAATCTTTTCGAGGTATTTCAGGCCTGGAAGCACCCAACGCCTTGTGAATCTTTTCGAGGTATTTCAGGCCTAGAAGCACCCGATGCCTGGAGGAGGGAGAAAGACAATTTCATTATCACTTTCACATCTATCCCTATCACTTTCCAGCATCTAAAATAAGCCATACTAACGAAAACGTCAATTAAACAAAGAAAAATTCAATTAATCCACCCAACCTTGATATCATTAGAAAGAAGATAGATTGTAATTTCAGATGGTATGCCTCATATTGATTCAAATTCTATCTTTTCCTGGAGAAACTCGAATGAAAGAGGGTTGTGCTGAAGCACCCTGTATAGTTTTCTTAAAGATTTTGTCATTTTAGCTCAATTGATTTTGGATTTACGGCGATTTTAAAGAGACACAATCGCAAATTTTTTGTGTCTGAATTTCTCAACGAGATTCCTCATGCATAAAGTGGAAACCTTGTGCATTCCGAAAATGTATTTGGTTTCTTCGTACGACTTCTAGAACTATGGGAAAACAGTAAAAGGAAAGGAAAAATCATGTATTTGTACCCACACTTTTCTGCGACACGTGCACAAAGACAAAAGAAAGACAATGGACAAATTCTCGCGCTGCAAGTTCTTTTCTTAAATCTCAGTCAATAAGATTTTCGGCGATTGTGTCTCTTTAATTCTTTCAAAATTTTCCATGAATTTTTTCAAAAGTAATAAAAAAATGCGGCAACTTTTAAATAATCAAGATATAAGGAATTTCAAAAGTTTCAAGAGTTCCTTTCACGCCATTCAATTCAAAGAAAAAATTTAGCAGAATCTTACACCAACCTTTCTAAAGATTTCAAAAATTTGAGCCCCATTCTCGAAGGAACTACTGTTTTGAAAATTGCTAAAAGGTACAAAAAGTATTTCTATCCTGCAACTGTCAGAAAAATTAATGTTGATGATATTGGTGCAAGTAAATTTGCTGCTGTGATTTTTCTAACAGGGGAACATTTTGAGTCATCCGGTTATATGAGTAACCATCTAGACCATGAGAAATATTAAAACCGCTATGAGATCTCTTTGACTTTTCCAAGACCAGCATTATGATTTACCGTTTGAATTTGGAAAAGGCTTGCACCACATGTCAAAATTCCCAGCAATTAAACTGGACCGAAAATCACTGTTGTAATGAAAAATCTCTCAAATTCAACTTTTTTTCGAAGATTTGTTGATTTGTGATGGGAATTAACATTTCGAAAAATAGTGCATTATTCAAAGAGGCGTTGTTCGATATGGCCAGTCGTTTGCTTTTAGAAGTCTCTAGAGTGAAACCATGAGCGATAGGACACCCAGTGTGTAGCAGTTTAAATTTATGTCAGTAGCGAGCCACCTTAACTTGTTTTTTTTTTTGTGTGTAAATTACGAAACATTGAAAGGTGGTTGTGTACGAAGGAAAAACAAGTTCAAGACACAAAAAAGAACAGTAAGTTAATGTGACTCGCTACTGATATGAATTTAAACTGCTACACTTCGGGTGTCCAATCACTCATGGTGGAACGAGAGGATATGATAATATTTTCGATAAAGTAAGTTGCTTAAGGACAAATCCGGGGTGGGGTTGATATTATTGATGATAAAATACAGGATTATACTGTTATAAATGATGTGTCGTACTTTTTTCCATCATTTTTCACCTTTTCTTTTAAAACTTACATGTTCAAATTAGCGATATTTTTTAGAAATCTTAGCGCTTGATGACTAGTCTCACTCCATAAGGACCCTCAGCTTACGCTCATCTCATTGAATTGATTTTATGTTGTTGCTGTCGCTTCAATGAGGGACTTATTTCCCAACTGTTCTCAAAACGGGAAAAATTTCTTGTGGGGCACAGATCTATTCCCCGACCAATCAGAATGGAATGATTCGAATGACGTGGTCGTATTGGGTGATTTTCTTCAACTTTACTTCCCACCAAAGGCAAACAAATGGGAGCTCGACTGAACGGCCGCAACGATCAAAATCTCGAAGAACCTAACGAATTTAGGAGATCTTTTGCTTTCCCAAACAAGCAGAATATCACTTGTAGGTAGGAGTTTTTTGCTTAAAGTAGCCTCTAAGAAACATCAATCTAAGTACTGATAGCTTGTATACAGAGTAGTACTCCAGGAAATCTGCTTTTCTCGGCGTTTTAGGTTTGGTGGTTTTGAGAAAAAACTGCAGGTGATTTAGGCCATGTCCGTTTCTGGAAGCTTAAGGACACGATTCATAGTTATAGCGACATATCAGTTCAGGCAAGGAGTGAACTGCGACATGTCATCAATCTACTTGATGACGTCACTATGCACAAATCGGTTATTGGAATATGTAATTTCGCAAGGAAAGGATAGAAACTAGTGGAAAAAGTACGATATGCCATTCATAACAGTATAATCTTGTATATCATTATCAAGGCGGGACTTGAAGGTGTTGTGGCACCGTGGTGTAGTCCTCTGACTTTGCAGCCAGAACAATCAAGCGGAGTGGGTTCGATACGCGGTAGGACCCCATCAGATGAGCGTCATGACCAGGGGTCGCGGACTCGATTAAGTCTGCTCTATTTCTACGATCCCAGCCCTTGGTGTTGAAAAACGCAACTTCACCTTCACCGTCAATCATATCAATCCCGGAATTGCTTAATGGTTTAAGGTAGTGGAGTCCTTTATTAGACTTATGCCTTTTCGTCCCTTGTTTCCCTGCGTTCTTTGATTTGCTGATATCACTTGGTCAATAGGGACTCATAATATTACGCTTATATAATGGGCCCACTTTTTCAAAATGGCCTAAAAAGGTGGGAGTTCTCGTACACTCAACAAAATGGCTTCAAAATCTGGTTTAAAGAGCTCGAACATTGAAAAGGAAACTTTTAGTACAAAGAATGATGTTGTCTTGACGTACAAAACGCAAAATGCCTACCTTTCAAACAGTAATCTTCCTCTGTAGAAGCAAAATACATCCATCGAAGCTGCGAGAACTCCAGGCTTCTTCAACCGTTCTTTAAGAGCAACAACAACAACATTCTGAATAGCGGCCCCTGATTGGTTAAAAACTGAATTCTAGCGATTTGATTGGTGAATACGGAACCACCCTACGCGGGCCTAAAGTGGGCCCACTTTTTAAGAGTAATGTTATTAGTCCCTCTTGACCAAGGAACGCAGGGAAACAAGGGACGAAAAGGCATCAGTCTCGTCCTTTATGTCAAAAAGAGATTTTCAACTTAAAGATAAAACGGAAGCTAGCGATTTATTCAAGCTGGAACAATTTTCATGAATTTTTGACTTGCCAATGTGTATTGCGTTCACACATTTTGACTGCGTTCACACAATGCCGGCATATTTTGAAAACGGTGAAAATGTCACGGTAACATCATTTGGGCAAGCGTTCACACCATACCGGCAAATTTGAAAACGATAGAAAATTCAACAGTAACAAACTCGGTGCAACCTCTCCAAAAATTTGATGAAAAAGAAATTTACGTACGCCTTAAAAGCCGTTTAGCCTCATTTGAGTGTATACACGATGCCGTTTTCAAAATGTGCCGGTTAGAATTCCGTGTTCAAAATCTACCGTGTTCAAATGTGCCGGCAAAAAATGTGCCGTTTTCGTGTGAACGGGAGGCCTATGCGTCACATTTTATCGTGTGAACGCAGTCTAAAAGATCAATAAGAAAATTTGTCACTGAATAACATGTCGATATTCTTTTGTCGTCAGGAATTTGCCAAAATCAGAACTGGAGGAAAACTTGGAGGACATTGATTTTTACAGTATATCCCGTCTATATGTGAGTGTGAAAGGAGTTTATTAAAGCATAGGGCTCAAGTCTTTCTGATCTTTAAAATAGTGGGTGTATAATTCTATCATATCGCAATTGATCGCGAGGCTATCCTTAACAGCTCCAAACATGAACTTTCTCTTGAAACGGAGACTTCAAACACAAGAACCTGCCAGAGCCAATAGGATTGTCATTGGTTACATGTTTGCTCTGCATATAAGAAACGCCACATTTCATACTGGGCTGTCTATAAGCTGTAATTGCTCTTTTGTATGTCCAATAAGAAGCTGCCTTCTCACTTAGGATGCTCTCCTCTTTTAAACAGCTTTTAAATTCTAACCCATTGTCCTAAGGTACTGAATGTTTTAGCATCAAAGGTTTTAGCATCAAACATGATGTGTAATTACGTATAAAAATAGGAAGATTGAAGAACATGTTTTGGCTTTCTAACAAAATTTGTGTCATTTTTTTCACCATTTGTAAGAAGTTCATAAATGCACGCAATCTAATTTTTCATACAAGAGAAACATTCCTTTTCTGGCAGGCTGCAGTTTCCTAAAATTCAGTTTCTTGTATGTGGGTACTTCCTCTACTTTGAGCATATCATGGTAACGAATCCGATACGATATTGCTCACTACACATCACACATCCATTGCCATTCGAAAAATGATTCAACGGTTTTTTGTTATTGATTCTCATTTCTTCCATAAATCCTAGCTTTGACATTGGTTTGGATTCTTTTTAGCTACCAAAAAGAACAGAAACAGAGTGTCGTACCAGATGGTTAAATGTAGAACATCCACGTATCAACCAGAATGCATGGACGAAAGAAGAAGATACTGCGTTGGTCGGTCTTGCACGCAAGTACAACAAACGGCATTGGGAGAAGGTTGCAGAGGAGCTTGGGGTTTGCGTTATATTTCAATACCCTTTATGATTTTTGCAATACTTTATCCTGCTGTAACGAACTCTGGACAAAACGAAATTCCCAGTATAAGAGACGAAATGTCTTGTCCCATGAATAAGGAATTGTATATGATCCTCCGAGTATGATGAAGCAAATTCCTGATGTGAAATATTTCTGGTTCCCTTCAGAATTTGTTATTCCAGGATTGAGCAGCAAGAACGAAAAAGCATTTTGCATTTAACGTGTTTGTTTTCATTCTTTGTGTCTTTCTTTACTTTTGCAGAAAAACCAATCGCAGAGCTCCATTTTCACATGTCTGTGTTAATGATGTGTAATAATGGTGTCATGTAAACACGAGACTGTGGGTCATTTAGGGGAAAGTACACTCTCTCTTCGAGGGCAAAGGCATATTAATTTTTGGAAATTTCAAAAACTTCAAATTATGCATAAAAATAGGAGCTTTCTAAATTTTATCCATGGCCGATAACGATACCACCTTGAAATTGGAAACTATTGTAGTTTGCTTTTTTACTGATTTGGAACCCTCCTTTCTACCCAGCAAGACTCAGTTTGGCAGATGCTGTATCCGCCTAATGAAGATAAAACCTTTTGCAACGCATGCTTCAACCACAGAAGGAACATTGATATTTTTAACATTCCTGTTAAATTTGTTTTTCCTTTATTTAACAACGCTGCACAATTGTACTGGGGCACTTAAAGTTATCTTTTTCAACGTCTTCCAGCTCCCCGGTATATTCGGTATAGTGTCAAATTGAGGAAATGTTGTGAAAAATCATTTTGAATTTATCAATCTTTTTTCCCATGGTAGGAATGTGTGCTGCAAAGGGTTGTAGAATTCTCCCCTGGAACGCTGGAAGGAACACTTCTCACCTGCAAAATTGGGACTTGCTGGCCAGAAATGCGGGATCCGAATCTGTAAAAAACAAGCTATAGTATTTTCGAATTTTGAAGCCGTATGATTATAGGTCACGGGGAAAATTCAGAAAGTTCCTTTTCCATTCATAATTTGAGGGTTTTGAAAATACGTCAAATTAATGTGCCTTTGTCTTTGAATGGAGAGAGTCGCTTTTCCTTAAAACGAATGGCAGCTTCTTTATCTGAATGACGCCATTATCACAAATCCATTACCAATATAGGTGAAAAATAGACATTTTTGGTTCGTACTTCCAAAAATGTAAACAGACACTCAAAAACGTAAAGAAAACTGCAGATCAATTTTCGTGCTTGCTGGATTCAACTTTGTACCTTATACCCAGAAAATCTCTGTTCACGTACAAAGCTTAGCTTCAGCAATACTTGCTGGTTTTGCTTTTCTAGTCTTCTCTCTCCTAGCAGCTATTAAAGGGTCTGTTTCATCCAGCATTCCTTGCACGTGTCGACTCTTGGTTTGCCTTTGTTCGTCGCCATTTTCATGGGCCATGAAAATAGCGAGAACAAAGGCCAGCCAAGAGGCGACACGTGCAAGGCATGCTGGATGTAACAGACCCTTTAACTTCTATTACTGCCAACAAAATCAAGCTTCATTTTCTTACCACCATTAATAAGGTGGATGAATTGCGATTCGTGAAAAAATAGCTGAACAAGTTTGTATACGTTGTTACAGAAGTTTTTATTGAGGGTTCAATAGTTCTTTCATTATTTTGCGATTTGCATCTATTTGTCTGCGTACTTTGGTAGATCTTTTGCTCTTACAACTTGTTGTCATTTTACTGCGAAATACCTCTGGTGCTGAGTCATTCAGCAAGGAGAGAAAAGCTCAAAGAAGAAGTCGTAGAAAATTCGTGACGATTCATTACCAAGATCTGCTGTCTGATCTAAAGTTTTTAGTTTTTCATTTCAGACCCATCGTACTCCAGTTCAGTGCTGCCAACGGTATCAACGAAGTCTAAACAAAGAATTGTTGAAGAGGTATGACTAAAGTCAATAGGCATAGTTGTTAGAAAGTCCATAGTACCACTGTAAATGCGTCTCCTTAGTCCAGAATTGTCTCATTGAAGTTGAAGATGAACAAATCATAGTTAAAGAACCAACACAAACAACACAGATCAGTCTTTGGTGCAAACAGGTCGCTTACCGTTCCGATTGAGCATTTTACTTATACTGCATTCACACTGACACACTTGATCAAATGCGCCCTAATTCGTTGGATTGTCGAACCAGAAGGCTCCATTCCATAACCTGGTTTAGTTTAAACTGGTTTTACTTGCAAGTGTGAATGGGGTATTAGATGTTACAATAGAGTGATATGACAGTCACCGATTGCTTCGATTTTATTCGAGATGCAAGATGCTGCTACCATTTCCGTTAGGCTTCACGCTTCCACTGTCAAACCTTTTTCTCTGCATTCTCCATATGAACAAAATTTATTCCCACGATAGTTTCTTTCAATTTGTCATTAAAGGTTGCAACCACTTAAATCTCATGTTCTATCTTGTCATTGTTTATTTGAAGTCGAATCTTATCGCTCATTCCAGTTGTTCAGTCCATCCAAAAGAGACAATTTTTCACTGTTCAAGTTTTACTTTTCCAAGGTCGGTCAGTCCTAACAGATCGTGGACGTCTTTTAGGTCCTTCGTTGCGTATCTCCGCGTGGTGCCATAGATTTTTTTATTCTTCTGAAGTTCCACTGAGCAGAATAGACGTTATCCTAATATGATCCGTTGCAAAATGCACCAATAAAGGATTTGTGTCAGGTTTGATCGCTCAGGTCAAATCTACAAAGCCTAATCTAGGCGTCCATGTCAAAATACTTTCCCAAAACTCAAGGTCCGAGTAAACTACCCTAATGGCACTAATTATCTAATATCTATGTCATGTATCAAGTTAACCCTATTTTCGTTTGGGTGAGGGGGCAAATAGCAGACATTTTCTAGATAAATTTGCTAGGAGATATATTTTGACCATGAAACTCTGACTTTAAGCAGCTGTTATTGTGCATTCAAATGTAAAGCTTCATGTGAATTCTTTGTCAAGTGAGGATGAAGGAGACAATTTCCCGGGACTGATCTGGTCAAAATCGCCAATTCCCGCATCTCAATTTTTACAAGAAAACCATCAAGCGCGAATTACGACTTTGCGAATATCTTTTACAGAGTTGTGTTATTTGGTATATTCGCTCATAATTTCATGTTTGGATGAAAATTGTGCTGCAAATTTCATTTATCATATATGACCAGATTCTGGCCTTGTTTGCCGCTTTTCATCACCGTACAGAGGAGAGTGCTAACGTGAGCAATAATTGCGCATCATTTTAGGTTACGTTTTGCTGTGATCAAAAGTAAGTGCTAGAGCTATTGTTAGACCAAATTTTGTTGCTCTACCTACTGTCAGTCAAGATTTAGGCCGTGGCTTTTACCCCTCTCCAACCAAAAGAGACGCATTAAGATATCAGATAGCCCAAACATTGGGATAAATGCGTCTGTTCGCAACAATACCCAGCACGGCAACCAGTCAGTTACAAAGTCAAAGATATGAGTTCTCAAGAAAGACCAATTCATTTTTAGTAAAGCTGGTAAGAAAATCCCGAGTGATGATTTTTAGGAGCTTGGCAGAAATTTTTCAGTGTATGAATCGTCTGTGAAGCAAAAGAGCATTTACATGATTCATCTGTACGTTGCAGGGGCTGGACGCCAGCTGAAGATCAGGAATTAATTAATGCTGTCAATGCTTGTCCACCAGGATGTTGGCTGGAAGGTAGGCTTACTAAGGCTACGTTTCCATTATTCCATTCTCAAAGTCTCCACTTTCATATCACTCCGTTTCTGTGTGATCTTGAATTGTTTCCATTATTTATTTTTCGCCAAGAAAGCCTGTCACGAAAACTGAATTTTTTCTATTGCTCCGTTTTAGTTCATTTTTAGATCCTTTGTCCAGACATTCCCTTTTCTTGATGTTGCTGTTGTTGTAGCGTTTTTGAATGACTCCGTTTTCGGTGTTGCCATGTAAAACTATACGTTTTCAAATTTCTCCGTTGTCAAATCACTTCACTTTGAATAGCGTTTTCAAGTATCTCCGTTTTCGATCGTTTCAAATACAAAATCAGCGCAAAAAAGGAGACATTCTGATCCATTTTTATACGAAAAACGGAGTAATGGAGACTTGGCGTAATTCGTCGAAAGTCCTAACGTTTTGCAAAACTTTCATTGATATCATGTCCTTTGGTATCGTGTTAAGTAACATTGTTTGATTGTCATTATCACTCCATTTTCAAATTCTTGGAGGAGGGTCAGGATAAAAGCGGGTTTTTCACCTGCAAACCCACAAAACAACTGGAGGAACTAGAGTGGGCTGGACAAGTCAAGCCGGACAACTAAAATATCACACTACTAGCCGCTGTCGGCAAAAATTGCTTCAACATGAAGAAGTACTAACACATCATTTCGAATCATTTGTAGAGTGTGTTATGATTTCCACCTTGTAATACAAAATACGCTCCATTATCGTTCATTCGTTGCGATGTCGATAGCAGAACACAATTATGTTTCAAAATATGTTTGTAGCTCGTTATTTTAGACGATGGTTCCATGGGGATCTGGCATTTCTTTGGACTTGTGCTCATGCCTTTACTCTTGAAGCATTGTCTTGAATTATTATTTTTAGTTGCTGCAATAGTTGGTGGGAGAACTTCTGATCAATGTCTGCATCGCTATGTTAAGACTGCAAAGCCAGGACTTAGAAAGGGTCCTTGGACCGCCGAGGAAAATGAGGTAGGTGCCACTGTGGTATATTTAAATAATCTGCAGCCACTCCCTAAATGTAAAAGAGATGATATTCATAAGTGTCTTGTTTGATACCGGTCATGTAGACTCGCTGTATAATCCCACTTGTCGCAGCAACAGCAACGCTTTTTAGATTTTTTGATTGACTTGAATTGTTTGTTCATACTGATGAAGCTTTTTTGGAGCGTCCATCTGTTTATCTATGGCGGTAACTACGAATATGTAGTAAGTCTCACGTCATGTTTTTGTAAACATTGATATTTATGTGGGTTTGTCATTAGTCATTCCGGCACCAAGTTATGGTAGACTTTCCTTTCAGAATACCTCTCAATCTCACCGTACAAATGTGACAACTGCATGTGTAAACACGTTTTATCGTCCTTCTTGGAAGAATCCACCGAAATATGCGCGTTATGCTTCATTACTGGTCAAGTGAAATGAATCTATTGCTTTCGAGTTTACAATGTGAAACAATTTGAGCTGCCTCTTTGCTTTTTTCAGAGTTCTGTAAATAAAGCTCACAAACAAAGTCGTCCATGACATTAGGATGTTGTGATCGATTTTAGCCAAATATATCTTCAATTCTAAGTAGGTTTTTCCACAACGAACTTTCCATTATGACACATGATTGATAAACGCCGAGACATTTTTGACTCATCCTATACATCAGTGGAGAAGTCATTCTTTTTTATTACCTAACCGATAGCATTTTGCTGTTACATTGATCTCCGTATCTACAGCTGCTTGTAAAGTATACGGAAATTTATGGTGCAGGAAATTGGAAGAAGGTCAGTGCTCATATTCCTGGAAGAAGTGATCCTGCCTGCAGAGAAAGGTAACAACTGCCTAATTTAAAATGTCTGAAAATGGCGACAAACAAAGGCCAGCCAAGAGACGAAACGTGCAAGGCATGCTGGATGAAACAGAGCCTTTAAGGATTTTAATTTTTCGTCTGCTCTTTGCTTGGGCTGCGTAGCTGTCATTTATTATGCAAATAAAAAGCTGATAAAGCGAAAATGGAATAAAATGGATTGAAAAGTTTAGCGAAGGACTTTATTAACAGAAATCTCAGCACATAACCTCAGGTGGCACATGGCATTTTCTATCGAACCAAACAAGAGTATATCGTGCCGGATGGCAACACCCTGAAACTTGCTAAGCTTTAATGACCATTACCCCCAGCAGGTGTTAATCATATCTGGAAGAGCATTCTCTTTATAGATAAAATCGCTTTGGAAGATTGAAATTTTCCTTTAGAATCTATAAAAGGAATCGAATTTTTAACAGTTCACTGTTTTTGATTGTTACCTTGGTTGATATTATCAATGATTTTTCTTACTCTGTTTCGTAGATGGGTGAATTACTACGACCCTAAGCTGAAGCTGAGGACAAAATGGTCCAGGAAAGAAGATATTAGTCTTCTTCTAGCCGTTGAAAAATATGGACTTGGTAAGTTATCCATGCCGAAATCTTTTAATCAGTTCTTATTCCTAACTCTTACACTGTAAAATCTATTGATTGAATATTTTGCTCCACTCAAAGTGGTCTTTCGCTGATTTTAAACATTTTCCAACATTATTGGCGGGATTCGGTCCCTCTGGCTCATACGTTTTTTTATATACATTCCATCTAAAAAACGCACAATACATATTACCTAATACCACTGCTTACAAGATACTATACCCTACTACAAAAACAATACAATTTGGAGCGAAAAACTACGTCTACCAAACGGCAACATAAAACTGAAAACACGAATATAGCACTACACGTAACGACTCTGGAGACAAAGATTGCACATAAATTACACGTAACTGCTAACACATAACTACTACAAAAAAGGAAAGAACATTTACTTAAAGGGGACTAGGGGGTGGTTGTATGGCTTAAAGCTGAGATCTAAATTTCTATACAAAACGTTTATATCATCAAAGACATACGCTGATACGTTTATATCATCAAAGACATGCTACCATTCCAGTATGTGAGTATGGGTCAGATCCTAGAAAAGAACCTTAAGTTTAAAAGCCTTCAACATCAAGATCCTGGCTAGCTCCTGAAACTTCTTTTTTGAAAAGGTTGCAAGGGGGAAATTTGTAAGCCTCTTTTGTTTTGAAAATTTCCCAAGCCATCAAAAGAAACCAAGTACAGTATAAATCTTCTCACAAACATACTGAAATTAAATGTCACTCCTTATGGAATATCATCTGCTGCAAACATTCAAAACGAGCAGGGATGGCATGAGGGGGGGCGTGGGGGCAGGAGCCTTCTCAAGAAATTCACTGAGCCCCGTCGGCACTTTTAGTTTTTGAAAATTGCTATAAACTGTTGGCACTTCTGTAACTTACTTGTTATGTTTTTAGGGGATTCACATTTTAAGTCAATCTGAAAGGTGTTGTCTGTAAACTTTTGCCCCCCTTCGCTCGCTGTCGTTACTCTGTCATTTTTTGTCCCCCAGCATTTCCTCCCTGGCACCATGTCCGGAAACAAAAATCTTTGAAATTCTCCAACTGTCAAATCGCCGAAGAACTGAGCGCATGATAAGTTCAACATTTAAGTCCTTAAGTTAGCAAGAGTCGCCTATTGTACCTTTCTTGTTTGCGTCCTTTGAACCAGCTTCCATTTTTCATCCAATGATTCGCATATCATGAGGATGAAAGTAACTCAAAAATCTTCAAAATGAACGGTATTTGATCCCAATAACTAAAATAGGGCTTTCGAGACAGACGCTTGTCGGTCATATTTGATAGGCCAAGGCCTAAACACGTGGAAGGGCTCCTACAGCCGAGGAGGCCTTCGTGCTGGTCAAGTCTATCTCTTATCTTCGCCTGCTGCAGTGCATCTCATTAATCATGATGAAATAGAATAGGATAAAGTGCCAATCCTTTGAATAATTTGCTACCTTGTATCCGGCAGGCAGCTGCTTGTCTTGTAGAGCGGTTAAGTCTAGCAGCGTTTCCACTGTCACGTGTGCTTTTTCCTGTTTGCTTTCTGTTCTTTCGCTTTGCATTCCCGGTGTGACGTAAAGACGTCTAGTGCCTAGGCTTCCGCTTGGATCGTTTTTCGGCATCCTTGACACCCCAAATTGGATCAGAAGTGGAACTGTGGAAGATCATATATAAAAGTAACCAGAGGTCGTTAAGAAATTTTTTTCTGTTTCTTGTTGAGAAAAACAACCTCTATAAATGTCCGCAAAAATCGCTGACCGTTAGTCGCTCTTTAGGCCTTTTTTCATAGTGACTGAAATCAGATAAAATGGAAACAAAGCTCCTCCACAGCTACCTAGTAATTATCAGTTTTGTTTTGGGTCACCTGATAACTGTTTCTATCAGGTGACCCAAACTTTTCTATCAGGTGACATTGGTGACATTTTCTAACGTTTCTATCGGTTGACATTGGGCAATAGGTAAAATACCTGAAGTCTGATGTGAAAAAGAATTTACAAGGAAAAATAACATTTACTTTAAAGGACTTGGTGGCTGCATAGGTTGCAATAGATCTCAATCAAACTGACCAGTTTCATGGATAAAACGTAAGGCCAATTCGAGTATGTTTCTATTCAAGTCATTGAAAAGGTCTTGATTTCCATATAACAAAAGCTGGGTCAAAGCATCATTTGAAAGATCGGTGATTTGTACAAATGATCGTAATAATTCAGCAACTCTAGCGAGAAGATCCTGTCGTTGAACATCAAATGAAGGGCAGAGCAACAAATAGTGCTCCGTATCCTCAATCCCATCACTTGTTCGGCCCATTGGGTTTATGGTATCCCTAAAATTATGCTTGAATTTGTGGAAATTTAATTTGCTGAGACCAACCCTCAGTTGAGTAAGATAGGATAATCCTTTTGGATCGTGAATTCCAAACACAGATTTTGCAGGGGGACGGATTATCGACAAGAGCTTCTTGAAAACAGCAACAGAAGGTGCATGTCTCAATTCAGGCTGAAGCTTATTCCATTCGGATAAACAGTTGGAATAGAAGCTAGACTTGAATTTTTCTGTCCTTGCCTTTAATTGCCCAATGACATCCTGGTTACGAAGACAGTAACTTGTGTTGATAACTAGTGACAACTAAATGAGTTGCACGTGCAACATCATCCAAGCCATCGAAACCCTGACCCGATATCTAGTGTGGAAAAGAATCCTAGTACGTGATCCAATAGTTTTAGTCGATTGTAGCGTAGTTGTAGTTAGTTTAATGTTACGTGTCTCTTTCCGCAGGCCATGGGGTAGTCATTGTCTTTCGCTCCCCATGGTATCGTACCTGTAGTGTCGTATAGTGATTAGATAAGTATAGTTAAACGTAAAACTCATTGTAAATTTTTATATTTGAAAAAAAAATAAAAATAACTGTTTCTTTTTATGAAACAAGTTATCACCAATGATTAGATATCACTCTATTTGCTTCCAGGGAAATGGGCGCAAGTTGCCACCGAAGTCCCAGGACGCACAGACTGCATGTGCTGGAGAAGATACAAAAGCATGCATAGGCATAAGCCAGAGGTATTTTTTCCATTCAGATATGATGATATGTTATTTCCATTTCATTCGATTTTTTCATCCAATATAGAAAATTGCAATAACGAAAATACCTAGAACAGCACTTACAAACTACTTTATTACACTACAAGAACGATGCCATGATGAGCAGAAGATCATGAATACCCCATGGCCATAACATAGAGACAGGTAACTAAAGTTAAGCTAAATCTAAATGTACAATCAAAAGGCTACGCACAAACAATTTCTACTGATAAATACTAAAGTCAGGTTCACATGGGATGTCGGGCAATTGCTATGTTTTGGATCGATCCGTTTAGTGTTGCGTGGGATTGACGCTAAATTTTGCTGAAAATTGAAATTAAAGTTAGGCTGTCATCTGAACTAACATAACACTGAATTCCCAACATCCAATGAGAAAGAGGTGTAAACTCGACTCGACAGTCAACCAGTTACTCTCCATAACACACACCGTATTTAAAGCTTTAGACTGTAATCCTCCCCTTGATGTCCGTTCTGTGTATCTTGACATTTCTAAAGCGTTTGATAGGGTGTGGCACGACGGTCTAATCTATAAATTAAAACGATGTGGTGTATCGGGACAACTTCTTCTTCTAATCCAAAGTTTTATTAAGGATCGAAAGCAGAGGACTGTGCTGAATGGACAGAATTCTACTTGGGGAGATATTTCAGCAGGGGTGCCTCAGGGCTCTATTCTTGGACCATTATTTTTCCTTGTTTGTATGAATGATCTAGCCGTAGGCCTGAAGTGCAATGTTAAGTTATTTGCTGATGATACATCATTGTTCACAGTGGTAGAAGACCCCAATACAGCAGCCAATGATATGAACCATGACTTGGACTTGATAAGTCAGTGGGCTTACACTTTTGGAGGATGTCGTTTAATCCTGATCCGCAAAAACAAGCCGTTGAATAAAAATTTTCAATGAAGAAATCTGAAATTGATCATCCTGTGATCCTTTTTAATGACATACCTGTGAAGAATGTAGATGAGCATACACATTTAGGAATTATCCTGGACTCAAAACTATCCTTCTCAGCTCACATCAAGTCAGCTACCTTTAAGACAAGGAAGGGTATTGGTTTGCTGAAATATCTCTCCAAGTACCTGCCCAGGCATACTCGAAACGAAATATATAAGCTCTTTGTTCAACCCTGCATGGACTATGGCGATGTTATTTATCATATTCCTGGTAAAGTATGTGACTTCAGTGGAAATTTCGTTTTACCAAATTTAATGGAAAAGCTGGAGTCTGTTCAATATTCTGCTGCTTTGGCTGTAACAGAAACATGGAGGGGAACATCTCGAGAGAAGCTGTACACAGACCTTGGTTGGGAGTCGCTAAATTCCCGAAGATGGAGTAGACGCCTCACTTTGTTCTATAAGTTTGTAAACAATCTTAGCCCTGAATATACAGTAGATCCAGTTCCCCTCTTCACCAGTCACAGTACCGTCTTCGTAACCAGGATGTCATTGGGAGATTAAAGGCGAGGACAGAAAAATTCAAGTCTAGCTTCTATCCAAACTGTTTATCTGAATGGAATAAGCTTGAGCCTGAATTAAGACATGCACCTTCTGTTGCTGTTTTCAAGAAAAAGCTTTTGTCGATAATCCGCCCCCCTGCGAAATCTGTCTTTGGAATTCACGATCCAAAAGGATTATCCTATCTTACTCAACTCAGGGTTGGTCTCAGCAAATTGAATTTCCACAAATTCAAGCATAATTTTAGGGATACCGTAAACCCAATGTTCCCAACAAGCGATGGGATTGAGGATGCGGAGCACTTTCTGTTACTCTGCCCTTCATTTGATGTTCAACGACAAGATCTTCTCGCTGGAATTGCTGAATTATTGCGACCAGTCGTACAAATTGCCGATCTCTCAAATAATGCTTTGACCCAGCTCTTGTTATATGGCGATAACGACCTTTCTAATAACTTGAATAGAAGCATACTAGAATTAACTGTAAGTTTTATCCATGAAACTGGTCGGTTTGATTGAGATTCTTGCAACCTGAGAACTATGCAACCACCAAGTCCCTTAACGTAACACGTTATTTGTCATTGTAAATTCTTTTCCACATCAGACGTCGGGCCCTTTATCTACTGCAACAAATGAGCCGAAATGAGCTGTGCTTGCGACATCATTTCCAGTCATCGCAACCTTGACCTGACGTCTGGTGTGGAACAGAATCTAGTACACTATCCATTAGTTTTCAATCGTTTGTAGTGTAGTCGTAGTAGTTGAACGCTGCATGTCTTTTTATATTGGCCATGGGGTAGTCATTGTCTTTAGCTCCCCATGGTATCGTACCTGTAGTGTTGTATAGTAATTAGGAACGTATAGTTAGATGTAGAAATCATTGTAACCTTTTATATTGCATAAGAAAAAAAGAGGTGTAAACTAGTGAACAATAAAAAACAAGAGAAATGGAGTTAGTGGCTGAGTGGAGTAAGGAAACCTTTCAGATCTGTTAATCAAACCGACCTGTATTCTGAATGAAAACTAGTGTCAGTTGGAGTATATTTTTGTTGATTTCATTAGAAAGGTCCTTGTCACCATACAATAGAATCTGAATAAGAACGTCGTTGGGGAGGCTGTTTATTTCAACAAATGGTTCATTTAATTACTTAATGGTAGAATTTTCCGACTAGGGATACTTCATGTGCGAATTTTCTGATTGTAGGTATATTTTCTGACAAAAGATCAATATTCTCCGACAAAGCCCTTTTCAAAGCTGTTGGGCGGGTAATCACAACCTTTGCCTACTATGGGTCTAGAAAGTGTATCTGTTGCAATCCTGCGAAAAGACATTTAGATTAGTTTACTTTGTACACTTGTATATATAGGAAACAAGCTTTAAATTTAATCGATGTAAAATTAGATGACAATAACAAAAAGCGTACGGGAATCATAAAACAATGATCTTTTCTTTTGGTTGATTTTTCTTGATAACATATTTGCGAAACGCACACGAGATTTTTTTATTCATATAATCGCATGCAAATACAACTACACAACTACAAAAGGATTGCAAAAAGCGTTGCCACAAGGAGAATAGAAGTACATATCAACCCTGTCGCTCTCGTTAGTGCCTGGCTATATAAGGCGAGCTGGCTCGGTAGGCGGCCTGGCTAGGAAAACTAGCCAGCTCACTTTCATGGTCTATTCCACATAAAATGTCAGTTGCTATTACGTTGAAGTGAGCCAGGGCGGAAAGCAAGCTGGCTCGCCAAACGGGATGGCTCGTCTCAATGTAATTGTATCAAAGCGAGCCAGCCCGGTAAGCGAGCTGAAAATGCGCAGTCGAGCATGCGTAGTTCCCCTCACCCACGTGTCACAGCTTTTTTCGCACATAATGCCAATCTAAATTCCATCTCAGCAAACGAGACAGCCCGTCTACCGGGTCAGCTTGCTCCCATGTAATCAGGCCCATATAAATCTAAACTTTAAAGAAGAAATTAACTGATACAAATTTAACTTACAAAGGGAAGATGTGTCCGTGTGTTTGGGGTTTGCAGCAGAAATTAAAAGTGCTTTGTTGCTTCAATGAATTTTAGAATAGACTCTATGAGTCCCTTATTAACGCCAGGTCGTAGCCTTTCATTGCCATACAGAATGAGTTTAACTAATAATTCATTTGAAAGGTTCGAAAAGTCATCAGGAAACAACTTTGCGCTGAAAACTTTGAGAAGCTCGCGTCTAGGTTCTTCATAAGATTCGTAAAGCAGCAGATAATGTTCCATGTCCTAAACACCATCGTTTGCAGGACACATTGGGTCGATTATATCGCTAAAATTGTTCCTAAATTTGTGAAAATTTAGTTTGCTGAAACCGACTCTTGACTGCAAGAACATCTAAACCTTTAGAAGAAGCTTTTCAAAAAACGTTCAAAAGTTATGACCAAGAATCGGAGCAGCACTTGCTTACATGTGGTTTCACTCATTATAGTTCAGTTCAGTTCATTTTCATTTCAACATTCCACTACATACAAATGCCATTAAAATAATTAAAACATACTGCATCAAAGCAACAATTTGCAATAAGAAAAATGCAAACTACCAGATTAACAAATTTATAACGGAATTTGTATGCGGAGAATTTCTTAAAGGAGGAGCTTTCTCGATAGATAAACTAATCGAGGAGAGAGCACCCCTTGGTTTAAGCAAAATTTTCGAGTTTGGTTGATGATAAATTAAGATTCCATTTATTTCAACAGTTTTATATTTAAAATATGACTGCTAAAGTTGGCTGGTTGTTTGAAGTTCTAGGACTGGTAGTTGTTTGCAAAGAAACAGAGCTTAAGTTTATGCCGGAAACTCATTACTGTTGATGCGTGTTTCCAATCATGCAAAATGCTGTTCCAAGGTTTTGCCTCTGGATATCTTATAGATTTGCATAACGTGCAAATTTGCATATCGAATAACGTGTCCCGAATATCGTAACTGACAGGAAGTCAGCAGTTCTCAGATATCTTATCAAGTAGAAATGAAACGATTTCGATAAGAATGTTTATCAACCAACGTGTTCATCACCCGTACTTTTCTCTCGTTGTAGGTCAAAGAACACTTAACAGTGGTTAAAAAGAAGAAAGAACTTTTGAATTATTTCATCAAACGAAGTCGTGATAGGCCCAACATTGATTTTGACGTACGTATAAATTTGGAATATGCATCTCTTCAATGCATAGTGCAGAAACGTACTTTAATGTACATTAGGCCTACAATCTCTTACAAATTTTCCAAGAGTTTGGTCACATGACTCGGGATGGGTGAAGCAAACCTTGGCCGATTAGGTCAATTAATTCCCCTCTTAGTTAGACGTTCTTTCTTTTTTGTAGTAGTTACGTAATTTATGTGCTATCTTTGTCTTTCAATGTCGTCACGTCTAGTGCTATGTTCGTGTTTTTAGTTTTATGTTGCCATTTGGTAGACGTTAATTATCGCTCCAAATGGTATTGTTTTAGTAGTAGGGTAAAGTATTTTTGTAGGTAGTGTTATTAGGTAATATGTATTGTAAGTTTTTAGATTGATATATAAAAAAAAAATCTCTTACAAAAGTGTTGGACCCCTGCTGAAAAAATCGAATTTTTGTCCCCCCTCCCCCCGTTTCAATTTTGAATGAATTGCAAAGAGAGTTTTTTCACGCAGATCCAGGAAAAGAACAATTCGCCAAAGCAATCAACATTGAAGTGGGGGGAGGGGGGACAATATTTCTGAAAAACGTGGATTTTCATAGGGGTCCAACACTTTTGTAAGAGATTGTCTGAAGGAACACCCTATAGTTGAAGAAAGTAGGCCCTCTGCCATTGCACCAATAGCAACTCTATTTTTGAACATTAGTTTGTGCGCCATGAAGATAAGATGTTTCTCGTCAAGATTATTGCATATAAAGTAAAATGGCAATATTTTATGTCCTCACACACTGATCTCTCAGGAAGTGGGCCATACTGGCGAGTACTGTGAACAGTACTCACAACAGTACTCACTAGCATTTCAGTCTGTAGCTCTCTATTTTGACATCAAAAGGGGCTAATATGCCCATAAATGTCTTCACCACACTACACGCTTTCAATTCATGTATTACTTTCATATTTTCTATCCAGTTAAAGTGAAAATATGAACGGTGCTCACTTTTCTCTTAATAAGAACTATTAATTTGTTCTTTTTAAAGGGAAGAAAGTAAGTACTGTTGAGAATTTTCAAAATACTGCTTTGCAACTGTTTGCATTTACAGCATCAACGAATATAAATTGTTCATATGGGTATTTGGCGCGGTTAAAGCTCATTTATGAGCAAATCCCAAGGAATCTGTACATTTTATTAGCCTTTTTCAAAGTGAGTACTGTGATGAGCACTGTCAACAGTAATCACTACAGTACTCAGTCTTGTTGTTGTTTCTGCATAGGCAAGTTTGACTTTAAATGTCTCCTGTGTACTTTGACAATTAATAAGCAATTCAAACAACACATTAGTCATCAGAATGACCTAAATTGCAGCAAAAACTGCAATTTGAAGAGGGCGTGTCTTATCTTAAAAGAGCGGGGCTTCTTTGTAAAAAGCCAATTCTCGTGGTCAGAATGCAGTTTTTAAGCAAGTGCTACAAGTTCCAGGATGCATTTTATCAAATCTATCAAAGTTATGTTGAAAACCAGGATATTTTTGAAGAGCTGGTACAAATAGCCTTAAGACCAGACCAAAGGAAAGAATTCGAAAAATTTTCTTTGCGCATGTAGATAGGCTGAATACATCTTGAGCTAGTTTTTTTAAGCAAAAATCCTCTTGAAATGGCAATTTTTTGGTTATGTCTCATGTAGTAATGCACAATCGAGAGGACCTTTCTTTCCTACCAATGAAAACCTGTGCCTGGGTAATAACTACGAAGTAGTTATGACGGTTGCACCAATTACTCTAGACGAATGCCCCTCGAAGCAATTGTTCCATATTTGGATGTCACAAAGGAATTAAAAGTCAATATAATGAAAGACGAAATACTCTCAAAATCGGTCTCAAACATTGGATGTAAACTTCTTTGCCGTCCTGAAATCTTATTTCTTATTAGTACATGCAGATGAAATATAGAAATAAAGTGTTTTTGCATTTCATAAAATTTTATGGTGATTGGAAGTTACAATGGGAAATAACTTGAAATGCGGGATTTTTGGCATTTTTTAAAGAATCATTGTAGAAGAAATAAGAGAAGATAGAAAATGTATTCTATCCCAATGGAAACAAGTTAGCCTTCAAAATATTCGGGCCAATTCTCAACTGGCTACTAGTTCTACAATGTTTTTAAAATAATTTTTGAAAATGTCCACTTTCAGACAATCTCTTACAAAAGTGTTGGACCCCTGCTGAAAAAATCGAATTTTTGTCCCCCCTCCCCCCGTTTCAATTTTGAATGAATTGCAAAGAGGGTTTTTTCACGCAGATCCAGGAAAAGAACAATTCACCAAAGCAATCAACATTGAAATGGGGGGAGGGGGGACAATAGTTCTGAAAAACGTGGATTTTCATAGGGGTCCAACACTTTTGTAAGAGATTGTAGTCTGTTCAAGATTTACATTCTGCTACGCGGTCAGAAAAATCTTATCAAGCGTATCTATTAAGCTTGATATAGGTCGCACTTCCATTGTCAAAATATTACTCCATTTTTGATTACAAAGTCCACTTTGTAATCTAAGAAGGGGCTTCGATGTCAGTCAGTCAGTCAGTCAGTCAGTCAGTCAGTCAGTCAGTCAGTCAGTCAGTCAGTCAGTCAGTCAGTCAGTCAGTCAGTCAGTCAGTCAGTCAGTCAGTCAGTCAGTCAGTCAGTCAGTCAGTCAGTCAGAAAGAAAGTAACCCACTTCCGTCACGCTCGTTAAAGCAATTGATTAACGTTTTATCTCTGCTAATTGGCACTGAAATGAAGAAAGCGCACATAAAGCGCATACAAGACAGAAGTTTCCCGCGATCCTATAGCAACATTTGACGTTGGCTTATTTCATGTTAGACAGATTTGACACCATAAGATGGATAAATTACTAGGATGTTTACCCTGGCACAGCAACAAATTCACCCAGAATTGGCTCGTTCTTGACTTCATTAGCAGCTTGATTATGTCAAAACAATCGTTTTCTAGAACGAACGAATCATTAGCCACTTATTGATAGTACTCATTATGCAAATAACTCAACTTTAGAGGATGATGTAACCGGCGGCCTGCACAGAGGCTAACATTTGCAGCATAACCAAAGGTAGAAGGACCCCCCTCCTACACAGCAACGGATGCAATCATCGCAGGTGAAGTTGAGACGAAAGATGCAGAATCCCAGCTAGCAATGGCGCCATGGACTGGGGGAAGGGACGGGATCACACTGAACCAAAACATCTTCATGCATATCATTCTGCACAGAGGAATCTTCGTGACTGCTTGTCTCAAATTAGATGCCCGCGAATAGCAACAACTGAAACGTTCTGTAGGGTTCTGCATAAGTAATTTTGCGTTATCGTAAATCTCACATGACATCTCATTTGACACAGATGCACCAACAGTTTTGTGCACGAACTATAAGCAAACTAGGGGTAATGACTTTTGATTTTTGCGTATCATTCTCGTTTGACATAAAGACCAAAATATTGCCTTTGACCTAGAGGCGATTCTTGTCCTTATACTAGGCGCTCGATTTTCCATTGAAGGCGACTTTAGCAGCAACACTCATCTCTCTGACTGTAGCAAAAAACAGAATCAACGATCATTTGGGGTTATGAAGAAATCAATAATCAGATATTCTTATGCTTGTTTAGCTCAGGACGGACTTTGTAATCATCCAAAAGGATCTTATGTTTAAGATGACCAGTAGCCTTGAAGACCAAAACCTGGATTTGATATACTGGAAGCTTTTTCGTCGGAGCTTTTTCACAATATGAAACGCTTTCCTTAGACTGAAATGTGTAAAACGAATTTAATCTCGGCTCAGTTCTGTAATAGACTTCATTGTGAGAGAATGCTAGTAAGAAGACTGTGCCATACTGGGATCTGCGAAAATTACAAAGCCTTTGAAATAGTCGAAGTGAAATATTCAAAGCCTTTTTTCTGCATATCCCTAGCCTTGGCATTATTCTTGTGGGATATGTTCCACAAAAAGGATAATAAATATAGTTTAAGATCAAAAAATCTGTTGATGTTGCCTCCAACCAAAACAACTACTTATGGCAACGATAGTTTATCTTTTCGTGGTAGCATATTATGGAATTCCCTACCTAATGACAAGAAGACTGCCACCTCCATCTGTTCCTTCAAATCATGCATAAAAAAATGGTATGGAGAGAATTGTCGCTGTAAAATATGTAAATAGGGTATTTTAAGTGTTACGTTGGCTGTTGATGAACTGTAATTTATTTTGTTTTTGTAAATAGTTGGTCTTTATTAGTTCTCATATTAGAGCTATTTTGTAAACCAACTTTAAAGAATTTTATAATAATAATAATAATAATAATAATAATAATAATAATAATAATAATAATAATAATAATGATAATAATAATAATAATAAACGAAAAAACCAAAATTCTTTGGGATGTTACTATCCAGACAGACAGAGTAATTGAGGCAAGAAGACCTGACATCGTGGTTATTGAAAAGGCAAACAAAACCTGCCAAATAATTGATATTGCCGTACCTTCAGATCAAAACATTACAAAGAAAGAGAAGGAAAAGATTGATAAGTATCAAGAATTAAAGTTGGAAATCATGAGAATGTGGAGCGTTAAGGCCTGGGTAGTGCCAATCGTCGTTGGAGCCCTTGGTTGTACAACAAAAAAGCTTGAAGAATATTTAAAGAACATTGGACTTCCTCGGATAAATTCAAGCTTACAAATGTCTGCCTTATTAGGAACAGCCAATATCCTGAGGAAAACCCTTGATATCTGAGGCACGCAATGTGCTTGTTGCAAGGAAGAAGAACTCCTTCCATGACTCAGTAAAATGTATTGGAAGTGTATTTGGAATGAAATAATAATAATAATAATAATAACAATAATAATAATAATAATAATAATAATAATAATAATAATAATAATAATAATAATAATAATAATAATAATAATAATTAGATTGTCGGAATTCAATCACTTGATCGAACAGACAATTGTGCGCTACAAACAACTGAATACTTTAGCCAAGAATATCTTTAACACAACCTGTATATAATCGACCACGGAGAAATTCTCCTGTTTTGCGGTGCGAGTTGAGTCCGTCTTACTCAAGTCTCTACTCAAACCACTAAGTTTCTCATCACTAAGTTTCTCAATAAAGTATTTGTGTTTCAAACGTTTCTGCCGAAGCGCCACGTCTTTAAAATTCTGTATTGAAATAATATACAGTAAAAGCCACGTATAAGAACCTACAATTTAGCGAAATAGCTTCACTTGGTTCTTATATACATATTTTTTTATATCCATATAAAGAATTACAATACATGCTACATCTACGTTCTACTATACTTTCTAATTACTGTACAACAATACAACACTACAGGACGGGACCACAAGGAGCAAGAGACAATGACTACCCTGTGACCATTAGAGGTATTCTGTCCCTATTGCTCTGACCTTAGCAACGGCTTTATTTACCTTGTTTACGCTGGAAATAAATTCATGCATCATTGAGTCTCTATGACCTTGATTTCTTTGGATAAAGCGAATTAGCACCACCCTCTCGAGTGTACAATAGAGATCTTTATCAAGTTTATTTTCATTCTTCGAACGGGACAGACTGCCTTTAACATAAAGACATGCAAATAGATAAAGATCTAGTAAATTAAGATTAGATACTAACACATACTGGAATCTGTTCCACATTGGATTTCAGGTCAGCATAGGCGCGTGATGGCAAACGTATGCTGTCAGGTCAGGGTTGAGTTAACGATATCATATTTCGTTAAAGGGAATCGACATAGGTAAAAGCTGGCCCGGGCCAGGTTAAAAATATAATCTATTGAATTTGATAATTTCAACACGTGTGGCTTCATTGTGGAGCCAAAGAAACAATGGATGCGTAGGCGTTTTCTATAGCCTATTTATAGCAGCTACGAGATATAGCCATGTCTATTCCCTTTAACGTATGCTGTCAGGTCACAGATCCAGCGCTGGATCAGATAGTCTCACCTGACCTGAAACAAATCTTAAAATTCACTTTCCGGTAGAAGACACCACTTGATTAAGTTTCCTTCGTCATAAAAATTGAGAGTTTCTCTTTGTAATGTTGAGTCTGTAGCTGTGTCTGTTCGTATCGTGTCTTCTAATTTAATCATAGCCCGATTGATCAACAAACTATCAGGAAGTTTATTGGTTAATAGTGGAGTTGCATCATGATTCAGTCATCATCTGTCTTAGGCTGCCTCAGAAAAATCTTCATGTCTACTTGAACTGTAGTCGCGGCATTTTTTGAATGAGATTTCTCGGTGGGATTTTGTCAAACGTGCACTTTTTTGAGACACCAAGTAGCAAATTGTTTACTTCAATTCACTTCAATCCTTCAGACTGTGGATATTCAGTTACCTGAGAAGAAATCACCACAGGTAGGTGTTCGTTAATTAATTCTACACTAAAAGGCAAAAATTTTGGACGCCAATATCTTCGGACACTTCGTACGTCCAAAAACTTAAATGTTCGAATTTTTTTGCAGTTAGAAGTATTTAGTGTCCAACATTGTTCCGCAGCATAAAAAATCACAATAAAAATTTCAACTTTTTGAAAGCGTAGTGTCTTGCTGGCGAAATGGTTTGCATCGAAAAAGAAAGGGGTGAGTGCGTTATTCAATGAAAAATATTATATTAAACTAACTAAATCAATCGTTGCAATCATTCTCCTCACGCAACAATAATCACTGTGGAATTGTGACCTAGCACCCATAAAGTGAAGCACGATCCATAAATGCAAGACATTTTGGCAACTGAAAACATAGTTTTTTAGTTGTCCGAAAATTCTGTAAGAACGTCCAAAATTCCGTGGAAAAACGTCCGAAAATTTTTTGTCCGAAAATACTTTATGGGAAATTTATCCGTTCGAAATATTTAGCCTTAGATATAGCTTGCCTTTCCTGTGGCAATGACAACAATGAGGATTTCGTTCAAGTTTTACCAGTTGGTTCAACGTTTTTTCAAACAATGGTAAACTCGTTAACAAAGACAACCAAGATTGTCATGATTGCCATTGGAATGCAAAACAAGTTACTTATCACGGAAGTCTGTTTCTATCTAATTCAGGGCTAAGTCCATTTAGGTAAGGTGGTGTAATTAGGGTCTCCCAGGTAATTGGGTCTATTTCCTTTTTTCGCAAATCATTAAAGAAGGTGTCAGTTGGGATGGAATGCGATGCACAGATTGATTCCTCAAAGGAATAATTACCTGTAGAACAATAGGCCTTTTAGCTATTCAGCAAAATAGCCTGGATCAAGCGTTATTCTTATACATTTTTATACGCAACGTTCGATCGAGTGGCGTCAGAGCTTACATCACTATTGTCCACATACGAAAATTCTACAAAATGTATCAAAGTATCATTCGATTGAGATTCTTTGTTAGAATAGCTAAAAGGTCTATTGAAGCATTTCAGGGTTTAATTCTTTTCAAAAGAAAAAGCTAAAGGTCAGAGGTCGAATTCTTCTGCAATATGCCTGTGATATCAAATTAGGGCTAGGCCCTTTGACAAAACATCTGGTTTCGGGTGCACTGTAAATTTTGACTTTGCAAGCTTGTATCTCCGGTGTTTTCTAGACAATTTTTAAATGCAAGGTATGTGAATCTAAGTTGAAGATTGATAAATTTAGCTGTTCACTCCGAGAGTAATAATATCTTATCGTTTCGTTTCTATTTCCAGTAAAAAGGGGGTACTTTTTTTGAGACACCCGGTATATAATTCGATTGCAGGAAATATAGTTAAGCTTTTTCAATCAGACTTGACCTGCAGTAAAGTCCCACCTTTGAGAAACTGCATTATAAGAACCTCAGGCCTGATTTCGCTGAATAAAATACCTCTCTACGAGAACCTATCCAGGCTGATTCATTTCAGTTTCTTTTGCAGTGGTACATGGTAATATTTTAAGGCATATATTTTGAATATGTCTCCAGTAGGTCTCAATTCTCTAGAAACTAGAATGAAAGTTTTAAGCTCAAATTGTCATAATTTCAAGGAACTTTCAGCCCTGGCTAAAACTATTAGATCCTTGTACAACACTGCATATTTTAAAAACGTTTTCTTAACAAATTTGACAACTTTTTCGAATATAAACAGGCTTCTTATACCATGGTATATACACCCTGTTTGAACAAGTATATCTTAACATAACAAACCAATTAGGCTGTTTTTGTGAAAAGTGTTTCTTAAAGGCGGGACTTTACTGTAGTTGAAGATCACAAGCAAGCTAAAGATGGATCGAAAGAAAATCCAAAATTTTCTTTGGATTTTTGTGGTTTTGGAGATGATTCTACTTCTCTGCAATTAACAAAAACTTTTGAAAAACAACATGCGAAGCGAGGGTTGCTGGAAGCATTACGATATTTATCTTCGATTACCTAGACTATGCAGAACAACACTTTTTTCCCGCTATTCCATAAGCCGGATGATGATTGAAAAGTTAACAGTTTTCTGAGAAGAGTGATTTTGCAAAATGGCAACTCGCTACTCGCTAGGGTGGAAAGCAGAATTACCTTAAGTAAGAGGGGCTCGCTGTGAAAGATGCACTGTTGAACGCCAGCAAGTTTCGTTGTGAAGGACATGTATTTATTGTATATTGAATGGAGGAAATATAATTATTGCATGTACATCTTTTAGCCGCGGAAGCGGAGAACAACAGAAAATCCAAAGCGAAAGAGGAGAAAAAGGAAGACGCTTCAAGAACCAAAGCTATCGAGAGACTACAGAAGTGGCAGTGAAAGTGATGCAAGCTTAGGTGAAGCGGCAGACGATAATGATTTGGATATTAGTGAGAATGAATTGGACAGTGGTCAGGGATCAGCAGGGGAAGATTTTTCAGCCAAGGTAAGAATTAGAATGTTCAGGATTAACTTGATCGTCCTTACAGTGTGTTTGTATTACAATACATACCGGATTTGCCAGAAAAAGGTTCTCACTTTTAAAACTAGTAGCACCAAGAGCACTACGTGGATTTGCCTGAATTGAACTCTGCTTATTAGCCGAAACCTTCACAAATTTCTTGGTTGCTTCGCTAAATGCCTAAAAGGGGGCCTAAGTCACTTGATCAAACGCCACGAAGAGAAAATGCAAAGGCAGTTCATCTCTCTCAAGAATTTTTTGGGAAACTGATTTCAAACAAGTACTAAAACACTGTTCAGGCCTATGGCAATACATATGCAAACAATGCGTTATAGCCGTCAAATAATGTACTTCTTGTTTTCTTTAGGCGACAAGTTCCTTTAAATCTGATCCAGGAGTTTACTTAAACTCTTTTTCCAAGCGTGTCGCAGGCAAGAAATTTTCGTATAAATTGAATTCGCTGCCATGCTGAGTAAAATTATAGAAATACTCAATCCTGTGGCTATCAAGCAGAATGAAATTCATTATCACCCATCCAATACTCTAGGTAGTATGAATTTTCAACAGTGCAAACCTTTTTCTAGCTCACCAAGTAAGACAAATTTGGAAAAATATCATTTTCATGCGTCCTTTTTCCTTTGGCATTAGTATGGTCAAATATAGGAGATTTTCTTGCACACCTTTTGCCTGCTTTAAGTATTAAAAACTTGTGGCAACTCGTATCCTTTAGGTATCGGCGGACGGTGATCCTGATTTCCAGCCACTAAATTTTCAAGCAGCGTCAAATGCAGATGATGTTAATGAGATAGATACTATGGAGATAGATACTGTTGACATGGATACTGATGAAGAATATGAAGCGCTTGATGATGATCAATGTGAACAGATAGTCGATGCTGGAGAGGTTTGTTTCATCTTCTCTTGTTTGTTCATACATGTCTTTTATTCCAAACAAAACGTCACTTTCGGTGAATTTGATTAATTTTTTGAATTTCCTTCGTAGTACCCTCAGAAATTGGAGGGAATTCCTATCGCTCTAAATGTGATAGTGGTAGAGGCTCGTATTAGCTCATATATAGGATAACTGTTATAAAATTGTCAAACTTTCCATTTTACTGGTAAGTATGGAATCAGGAGAAGCCGTCTCATCCAAAGTAAAGAATGTTTTATCAAAAAGTTTTCCTTGGGATTTATACCGGGTGTCTAAAAAAAGCATACGGATTTCGTCGTCGCCAATGATAAGAATGTAGCGTGAAAGACGCTTTGACTTTTTGGCCTAGGCAGATTTGTGAAGCGCGTTGCATAATATCAAACAAATTTTGAAACACAAGAAAAAAAATTGGAAGACGGCACAACATGTGTGTTTTACAAAATATAATCTATGTGTCCCTCTTCATCAAGGGAGCTCAGAAATCAGCTTCATTCATCTCAGTATCAACAATTTTGTTCACACCATACTATTCATCTTCGAAAGTACCCTCTTGATCATCAACGCACTTTTGGCATCGTCGAATCATTCCTTGAAAAGAATTTGTTATCAGATCTGTCGGGATCAGGTTGAGCATGACGTGTATCTTCGAGTCTGCTTTTCCGGGTGGGTTATCAACAAAAGAAGAGACCTCTTTTGGCCCTCCCCCCAAGCGTTGTTATCTATTAGGCCCTTTTTGTCAAATCAATCCAAAAAAATAAAGTCCCTAATCCTAATGAAATTTTTAACTTATGGCATGAACCGTAGCCTAGGGGCTCATGCGCTGCAAAAAGTTTCGTGATCAATCAATCGAAGGCGAAGATACTGAATTTTGAAGTTGGGCCTAATCAGATCTTTGTTTCTGTACAAAAATCTTCCGTACAGTCTTGATTCACATTAGATGTCAGGCAATTAACCATCTTCAACTTCACGAGCGGGTTGCGCTCGTGACTACATTTTATTTCTTTGGAACCCTGAGCAGACATCTAGTGTCAGACAGAATCTAGCAGTCTCCATTTGTTTTTATATCGTGAGTAGTGTAGTCGTATGTTAGCTTACTGTCGCGTGCCTTCTTATTGGCCATGGGTAAGTTATTATCTTTTCGCTCCCCAAGGTATCGCTTCTGTAGTGTTGTAGATCGAATTTGTATAGTGGAAAGTAATATATCTTTGTTTACATGACCGGAATAGGCATGGCACTGTTTTGACAGGAAATCACAATTCCTTGTATCTAGGCTCAGACTTCACCGATCTTTTTCATTTTAGTCTCATTCTGGTCCTCTAAATGCGTGCTTCGAGACAATGTAAAGCATCCTCAAATATTTAGCCTTTTTATGAACATTTTTCTAGACCATTTAAAAATGGTACTTTTCTAAAAATTCTTGTCTTCAAAAATTTTACTTTAATTTGACATTGCTGGAGAACAATGGGAGTACTGTTTTTTGAAGCAACCATTAATTTTGCCTTTTTTCTACCATAAATCAGTAACCACGTGTCAGAATGACCCAAACAAGATCTCAAACTGTAAGTTGAAGCCTAACCAAAGTAACTATGTAAAACCGGAGAAAACTGAATCTACAGCTCCTCCACAGTAGCTACACAAACGGGGCACAATTATTTTAGGACACCCTATAGATACAAGGCATTGTAATTTGCTATCAAAACAGTGCCCTCTACCGGTTATGTAAACAGAGATCTGATTTGGGCCCAACTTCAAAATCCAATGTCTTCGCTTTCGGTTGACTGATCTTGAAAATATTTGCAGCACATGTACCCCTAGATTATGGTGCATGTCTCAAGCGGAAAATCAAGCTGGACTCTAAAACTTCTAAAAAATCTTCTAACAAAAGCTTCTAAAACTAAATCTAAAACTTCTAAAAAAACGTTTGTTAAATTCGATGCTCTGGATCACAGTGCCAAGATCGCCAGCCCTTTCAGTCTTTGACTCCCGAAAGATCTGATAACAAATTCGTTTCAAGGAATGATTCGACGGTTCCATGAGTGTTTTGATTGATGCTCAAGGGAGTACTTCCACCGATGAATACTATGTGTAAAGATAAATTGTCGATATTGAGATGAATGAAGCTGATTTCGAAGCTCCCTTGACGATAGGTCTCACATGAATCGTATTTTGTAAAACACTTCTGTTGTGCCGTTTTTAGTTTTTCCCTCTTGCTTCAAATTTCGTTGATTTTATTCACCTTGCTTAAAGAAGTTGCCTATGCCAAATCGTCAAAGCTATGGTTTGGAGATGGAGGCAAATTTGTCCTTTGAAAATTAATATCTAAGCTCCCAACGCACCAATATCAACAAGCGAGGTATCTATGTTCAACTTTGCTATCCAGGTATGTTTTGAAAATCATTTCGGTCGCAAGAGTCGACCAAATCTGTATACTTCATTTTTGGGACACCCGGTAGGTAGAAAAACCGTTACAAAAATTTGCAAAGTGTCCTTATTGCTTATGCCAAGTATGATTTTGGTAGATGCATTCCATGCAAAGGACATGGCCCGAACAATTTTCCTGGGAGGCTTCACTCCCAGACCCCTCATTTTAATGCCCTGCACTTGATTTACCTTGGCCACGCCACGGCCTCAAGTCCTCAAATCCGAGCTTGGTATTCTAAGAGTCATAGACGTTAGATGTTTGTGAGGTACATTATCAGACATTTTGAAAATGAAACAACAAATAGGATTAAACTTCAATGGATGATCATATCAAAAAGGTGTCGAGCAAGTTTTCAGAATTTTGCAACGATTTTTCTTTGTTTCACTTGAAACTATCCTTTTTTCACTGCCGGTTTAGAAAAGATTTAACAGTTACCGGACCGTATGATCAATTCTGAAGGGAAGTGTCCCGCCTATTGAACAAGTTCAATAACGATATATTTTTCTTTTGTAACAGCGGCTCGTGGGTCGGTACGAAGCTGGCATTGCATCTTATGTAGACATCAAACGGGAGCTGTATCTGTTGAAACTGCGAATTCAAGATATAGACGACAAAAAGAATAGAGAGAGAGTGTATCGCCTTCATCAAAAACAGTTCATCGAGTTTGAGGATATAAGGAAAAGACGTACCCACAAAGAAACTTACGCACCAAAGAAATATAGATTTCTGAAGTTTGACCCACCTTTACTGGACAAAAAAGACACTGTTCATGGCCCAGAAAATATCGGAATACGCTCAGTCAGACCAGTACAGATTGGCCATATGCCTGCAAACCTTGCCCCTTTTACCGTTCTCCTTGAGGTAAGATTTTGTCTGCCAATGCAATAACTTCCACGAAAATTGGTAGTTCTGCACAGGTTGCCTCAACATACTTGTGCGCCATTTATTTGTACGTCTTCTGTGGAGGAGATTTGATTTAGTTGTCCGATATCTGATACCGTGTTTTTGGAAATGCTTCAACATGCCTTGAGACCTTGTTTCTACCCGGAGCATGATCCGACAAGAAAAGTCAAAATCGGAGGTTTCTTCAAAACCAGAGACCTCTCACTTATGTTCACTTTCGTACCCCATCTTTAGATAGAAGTTAATCGTCAACAAGGTTGCAGTTAAGATTTTTAGAATGCAACGAACAGAAAAATTACTGGTTTGTACTGGTTGCAATAGACCTAATCAGCTAAGGTTTGTTATACCCATTTCAAGTTCATGTGATCATACTCTTGGAAAGTCGTAGCATTATTCTACTTTTTGCATTCATGGCAAAACTTTGCATGGCATGAAATATGTTAGAGAAATCAAAAGACGTTTTATCAAGAGACTGGTCACATGACTTGAAATGGGTGTAAACAAACCTCAGCCAATTTGGTCTATGGGCTTGTGACACTTTTGAAAAGATGAATTATGAGAACCTGTACATTTTTTAACTTTGACAATGGGGCTTACTTGAGAAATACGTCTGACTTCGTGCGTAGCTATTGGCAAGGTAGCGTAACATACGAGTACGGAGAGAAGTCGTCGATGGACATTTAGCAAGATGCATTGCGGCCTATAATTGGATCCAAGATTCGCGTTATTCAGCACTGCAAATGTATGAGGTGTCTTTTGAATTACGAATAATGCTGTTATTGATTGCTTTAACTTATATTATTGGAGCGTGATTGCAACTTAGATCACGGTTGAGAAATCTCTTAATTCATTATTATATTTGCTCTTATTAAGACAAAATATGAGCAAAAACACTAGGCATTTGCAGTTTACAAATTCATGGTAGTTTTTTCCAATCTCCACATATTTGAATTTGCTATTTTTTCAATAGGCATTCCACATAGACTTCACCAGCATAATGAAAACACTCCAGAACAATGGATCAGGTAGCTCAGCACCAGTAGCAATTACCACTTCGTTTCAAACTGATCAAGAGCAACAATCTAGTGCCAATAATAACGCGGCAAGTACTGCCAGTTTATCGACAGTGAATACCAGAAATACTGCAGCACAAGAAGGTAGGGTGGCACCTTTAAGTAAACGAGCGCCAACACAGAGCTTTCCTCAGGTGATTCCGATCGCTCCGAACGTTGTCACATTAAAAGCATTCAGGAAAATGTTGCTTCATAGGAGAAAGCTAGTTGAGCTTGCTGGAGTGTCAGTGAAAAATGAAGAAGTTGAGCCTGTTAATGAATCAGACCCACAGCCTGGTCCATCTGTTACAGCTAATAAGGAGGAAAGTTATCCTCAACCTCGTTCGATGTATCCAGCCGATGTTGCAGTTAGCCATCCAAAGGCAGCTATGCTTGAAGCTGCAACGCTTCATGAGACCACAAGAAAGGAATTTCAAGATTCGTACGACTTTAATGCGATTTCTGCTCGGTTTAATGCGTTGTTCCTTTGGCCAGCTCTTTTATCAGCACATTCAGCTAGAATCCCTCATTTAAGAGAACGACAAGAAGCAGATAAGCCTCCCCGTAAAAGGAAGAAGAAATCGAAGAAATGTGATAATATATTGAATGAACTCACCGATGAATTACACGAGGTTGCCAAGAATGGAGTCTCATCCACATCAGATGAACAGGAAGTATCAGTCGCTGCTAAGGAAGATGTTGTTACCAAAAATGCAAAAGCCACTACGAGAAAGACAACCGAGCAATCGAAGAATGGAACCACTCGTGGGTTTAATGAAAGTGCCACAGCTGATAAGCTGCCAAGTGATAATGATAAAGCTGCTCTGAGGGCTGAGATGATGTGGAATGGCATAGTGCGAGAAGAAAATTTGCAAAATAGAACTGAGTTGAACAACTTTAACAGTAGTGAACATACGGTCTCGAAAAGGAAAGGTCAACCTAAGAAATTACCGCGTGTCAAAATGGAAGAAGGCGCAGCCAACCATGTAAAAGGATGTATACCTAGCAACATGAAAGTCAAAGAGGAGATGCAGCGTGGCAGGAGAGTTGTAAGCAGAAGGAAAAGGCAACGAGTAGAAGATATTTCTGATGAATCGTCAAGCTATGATTCTGATGAGAATGATCCAGATTTTAAGATCACAAAAGAAGGTTGTTATGAACCAGTGGCACATTTAGACTTCGACACGGCAGATCCTGTTTTGATAAATAAAAGTTCGCTTAGAGGAAGATCAAAGGAGATCATATAAAGAGTAATGATGCAATTTAGTTGATTGATGTCGACAAACAGAATTAGAGTTTTGAAATTCTCTTCGACGTTTGATTAAATCTTAAGAAATAGCAGCATAATTAAGGACTCCATTGTAAGGTAACCCTGTACTTACTATCTTACATTACTTTTTGACAGCCGAATCGTGCAGATCTGTTGTATGCTGACACAGTGTGGTGCTATTGAAGTTCACGTTTATGCTGCAACCAGAGGCTTCTCGATAGCATTTGTAGTGAATGTAGCATTTGGCTATAATTTGTGTTACTTCTCGTTTATTTCAGAGCAAAGCAAATGGAGTTTGCAATCCACTTTCGATAACCGTGCTCTTTTTAACATTAAGACTGCGTTCACACGATGCCGGCACATTTTGAAAACGGTGAAAAATTCGACGGATAGGCCTCCTGTTCACACGAAAACGGCACATTTTTTGCCGGCAGATTTTGAAAACGGTAGATTTTGAAAACGGAACTCTAACAGGCATATTTTGGAAACGGCATCGTGTAAACACTTTAAAATGATGAAAACAGAACATTTTCAGACGCTTTTGGATCGAGACTGAACAATTCTTAGGGTTTAGGTACACTTCTTTGGCATCAAAGCCTTGCAACGAGCTTTTTACAGGCAAATTTCCAACCGTTTTCAAATTGTTCCGGCATCGTGTGAACGCTAGCTCAAATTTTGCTACCGTCACATTTTTCATCGTTTTCAAAATGTGCCGGCATCGTGTGAACGCAGTCTAAATCAAGCTTATTGATCATTTGAGGATATATCTATTAAGCGAAATTTGAAATGATTCGGCTGTCGTCGAGTACGGTTTCATTTGATTTTTTAAGATACTTTAATTGTGAAAGGACTGAATTATTTTCGCAGTCCTATTAGGTTCGTTTTGATATTAATGAGAGGTAGGACCCACCTTCGTTCACCTTAATTTTGGAGGTTATTGCAAACAGGTCATTTTGTGCTCTTTTTTCAGTTTTCGTTCAAATTTGATCTTAAACAGCTGATAACTTAGTAAATTCAGTGAATATGGGAGAATCTGGTGTTTGAAATTCATTTAAGATCTTAGGAAAAGGGTTATGTTTATTTCTAACTCAAATCATCAATGACTCTTGCCAGATTTTGCGGAAATATTGATATTTTTGGCTGCATTTTCGCTTATTAGTGTTCAGTTAGCTTTTCATATATCCAGACAGTCATATATCCTATAGGATAGGATACATTTCATATATCCTATTATTTGCTGTAGGTTGCCATTATGAAGTAAGGTTTAAGAATTTGGCATCAACCATATGACCTTGAAAGGTGCAAATTGAATTTTAAGAGGAATCTTGAGTTGTGGGCTCATTTTAGCCAGTTTGTCCCTTTCGGTTCTTGCAACTTTCCAATTTCTACTTCTGTGCCTTCAATGGACCATTTCAATACTGAATGCTCTGTTGACTTACATCAATAAAGACAAAAGAGAATGTCTCCAATGACACTAGCAGTAGTAAATTATACATACATACAAGTACCTTATCGGCCCTTTGTACGCTGGCCCTAATTCCGCCAGTCCCAAAATTTGCTCTAACGCCATTTAGGGCCGCTTTTAACGCCACTCAAAGAGCAAAGGAAAGGAAACATTGATAATGGACATCTTTATGGATTTCTACTTCATTTCTTCTACTTTTTCTTGAAGAAAACCGTGATTTTAATCAATAACAACTGTTTCGTTGTTTTCTACATCTTCTTCATCTGACTGCACCTTTCTTTGAATTCCGTTTCAGCACTTTGACGCGGTTGATGGAACATCTGAAAGAACCTTCGCTTTACTTTTGTATTCTGTTTTATTAATATCTTGAGCACATTTTGGGCAAGGATATAGAAAACACTTAAAAATTTTCTTCTGATCTAAAAAGCTTTTGATTTCTTCTACCTCTGCCCCAATTCATGATTGTACTACTAATGTCCAATTTTTACTTTTCATAAAGGACAAGTAGTTTAAGCTTCGTGGCCTAAAATTACCTGTCCTATATGAAAAATAAATAAAATATGGTAGGCACTAGCAAAATAAGCATTAAAAATTAACTTTTCGTCAAATTTTCGTGTTTTGGAGTATACTTTTGACTGACTTTTTCTTGAGTCCGCTATCGTATGGATGGAAAAGTTCTAGAGTCAGGTGAAAAAAATTTTGTTGGCACAACCCATACAACTTGAAGTGTAGTTGCCACCCCTACTCCCCTCGGGGCAACAGAGCAGTCGTACCATGAACTGCTGTAGAATTTGAATTATGGCAATAATCTACCTTCTGGTATATAAAACACGGCAGCTCATGCATTAGAAGTGTACCAGGTAACGCGCAGCGCAAAAGGGGGAACACAAAGAATATGGTAAGCGTTTCTTAAGCCTGAATTACCAAAGTAGCAATGCACGAAATTTTCTCCAACAAGTTAGCCAGTGAAGTTTCATTGCTCTTTGGTTTGCGATCATTTGGGACTTGCGGCCTCTTAAATCGGACTACACAGCCTAAGAATATAAAACAACTCATATAGACCTTCAGCAGTTCTGATTTAACTACTCTTTAATCGATTGATTGTGGCAGTCATTGAACATTCTCACACAACGAGCCTGACGGTGGCAAACATATGTGAAATTCCCAACGTATCACCAGATCACCTGTAATAAATTTTGCTCGATGTGCGAAGCGGAATCATACAGAAAATATTTTGATATCTAGATAATGTGTGAGTTTTTCCAGTCATAATCACAAAGATCTGCTGCGATAATGAACGATTGCAGAATGATGGTGGGGTGGAAATTCAATCATTAAACGACATGCGTTCTGTCAAATGCCCCTCAACACCACCCTTTCCGTATTTGTCTGGATGACCAAAATAAGCCTACATAAGCCAAGAAAAACTTAGCAATTCGTCAATACCTCAGTTCTTGTTTGCAGATTAGTAGTGCTACTCTACCATTGCAATTTGGGATTTGAAGCAAAAGAAATGAATGTGCAGAGACACACTAACGTACCTTTGCCCTGATAATGAAAAGGTGACGTGCAACGGCTTTTCATCTGTTCCCTGTAGCCATTGCTATGACTTGCCAGCAAAATTGAAAGAGCGCATACCGTAAAAGCTCTATTAAGCCCCCCTCTTTAATAAGCCCCTCCCCTCTTAGTCAAGATTTGAAATAAGCCCCCCTCTCTTTTAAGCCCCCCCCCCAACTTAAACAAAATTCTAGAATTTACCAAATATTGTCCATTTATTTAGCCACACAATCTTGCATGTTAATTTTGGCGTGTTTTTGAATAAAAACTGTGTCAAATTTACGTATTTCAGCCGTAAAATTGTATCTTGATTCCGCAAAATTTAGGTAAAAGAACTGAAAAGCTACCAAATATGTTCTTGTCATTTGATTTTGTGCATAAGCCTCAAATATGCTCTAATAAGCCCGCCTCGCTATTAAAGGCAGTGTGTCCATGTAAGTAGAAGGCTACGAGGGGGGTATCTCGGAAACATGTGATCTTTTGTCGTGTTTTCATGTGAGCAGTTGTTTAGGCTTAGGCCCTGACTTTGTTTTCGAATCGTCACACACCTTGAGTCCATCACTATTGTCCGCCTGCGTTGTCATTGGGAATGGTTTCGTGAGCTTGACATTGTTTTCCAATCTCTGTTCATCCCTCCTGCTATTGAATCTTTTCAAAACTAACTGTTTCTCGTCACTGTCATTGCCAAGCATCAAAGATGCTCGCTTGGTCGAAGCTTGCTTCGCCGCCATTCCGCCAATGCTCGTGTGGTCTTGACAATGAGGCTCTTATTTTCATGTGATCAGTTTACAACAGCCGGCTGCTAACCAATCAAATCCTCGAACAGTTACATGCATGTCAGCATCGTGTCAGTAGTTTCATGGTTCGTGCATGCAACTTATTGATATATGGACAAACTGCCTTTAAGCCCTCTCTCTGGAAGGTCCAAAATTAAATAAGCCCCCGGTGGCTTAATAGAGCTTTTGCGGTATCACATATCGGAAGCTTGCAATTGCTTTCCGTTTTGCCTTCTGTCCTGTGCGCTTCCTTGGCTGCATTACTACCGTACCTTACTTTTATAATGATGGTTACCTTGCGATGTTTTTTTTGTTATCGTGAATTTTTGTTGCTGTTTAGTTATATTAAATTCTATTTTAAAAATATTCGTGTTTCTGAGTTTTATCACACATTGCCGTAACATGTTCCAAGCTCAAATTCTACGTGGCAACTATGAAGATTTTAAGTGGCCCCCAATTTACGGGTTTTCATATGGTACCACCAAAAAACTACCTTGGGTATGACACACATACGAAATCTGCAATGCATTCTGTTTCAAACTCATGATAAAACGATTATTTGTATTTACATCTTCAATGATTCTAAAAGTTTCTTAAACAACAAGTTTTGTTTCAAATCATCCATAATCATCTAGCAACAGATCAAATCATGAAAGCTACAATCTCATTAAAATTCAAAAAGTTTCATTAATACGAGCGGTCTCAGTTTGGTGCAAGTCTCCTTCCGATGAGTAACTTTTGGAACTGATCGCAATCAGTCGACTGCTATGCTAAGGCAGGAGTGGATCAGTGTGATCAGTGGTGACATAATTTTGGCGCATGTATTTCAGCCTCGCATTGTACTGTTGGAAACGAGTTTGAACGATTACTGGACCTCAATTTATTAGTCAATAAATTTCGTCAGTGGACGTTTTTGCTTTTGATCTACTGCAAAAAGCTCCGTTAAAGCCCCCGGGGGGAAGGCTTATTTAATTTTGGAGACTCTAGGGGGCCTAATTAGAAAAGGGGGCTTATTCATAAAATCAAATCGTTAAATCCCCCGGAGGGGAACATAGTATGTTGAGGGTACGGGTATGTTCCGCCCATATGGGTGGGGTTTTGGGTCAAAAATTCTCTAAACAAGGGTCCCCTTTTCGGCAGATTTTCCTTAAACATGGGTGGGTTTGTCAGAAATTGGCAAAAAAATTGTAAAAAATGGGTAGTTTTCCGCCAAAGGGTATCATGAAAGTGGGTATGATTGCAACTGTCGGCAATTAGAAGAGGGTAGCTTCCTTACCCTAGGCACCCTAGGTACCAGCCCCCTGCTGATTGATGCATCCAGAGCCTTTTCTTCTTCCTTCCTCTTCCCTTCCCCCCTTCTCCCTCCCTTTTCGTTACTGCGAGACTCTGGCACCCAGGGTAGTAGCTTTCTGAAAACCGGGCGGCAGACCCCCGTCCATCCGCAAGTCATGTAACCCCGGAGATATTTGATAGGTTTTCAGTTTTTTTACTCCGTATTTTGCAGATTCGACATAATTTCACGAGTCAAATTTCGTCATTCGTCTCCATTCCAAAGTATGCATACTCAACGAAGTAGTTGTTGTAACTTCTATAGGTTACAGTAGGGGGTGGTTCCAGGCTTGGAGTTTGGGAGGGCAACTATGGAAGAGGTATGGGGGTCTTGGGGCGTAGCCCCTAGGAAACATGTTTGTGACCCATCACGCCCTACAATTTCACGGACCCAACTTTACTGGTATGGTCAAAAACCGTTAGACTATGAATAGCTGGTAGAACTTCACGAATATCACGCTACAGAAGCGGCCAGTTCATGAAGTGCCAGGAACCGAGTTGAGTCTCCTACACCAGTCTTTACCCAAAGTTCCGTCAACCCATGTACCTTTAATCGTTGCCAGTAGAACAGAAGGATCACAATGACATCAGTATCTGTCGGCAATACAATTATTCTTTTTGTGCCAGTGGTCGTAGCAGGCATTGCGTTGGGAACGATACGGCAGTTCCTCTGCATCTTCGTGAAGCTCGTGTAGATATGTTAACTCTCCTTGAAAAACAGAGATGCAAGAGGATGATGGGTGTGCCTAGGATATGACTAACAACTTCCTGTGTCAGGGTTTGCTGCTCTAGCGCATTGCTGACCAACGTGCGCACATCATGGGAGTGAAGGGGGTGAGACACCTCCCAATAATTTTGGATATTCGGTCCAAAACATTGAAATTCGGTCCCGAGAATCTCGGGACCGAGCTTCAAGCCGCTTCAAGCTACCTTCAAGACTCCAGCTATCAAGACAGCCTTGCAGCAAGGGCAATTTTCATGTTTCGGGCCGAAATATTGATCGAAACAATTACTTGTTAGAAAAATCTGATTGAGGCAGGGTAAAACTTTCATTCATTAGCCAAAAACATTTTCTCGTCAACGACTGGTCCCAACAAGGCAACAAGTAAGTCAAAAATGATGGCTAGTGCCATAACTCTTTCAAATGCAAAGATTGGATTGCCTGAAACGCAGGGATTGACAAACCAGTCCCATGGGGCTAGGGCCCGAACGGGCCCGTCAGCAATGGTCTCTTTGGCCCCTTCTATACAGATAGCAATTTTTAGGCTGCACTTTGGAAAGGCCGGGTAACAATTCTTACAATAGTAAATTTCAAGGCTTAATTGTTGCTTGGCATTAGAACATTTCTGAAAAAAATGCAACTGGGCCACAATATTTATAATAAGGGTGAGGTGAAATTTTAGTTATTCACATAGATGACAGTAGAGTGTATCAAAAGTTTTTCCAAAAATTGGTAGCAAGGAAATTGGTCGATAATTCATTTTGTTTTGCCTACTCTCATTCTTGTAGATGGGATCAATATTAGCTTTTTTCCATATTGATGGATAAATTCCTGTTTCAAACATTGTTCAAAAATCAGGCAAAGTGGCTCTACTATTGAAGCATCGCAGATCTTAATCATAGCAATGGAAATATCATCACAGCCGTGCGCTTTCT
The DNA here is from genome assembly GCA_964020215.1 of Aurelia sp. 3 sensu Dawson et al. (2005). NCBI lineage: Eukaryota > Metazoa > Cnidaria > Scyphozoa > Semaeostomeae > Ulmaridae > Aurelia > Aurelia sp. 3 sensu Dawson et al. (2005). The sequence continues at coordinate 12,115,850 of OZ026582.1, forward strand.
TTGAATCCAATGATCGAATCAAGTTTAAAACTTCTTCTCTGTTTATGTCAACATCTTCAAGAAGGACTCTTGATTTGAGAGCATTGCTGGAAAAAGTAGTCATTCAGAATTGTCGCTTTCTGTTCAAGATTAGTGACAAACAATCCATTTTTAAGCAAAGGATGAATATTCATAACTTTCTTTTTATTGACTGTTCATTACTTAATTTGAAATATTCACAAGTGAACATAGGCAGTGAACATAAAGATCGTCATGGAGCCATTACAGTCAAAGCAAGAAAAGTGTGACCAGCAGAATCCTAAATATTTGATTGTTCCAAATCATTATTGGATTATTATTATGATTTGAATAATGACACTTCCACTAAACTAAGGTCCAACTGTTACAGTGTAGGGGCTTTCACTATGAATGTAAGAAATTTCGAATACTCAAAATCTAATAACGTTAAGAACAGTGCAGGCCTAAATTCCCAGCTTCGTTAAAAAGGCATACGTGCATTTCAGTCCAGAAAATATTTAGTATGCTTTACTTCATTATATCTCAATAGAAGATAAACTGTAAGCCATTTGTACCCATTCAGGTCGTTAGAACTGATTCCAATGCTATTTTGAGTGAATCTAAATAGTTTCACACTAAATTTACACAGTGGCGGAAATTATGGGGGGGTTAGGGGGCAACTGCCCCCCCCCAATTCAATAAGACTCGGAAAATTTCTGTAGAAGTCGGAAATTTCGAGGGTGGGATCGAAACTGCAGTGAAGAAACGAGTCGCTGTTGAGAAGGAAACAGTTCCTATTTTGAATGAGCAAACAAAATGCTCACGTTCTATCTGCAGCATATCTTTTGGGTACAGTATTCCGAGAGGCGTTGGAGCGTGATTGGGAAAGGCGTTCTAGCCAATGTTAAGGATGGAATTTTCAAAATTTTCCTTCGGACACTCACTACAAGACAAACGAACCAAGAATGGTCAAAGTTTCCATGTTTATTTTTGGGGCAGGCAATAATTGGATGGCAAGAAGCGTTCTAAGACAAAGTAGAGGTTCTTTACGGAAAATTTGTTTGAGAAGTAGCTACTAATACTCGTCAAATACTCAAGTTTACCACTGACGGATAAGGGATCCAAGTGGTGTTCTAGCGAAAGTAAATTGTGTTTGCTCATGCTCAAAGAATTTCATGGGCTGCTACTCTCCAAAAATTTTTTACAAAATTGTCAAAATCCAAATTCAATACCGGTAAACTTTGGGTCGTGAGATGCATTCTAGGCAAAAATAGAGCGCGTGTCCTCAAAATTTTCCTGGGGGTTTCGCCCCCAGATTCCTGAAACCTATTCGACTTACCCTTATGGTAAGTTTTTGTCTTTTTCTATCAACTTTTGCTGAATACAGAAAGTTGTGAAATCTGATATACCTATTCCGTTAGCACATTTAAGGACCCCATATACGTCAGGTCTTCCAGCAAAATACCTCAAAGAAAAGCATTTCTCCCGACTCGGAAAATTGATGGGCCTTGCCCCCCCCCCCACTCAAAAAGCTGAATTTCCGCCACTGAATTTACAATCGGGAGAGCCACCAGCCTTTTTCTGACTCGATTCGATCCCTCCAATTCATGTTTGGATGCTTTTCTTAATTTTTTGTTTTACTTCCTATTGACCAATGAACTTGTTAAAGTGATATTATTCTAAGGGCATAAAACGTGGCTTGAAAGGATCGATCAAGCGTTCCAGAAGCTGCTTTCTTGAAGACATGGAATCTTAAAATTTGAAAAGTTTCCAATATTTGCATAAGAAGTCAATTGGTACATGCAAAAATAAATATTACTTTACACTGAGATTTGGGAACTGTGATCGATGTTTTCAACTGATTTAGCCAGCTTCCGAAAAAAGGGTTCTCGGGAAGCTGCTTTTTGTCACCAGCATGTAGGGCGAACGGACCTGGAAAAGTGTTATCGTTAATGTTACAATTACATTAGCTATTGACTAAAGACCAGATTGAGAAACATCAAATTCCGTCAGCGAATTACAGGGGCGGGCAAGTACTGTAAAATATTTGACTCCATGTTTGTCGGAAGGAATTGGAAAAAATAACCGGCTCTTTAACGACACAGTACGACTTTCATGCCTAAAACAACCACTTTTTGGGACAAAGGTCAAATCTTAAAATCAGTGTCCTTTTCCCATCAATTTCTCACAAAAATAAAGTTTTCTCACCTCCTTTCTAATCAAAATCCTGAAGCTTGCCTGTAAGTTGGTTCTACCTTTGTCCGCCAAATCTAAGCTCAAAAGACCAGCATTTCAAATTCCCACCTAAGCGGTTCTACCTTTGTCCGTCAAGTTTACGGAAAATAGACCAGTTTTGGGACAAACCAGAAGAAATAGTAACGAATATTTTAGAACCTAGGGACAACTTCGGAATTACCGCTTGAAGACTACCAGTTTTGGGACACTGCTGCTCTATAAATATAATTACGACGGTAATGATCCCTGCAGGAAAATCTCTTCTGGATTCGCTACGAACGTCAAGGGATCTTAGTGAGCAAGAAAGACCGCTTTTGGGACACTTTTGCCTTCATGGCTACGAGTACGACATGCTTTCGACAAACGGTATCTGGCCGAAACTACCAGTTTTCGGGACATACATCGCCAGTGATTAAATTGTCCATCAAATCGAAGAAAAATTTGTTGAGGATACCGAGGACTGCCCCTTTTGTCTGAGGCCTTTGTTTTGCTGGTAATGTTCAAAGCAGATCAACAGCCGAGGAACTTATTACCATGCGCAAGAATCTCTTTGTTTCCCTGCTAATCATTGTTTGGATTGTGGTTGGATGCTCCGCCCGCATTCTTTCCACAGACCAAACATGCTTTCTGCGCATAATCAAAGGTTTCCTTTTCGGGGGATAATCGTTGCTTGGAACATTGATGATTCGTATCCCCAACAAAAATAACAACGTAAATTTGTCATCAAAAACGACCAGTTTTCGGGACAAAGATGGTGAAAACTTTTTTCGTGAACTACCGGTTTTCGGACAAAGGTAGAACCATCGTTCTTAGCGTGACATGCTCGCCCTTGGAATTATAATTGCAGCCTAAACTCTGGCCTTTCAAGAATGGTACGGTTTCATGCTGCATACGAAACATGGCACAAAAAATAAGGACTATTTTGTGATCAAATCCCAGTATGAATGATTCAACTCTTGGATTGCACTCCAGTATGGTGTAATATGGGTCCCAACACAACTCTTCAAAATTCGGTCCCTAGCAAATTTACAACCCCCCAATGATTTTCAGGATGTGCGCCCGCAATTTCATTATGTATAACAGTGCTCGGAGATGTTGTTTGTTACTGTTTGATGCCCAAAACGCTTTCATCTCTACATGAATTTGCGTGTTGGCATTTATCATTGAGTGATAAATTGAAGAAGGGTTCCTTCTCCTTCTTGCGCTCTCTGAATCTTATTGATTTGTCTCTGTATTCGTCGAATACAAAGTCAATCTTGTCTGCATGTCAAGCAGAATTTTTTTGTGAAATTAATGGCTGCATTGCAGAAACGCCAAAGTCAGGTAAAGTAGCTGTCTTCAGTTTTCGAATGTTCGCCATCACGGCGACTATGTAGATCTGAATGTTTAGCTCCCTGATCTGAATTTACCATTGACTTCTCCAGCTCTTGAAGGAGATCACTTTTTTGTTGCCTTCTTTTTACCATTCCGTCGTCTGTGAATAGACTGGGCATTGGAGTCACATTGAACTGTGGCAACAGTTCTATTGCAGTTCTTCTAGCACGAGCGATATCAACAACACGTTGTTGGTGGGAGGCAGGGGCGGACTGGCCAGTCGGGCTACTGGGCTGGGGCCCGAAGGGCCCCCCTCAGCAAAGGTCCCAATGGGCCCCTTCTGTGCTGGAAGAAAAATATTCAAATGGTTAATTTTGGATGAACTTTCTGACAGTGACAAAACAACCAGTTTCAATCAACGAAAAATTGGTTGAAGGGCCCTGTAATAATTCTTTCAACAGTTATCTTTGTTTGTGAAACAGTTGAAAATGTCAAAAGACTGCAAGTGGGCCCCAGTTCGTAAGATAAGGGTTTTGCAAAATTCCAATTGGCATAGTCTCGTTTTCGACTGATAGGTGAACTGATGAATCTGCAAATGTAGAACTTGACAAAACTGGAGCAAGCTTTTGCCAAAGGGGCCCAATAAAGACCTGATCGAGGAAGGCGTCTTTTATGCAGGGGCCCCTTCTCACTTTACCTCATGCCCTTGCCAGTCTGTTAATTTCAAACAATTTTTGCCTATATCTACACTCGGTTACAGTGACCTAGGAGACCATGTTAGGGGTATTTAAAATATGAATAAGGTTTTAGAAAAAAGATAGAAGCAGTGGCGTACCCAAGGTGGGAATGGGGGTCCGGACCCCCCACTTTTCAATAAAGATGGTCCTCGAGATTAGCACAAAAATGCAATAAAATTTGTGTTGGGGCTCGTCAAAGTTTCATAGAAAGGTTTTGGGTTTTTAACGAATGCTTGAACTCGGCTGGAAGAGGCATTCTCAGCCAAAGTAGAATCGTAGAATACATATCCTCAAAAATTTTCCTGGGGGCTTGGCCCCCAGACCCACTTAATCATTTCAATATCCCAAGTTATCTCAGCCTGTCCACCATGCCACTAGCTATAGGGATCCTAATTTGCTGCTACTGTTGAAATTTGCCAAAGCTTCTTGCATAAAAGATGCCACCGGCCGACTAAACAATTATAAAGGAGCGAAAAGAAACACCTATCAAGCTCGAAGGACTAGCTCCAAATCATTTTGCAGTAAAGCAACTTTGCAATGCGTGTTTTGATATACTAGTCTGGACGTTATTGAATAATTATTCTTCTTGACTTTCCCAGAGTAACTTTCTATGATGGGTATGAACTCTCATTGCAAATCTGACAAAGCGACCTGCTGTGATAATTGTCGCCATGTTTACGATGCAAAGCATAGCTAAAAAGGGCGTTTCCTTCATTTTCCGACCGTCTAAAGGGCGTGGTTGCTAATAATTTTCCTGGGGCTACGCCCCAGACCCCCTCCACCTTCCTGTGCTGCGTACGCCCTGGATAGAAGTATTCAACATTTAAGGATTCTGAAATGTGATCTAATGATACTTTTACGGCATGAAATGAAAATTATACGAGAACAATGATACAAAAACATGTACAGTAATTGACTTGACAAAAAGACCTTTTGTAGACGATTTTGATGCTCTGCTTTCAAGAATTTTCCCAGTGAGGTCTTTCGTCAAACGGATTCCCTTTCGGAAGTAGTTGGATCTTGAAGTTTGAGGAAGGACAAATGAAAGCATTTCTCGGCAATGAATCAGACCTTCACCAAGAAGAGCGAAGCGGGCGTGGCCCTGAAGGTCACGGTGGCCCTGAGATTTCTGGTTTCGCATTCAACTTATGCTATAAGAAATTGCATTCTTGCAACAGGCCTGCTGGAAACGGTCGGCCGAGGCGCTTCAGCCCGTAATACTTTGCTGAAATCCGTTCATTTTTAAGTAAAAGAGGCTGTGAAAGCCAAGCTCATAGAGATGAATATTTAAAGTTATTTCTATTCCAGGAGGTTGCCAGAATCTATCAAACTATTCCTTTGTACATTGTGCAGTTCAAAAATAATGTATCTACTCGTGAAATTGCAGTCATTTTCTTAAATTTCCCGGAAGGACCCCCATCAGTCGTGATGCTCTGCTTCTTTAATGGTAAATTCTCCAAAATGGGGCGTTTTCCAACAATCTAAAGGGTGTGTCAATGAGAATTTTTCCCGGGGGTAAGCCCCCGGACCCCCAGCTTTGTTCGCTGCGCTCGCACTTAGTTTCAAAGCAGAATGCAACTCGTATAGAGAACCATTCAAATTGTTAGAAGTTAGTCCAGTATCATTTGAGGCCGATTCAGGGGGTGTGTTCACAAAAGATTTCCCAAGGGAGTGCCCTGCAAACTTTTCGCTCGCGTAGTTGCGGGCCCCCTCGTTGCCGAATCGCCCGGGCCCCAATTCTACTGCCAGTCCGCCCCTGGTGGGAGGATGACTCTCGCTTCTTCCTTGCAGTCAATTTCAGACCGTCGTTCTTTGATGATTTTCGTGGCGGCTTCATTTAAACAACTCTTAGGCCTAAACTTGCCGTATCAACTTGAAAACGGATCCACCTCGTGGTGAAGGCTCGAGCACTACACAACCACAACACTCAACGAATGCGCCTCTCAACTAAAATGTCAACGTGTCAATGTCAATCAACATAATGGGAAGTACCCAACAAAAACGGAATATCAAAACAAGCTAAGAGTCACGATATACTCCCCCGGATATGATCACCCACTGTGATCATATAAATAAATAAAGGTTCCCATCAATATCCTGCAATCACTTTCTTCTTATCTGCTCAGATTTCCAATGGGATCAATGTCTTATCTCCTTCGCAAAATAGTCGACTTGTTGTGATTACTCAGTAGTCCACTTGTCTAACTCTAATCGTGTGCTCTCCCCCGGGTAATAACTCTTCCACTCGAGCTAAATTTCAAAAGTCCTGAATTCAGTTAATCGTTCAGCGAATAAGAATCCGATAAAGGCTCCAACTGTTTCCAAGGGAGTCCAACTTCGCATTTACGACCATCGTGATTTACTTTTTCCAGAATTTTCGTTTTTTGATTCAAATTTTCCGTAGTCGTGAATTCCGATTAATTTCGCGTCCCCAAAAACATTTCAGTTCAGTCCCTATCATTTCATCTTCAAGTTTTTCAGTCTCGGCATTACCTTCGATAATCAAATTTGACACGGAAATGTTTACTGTCACATGATCGTTCGGTACCTTGACCGGTCCGGAAAGCAACCAGCCAAATTTGCTACTCACTGCTACTGGGCCCTCATTCCCTCGAATTATATCTCCAGTAACCACTTCAAAATACGCGTCAGCACCGATTAACATATCAACTGAATCACTATCGTTTTCAGAATTAAAATGATCGGCCAATTCGAGATTTTCCAAATGGGAATAATCTTTCAGATCTTCCACCCCTGAGGGCAATGCAGAACAAAATTTGGGAACACTTAGAGCATTTACTTCAATTCTTTCACTGTTTATGCCCTTCAACTTTAATTTCACGACTTGACATTCATTCTTGGAAAAACCTTCCCCACCAAAAGTGTTCAAATGAACAGTTTCCTTTTCAATAGGCTTCAACCCCAACTTTCTTTGTAGATCTTCAGTAATGTAAGTACGCTGACTTCCATTGTCTAACAAAATACGAATAGGAATTCCTACCTTCTCTCCTTCTTTATAGGCAACAGTTTTTGCAGTTTGCAATAATACGCGAGTTTTGCTTTTCGTTGAAGTTGCTGCACTCACTGTGGATTCAGAACTAGGCTCTTCTCTTCTGAAAGTTGTTATTTGCGACGTCATTTCTTCGTTTCTCCTCTGCGACTTTGGAGAGATCCTTCCAAAACAAATCGACTGATGGTGTCGTTTTCCACAATTTCGACAATTTCTTCCAATGGTACAGTTTTTAAATATATGAGCTTTTCGTAAACAAACAAAACATCTTCCATGATTTCTCAAAATATCCTTCCTTTTGTTTACATCTGTCACAGCTTCGCATGATGCAGAATAATGATCGCCTGTACAATAAACACATGAATTTGTTGTGTTGACTACTTCCGCTTTCGAAAACAATGCTGTCGCTGTATTTCTCGCTGGATTTATCACATTTGTCGTCGTAGGCCTTGCCTCGTTAACTTTTGCGGCATCTCCATCTTCTCTCGCTTCTACCTCAGTACGCAAAGTTTCCAAGAGTTCTCCAAGTGACCAAATTTCTCTCGCAGTTACCCTAGCAAGATGAACTCTTACATCGAAGGGTAATTTTGCCATAATAATTGGAACCAACATACATCCACTGTATTCTAGCTCAACTCCTAAACTCTTGATCCCTCTGACGTGAGCTAAGATTTTGTCGTAAACATAACGCAAGTTACTGGCTTTATCCCCATTAGTGCATGGCTTCAGCTTGTATATTTCCTCCACATGCGCCGTAATAATCATTTGTGGTCTGCCGTATCGTTTCTTAAGTGTTTCTTTCGCTAAATCGTAATTCGCTTCGGTTGTCAACAAACCATCGATGTTTCGGGCGGCTGCCCCTTCGAGATAATATTGCAAATAATTGAATTTTTCTGCAGTTGGTATGTCAGGATTCTTGTCTATTGCGGTTTCAAAACGATCCCAAAATTGTGGAAATTTGAGAATATCACCATTGAATTTCTGCAAATCCAGTTTCGGTAATTTCGATCGGCTTCTCGTATCGCTATTTGATGACATAAAACTCGTGTTCATTCGGTCCACATCGCGTGTTTCGTTTGTTTCAATTTTCAATGTTTTCTCAATCTTCGCCATCAATTCGGTGAGCTTAAAACTTATTGCTTCTGCTTCGTCGACTTCTTTTTCGATATCAGTAACATCACAAATTTGTAAAATATTTCCATCGACTTTACTCAGTGCATTCGATTTCTTTTCGATTTGTGTCTTTAGAATCTGCAATCGTTGTAACTGGCTCTCGTCAATCCTTGTATTGTCGGCTATTGTATTCGCTTCGTTCATGTATCGAGTTAGGCCGCCACGATGTGACTTTCGTGTGGCCTTCAAACGGGCCAGTTTCTCTTGTTCAGCCATGCCTTCAGTTCTTCTGCTTGGTAGGTCCCTCACTGGGCGCCATTATTTCGTGGCGGCTTCATTTAAACAACTCTTAGGCCTAAACTTGCCGTATCAACTTGAAAACGGATCCACCTCGTGGTGAAGGCTCGAGCACTACACAACCACAACACTCAACGAATGCGCCTCTCAACTAAAATGTCAACGTGTCAATGTCAATCAACATAATGGGAAGTACCCAACAAAAACGGAATATCAAAACAAGCTAAGAGTCACGATAATGATCTCACATGTACGCATGTCTTCAAATTCGTGTGTGGATTGTATCGTGCAGTGGCAATTCAGGGGTCATAATTTCCTTAGCCAGGATGTTGTGCAGCTTCTCTTCACTATTTGAAGCTTGGAGGGGATTTTCGTTGGATTTGATGAATGTGATGGTTGCTTGGATGTGTTTCTCGTCAAATGCAGGCTGAGGCTTCCTGAATTCATGGTTCACTGACAACCCATTTCACAACAAAATTCTTTTAGCTTGTACTGCAATTTATTCCAGCAGTTAGGCTACTAAAGTACCTTCCATTAATCCCTAGTGAATCTCTGGGGCAGTAAACGACAGCTTTCGCATTAGTAAAATGGAACACCATGGTAGATAATTTTGTTGCATCCATTACTGCAAATAAGGGAAGAAGATCTTGGACAGTTGGAAAGTGGAGCTCCCCAGTTTCCTTCATTATCTGCTCGAATGAGATTTTGTATTCACGAAATTATTGAAATCTTCAACCAATCAGCTACCCTGGATCAGAGTATTTTTCAGTACTTTTTTGAAACTTTTTTTTGTTTCAGTACTAAAAATACTCTGATCCAGGGTACCAATCAGCTTGACTCATTCATAAAGTTTGTGAATACGCTAACATGGCCAAGAACAGAACCTCCAAGGTGCACCTGGCAGGTGACTCAGGTGCACTGTGGCAGGTGCACCTGGCCATGGTAACTCTCATTGTTATGTGGTGCTTGAAAAGTTCAATCCATTGCAATCGACGCGAAGACTCTTCAAGAAGTTGCATTCCTTTCAGTGATCTCACTTAGTTTGTGCCATTCAGAGCTGACTCTGTTAAGTAACATTAACGCCAAACCAAACATTCCATTTTTGATTACAAAGTCCAACTTTGTAATCTAAAGGGGGACTCGATGTCAGTAAGAAAGTAAGAAAGAAAGAAAGAAAGAAAGAAAGAAAGAAAGAAAGAAAGTAAGTCACGCTCGTTAATGCGATTGATAAACATTTTACCTCTGCTAATTAGCACTGAAATAAAGAAAGCCCAGCATAAGCGCGTACAGCACAGAAGTTTCTCGCGATCCTATAGCAAAACTTGACGTCGGCTTATTTCATGTTAGACAGTTTTGACATCATAAGATTGACAAATTTCCACGATGTGGACCCTGATACAACAACAAATTTAACCTGAATTGGCAAGAACTTGGCCTAATTAGCAACATAATTACGTTCAAAGCACGCTGAGAAATGAGCGATATCTCTCATTAGCGTTGTTTTTTGGCAAAGCGAATCATTAGCCACTTATTGATAGTACTCATTATGCAAATAACTCAACTTGGAGGATGATGTAACCGGCGGCCTGCACAGAGGCTAGCATTTGCAGCATAACCAAAGGTAGAAGGACCCCCCTCCTACACAGCAACGGATGCAATCATCGCAGGTGAAGTTGAGACGAAAGGTGCAGAATCCCAGCAAGCAATGGCGCCATGGACTGGGGGAAGGGACGTGATCACACTGAACCAAAACATCTTCATGCATATCATTCTGCACAGAGGAATCTTCGTGACTGCTTGTCTCAAATTAGATGCCCGCGAATAGCAACAACTGAAACGTTCTGTACGGTTCTGCATAAGTAATTTTGCGTTATCGTAAATCTCACATGACATCTCATTTGACACAGGTGCACCTATAGTTTTGTGCACGAACTATAAGCAAACTAGGGGTAATGACTTTTGATTTTTGCGTATCATTCTCGTTTGACATAAAGACCAAAATATTGCCTTTGACCTTGAGGCGATTCTTGTCCTTATACTAGGCGCTCGATTTTCCATTGAAGGCGACTTTAGCAGCAACACTCATCTCTCTGACTGTAGCAAAAAACAGAATCAACGATCATTTGGGGTTATGAAGAAATCAATAATCAGATATTCTTATGCTTGTTTAGCTCAGGACGGACTTTGTGATCATCCAAAAGGATCTTATGTTCTGTCTATTTTGCTTGTTTCTATCTTTGCTGCCCCGCAGCGCAATCGCAGGCCACAACTCTTTGTTGTCATCAGCCGCTGACCAACGATAAGGTTTGCGGGCAAATATGGCACGATCCCGTTTAGGCCAACCACACTGAGAAGAAGTGGCGTTATATGAGATGATGTAATGCTGAAATACATAATAGAGCAATCTGAAGCAAATTAACCAACACATAAGTATTGAGGAGGACCAGAAACGACAGACTAAAATTATTTCTCACCATTCAAGTATCTCGACAAGCTCAGTTCATCAGAAAGTGTCGAAGAGAGAGAGGCCAACAAAGAAAGGCCCAAAAATGGCCTAACGAAACCAGTTCGAGTTTATCAGCTATCACAAGTGTACATTAACGCTTATCCGTGAAGTGGATTGATTGTCAGCAGCTTCAACTTGTTTACTTGCTTTTGGCAGCAAAATCTGTCATGAGTAACGGTTGGCAAAATAATGCTGGTTTGTTCGCAAATAACCCAAATCAGGCGCAATCAATGTACAGTCGACAGCAGCAAGATTCTTCGAATATGATGATGGATGAAGCTGCAATGGTCGACAACATCGATTTGGGAGCAATAATTGGTGAAGGTATAATTGTTAAAAGTATTTGTTTGGGATGGAAAAGTCAAGTAGGGAAAGCTGTATATGCAAAGCCAAAAAGTGGGTCAAAGGCAAAGCGCAATCAGTTAACGCAAGAAATTGCCTTTTATAGCAAATTAGAAAAGAAATCACAGAAACAACCATTGACAGCAAATCTACTAGTTGCAGAGCCTTCTCGTTTTATTTGGGAAAATTGATATCTGCATTTTTCTTTCCACGTTTTTGAATTTGCTTTTTTGGTATGCAAGCGTGGTATAGAAAATTTCACAGAGAAGACATGTACTGTTTATTTATTTTATTATTTCAAAGTTATTTGCCTAGTTCATTCAATAGTCAGGAAAACAGAGGGTTCTTTACTTTCTAATCCTTTTTTATCCCAGTTTGCACTATGGAATTACATTTTCTGCAATTTCTGCATTTTCGACCTGGTCTCACTTATATCAATATTTCCTGTTGGCTATATATGTTGCCTAAAATATCAATCTAATCCATTCCAAGATCCATCATCAGCATGCAGGGACATAGCTACATTGGGGGTGTGGCACGCCCTTTGGCCAAATCTCAGTCATCAAATCAAGTAAAAGCTACACTCAGTGGGCATATTGAAAAAATCCTGAAATCGGCATCAGAACAGTTTAACTGACGTAGCAACGAAGAGCTTGTTGACGTTAATTGCTTAGCAAGTCAGCAAGTGGTTTGTTAATGAATAAAAAGAAACAGGAATTCCATTGACACTAATAAAGGACATCTTGGCTCAATGTAAACCAACAAATGTATCAAAAATTTCTGCTCCCTTTGCTCACACTTCCGTTCATACATGTGTAAGTGTATCATGTTTGTAATGCTTGGCTGCAATGATGTGCAGGCTTTGTCAGCTTCAATGAATCCAATTTAGGCATCTCGTAACTTTATATGTGTATACCTCCATTCAAATCACAGAACATGAATAAAATCAATCACTTCCAGAAAATTGTTGCCGGCTTCACACACACTTTTATTGAGACTTCAATGTGTAGATTTCATATTTGGCAACATGGTCTTCTTGAATTAATTTTTTTCACTTTTCCATGGATCCAACATTACAAGAAATTCTGTATCCTACGTAAATGTTCCTTAACTTTTATCAACTGTGTATCTTATTTTAAAATTATGTGATATTTCAACAATATGGTGAAACCATTGATTATAGCGAAACTGTGCGCTTCAGTGCAGTGATGCTGCTCAAAAATTTCTGTGTGCGCTTTTTTCACATTCTCCTCATATTCCGTATACTTAGAATCTCCACTCCATGCATAAGCATCGTGTTGTTCTTTTGATCAGAAGAGTATTTAAGGCAATTCAAAATTGAAATCTGTGAACAATGCCATGAATTTCATCATTTTGCAAGGACAGTCCTTGTGATGGCACAACTCTCCCATGGCAAAGTCCTCTATTTCATCTGTCCAGTGTAACATAAGTATTCTCCAGTTACCGGAGACTTCCTAAATTGCAAATTCAGATGAGAATTCAAATGAGACTGACAGAAACAGGAAAAGCTCTTTGTCGTTTGTATTTAAGGATGGCAACAAAGTTTGAATGAAAATGTTTTTCTCCTAAGAGTTTGTGCAAGTGGATCTTGCTAAATTTTATTGGCAAGTTCATTGAACTTTGACTTCTATGTTTTGAATTACAGCATGGTTCTGGTTGCTTGTGCTAAAACAGAGTGGCTACAGCATTCTGAAGGGCATGACTTGCCACAAATTTCCCGGGGCCTGCCTCAAGACCCCAATATTTGCTGGCAAGGAACCTGGCTACCCCATTGATGGAGAGGAAATTTGCCTCTCAACAACAAGTATGTGTATGCGGGGTGTGACACTTAAGGGCCACACCCAAAAGCCACACCTACTAATCAACACATTGCAACCTTGCATCCCCTCTAACTAGATATCGCTAACGATGGCCCTGTCAGCAGGTGAAAGTGGGGTGTGAATCACCATTAGATAAGGCAGGCAGTTTACTAGGACATGCTAAGATGCTTTTGGATGAATCCAAAACGCTCTGATATAATTTTGGCATACCACTCGTTTTGTGCACATGGACTTGCTTGGACTGTCATCTTGGGAAATAGAGTAGTCAAAATTACTTTTGAACTTTCAAATTCTCGTCTTTTTAAAAATGGATTAATCAGTAAGATATGTTGAAAATGATCCAGACTGAAAATTGGACAGAGGAGATTCTCTCACAAAATATTTGTGCATGGATTCTATATACAGTACATTGCAAAATAATGTATTAATGTACAGTGTGGTGCTGAAACCACTCCATTCTGAGCAGGAGCAAAATTTGCAAGCCCCTTTTTGAAAAATGTGTGGGTAACGCAGTTAACTGGTGGGAAAATCTGTGCAGAAATTAGCCTCACAAAGAACTTTGCGCAAATGGAAGACAAGCCAGAAGTTTTTGGGTGGGAGCGAGTTCCCCGTGCAGACAAAACTTTACACTCTGGGATATATACAGTGTGTCTCACAAATAGCTTCCTGTTTTCAAACTCAAACATATCTGGACCTGTTTATCCCAACCAGACAAATGAGACACTTTCTAGAAGTGCCGTAATACAGTTACTAAAGGAGCACTAGTTTGCTAAAAGTAAGCAGCCAAATAAAAGCCAGGGGATTTTCAAGTTTAGATACAGCATTTGTAAGCAATGTTTTACAACGTCAATGTGTGTAATTGGCCATACCAAATGACCTGTTGATATTTTTGTATTCTAATGTCAATGACACTCCCACAAATGAATTATCTCTTGAGTGTCTCAAACCCGGGGGGGGGTACATAACATGTATATACATAACATGAGGGGACGGGTATGTGCCTCCCTTATGGGTGGGTTTTTGGGCCCCAAATTCTCTAAACAAGGGTCCCTTTTTCGGCAGAATTCCTTAAACAAGGGTGGGTTATCCAGGAATTGGCAAAAAATAGCAAAAAATGGGTGGTTTTCTGCCAAAGTTCATCATAAAAGTGGGTATGACCGCACGTTTCGGTAATTAGAAGAGGGTACCTTTCTAAAAACCGGGCGGCAGACCCCCATCCATCCGCAAGTCATGTACCCCCCCCTGGGGTCTCAAACTCCATTTCTGTAGCCAGGATGGGGGTTCTGCAGCAAAAATTGGTAAGCATATCAATCTGCATGTTGATAATTGTGAAATGCTGCTTACAAATGGTGAAAAGTCGATTTATATTTGATGACTTCCTGTTTTTGTTTTTGTTGCTCAACTTGGTCATATTAGAGCTCATTCAGTAACAGCAGTACTTCACTTTTAGAAAATGTTTGCTGTGCTTGGCTTGGATGAGCAGGTCAGGGTTAAAAACCAAGGAGCTTTTTGGAGACACCCAGCAGAACATGGTTCTTTTTGTCATCATTCTGGCCCCATGATTTACTGTGAGACTCAGTGTCCGCCCGATGTCCCAATCCTATTTCTATTCTAATTTAGCACTTCCATTCACTTCGTAGATTTCATGGCAATTGAGCAATATCAGTACCCTTTTCAGTGCAATAACCTAACAGAATTTTCACCAGAGGAAACAGAAAAATTGCTTGAAGACCAATGTAGCGTCACTGGCTCAAAAAGCACTGTTTCTGATGACTTCACAGATTCCAGTCACAGCATGCAGAATTCTCCTGGAGCATTCAGTGGTCAAGAAGATTTCCCATTCTGTCAGAATCTTAGTTTTGAGATCAAGGCAGAGGAATTCTCACCTGGAACTAACTCAGTTGAGTTGTCTCCGAATTCCCCACATGGAATTGCTTACAATGGTGATGGATTCCTGGCAACATTTGGGGACAGTGGCCCTGTTAATTCCAGCACTGATGTAGGACAGTTTCTGCAGCAAGCAACCCAAACAGCAAACCCACCTCAAGACTTCTCTGCCTTTCTACAACAAAATAACTTCAATGCAGCCCAAAGCCAGAACAACATCCAGTTTGGAGGGATTTCACCGGTTCTTGATGAATCCCATGTAGGGAAAAGAGAAGCTACTGCCGCATTGCCTCATCCAACAATAGCTGCTAAGCAGAGCAGTCAGAAGCAACAGCCAGAGCAGTTGGTGAACCTTCTTAAAGGTAACCCAGCAAAACAAAAGGGTTACCAGAGTGATGCTAAAAAGAGAGGAGGTAGAGCAAAGAGACAAATTCAAGACACAAGAAGTGATGGATCTGAAAAGGCTGCAAAAAAGAAGATTAATGAAAGCAAACCTTTATCCCCCACCTGCAGTGACATCAAGACAGAAGCTTCATCAGCTAACTCTCAAATTTCTCAGGTGAACTATCCCATGAATACGCACATAGTTTTAGCATTATGACATGCTCTTGTTTCCAAAAAATGCAGGGGATCACCTCAATACAATAAACCAGGATTTTTACAGTTGCCGCAAGATAACAACAAATTTTGTTATCTTAAATTAGAATAAAGTCAGACATTAGGTAATGCCCATACAATATTCTACCTCTTTGTTTGATACCAAGAGGTAAGTCTTTTCTCTGATTGCTATGCTGAACATTTAATTCAAAGGATCTGAGAATGCTGCCAGGGAACAGGATCCAGTTTGCCTAGGTCATGAACAAAAAGTGAGAATTTCATTAGCTATTTTTGTGGGATTTCTTGATTCAAGAATTTTAGGAAAGGAGTTGGTCAAATGGGCTTTAGGAAAATAGAATTTGGCAAGGGCACTGTGCAAGTTCTAAAATTCTTTCAATAGCACTGGTTCCTTTTCAAAGCAGTGTTCATGTATTATTTAATGAGAAAACTTTGACTTGATCAAGCAATATAGACATGTCTATTTCCAAGAGACAAATATATCCCAGCCCCATGTTCTCGTTGGGTGTTGTATAGATTTATTGCAGATAACGTTATTCAAATCTGAATCTTTTCAGGTAGTAATGATACCACAAGTTGTTTTCACAAGTGGATCAAGTACAACAAATGCAAATCAGTCTGAAATAACAGCTTATCTCGCAACTTCCTCCAAGCAAGTAATGACAACTTTGCCTATAAAGATTGTCAGTGCAAATTCTGGTGAAGTAGAGAAGATTCCTATCAATCCCATCAATAAGAAACAAGCTGATAATGTATTCAAGAGAAAAGGTGACAAAATAGAGAAAAAACCAACCAACCACAATGAAGTAGAGAAAAGGTACAGAAAGAGCATTACAGATACCTTGGAGGAACTTAAAGAGACTCTTTTTGGGGGTGATACAAAGGTTTGTGATACGTTTGTGTCCTATATTTGTTTCAGTTTGTTAGGCATTTTAGAGATTCCATTTTACTTTGTGTTCAGGAAGTTCTGAATATGTAGCTAACATGCGATAAGGAACACAATTTTGTCGCGTCATGACTTGTTATGAAAATAAGATGTGGATATATACAAATACAATTGATGTTGCTGTAATTTCTTTGCAGTTTTTGCAAATCAAGTTAACTCTCAAGCTGAGGCTAGTGATGGAGATACCAGGCTTCAGAACAAAGCAGTGCAATCTAGACTTGTGAGGATGAGTCTGTTGTATCTCTGCAGTAAAGCTTGTTCAACAAGGGCTCATAATGAAACAATTAAAAACCTGACCTTGTTTTCTGCATCTTTCACTCAAATTATGATGGAAATACCCCGGAAACACAGCCTTGGATCTCAAATCACGGCCTCTAATCTCACAGCCACTACTCTCGAATCTCATACAAATGCTATCACTTGCTCAATCAAATCAAAAGTTCCAATCATAGTTGCAATCAGCATAGGAATTTACAAGTCTCACAATTTGATTTGGTAAGGTAGGGAGCAGGGACCTCAGTTGAGTCAGTGATTTTATTGCTTGACTTCTAATTAGAACTGTTACTTCAACTTTTGACAACTTGCCTTTTTTATTTTTCGTCATTTATTGAAGAGAAACATGAATACTTGTACTCCATACATGTAGTTGACTCTTCTGCCGTATGGGTATCAAGCGATTCAGTCTACTATTTGTTGTTTCATCGATTTGAAAGGTTTCAGATGCTCACCACCAGGGATGATAGCATTTCGTGCTTTATTAAATTGCTAGGAGTAAAAGAATGTCTCCATATCTTCGCATTTGGAGTTGGCTCATTGGATCAATGGAAATGATTTTCCTATTAACCTCAACAAATCTTTTTACAGTGCACAAAAGCTGGTATTCTAAGAAAAGCAATTGATTGCATAAAACATTACAAGAAGATCAATCAGAAATTAAGGCTGGAAAACACTAGGTTGAAAATGGCACAGAAACATAGTAAGTTCATTCGAAACTTGTATTTAGATTTCTTATATGGAGGCAGTTCCGATTGTGGTAAGCTTTGATTTATATTTGAACGTTCATAACGAATGTAATTTGTTTCAGCCTATGCAATTTAAAAAGTAATTAAAGTTGAAGATGTGTTGCTAATATCCTCACAAGGAAGCAACAGACACCGTTTTGTACTTCTTCAGCCTACTCCACTTTACTACTCCACTTTTTCTGATCCACTGTAAGCCTGCTCCACTTTACTCTTTCATGTAGCTTTAAGGCTCTGATAAATGCAGTCCCTGAAGTGACAATCTGTTGCAGATATCAAAATGTCTTTGCATAAGTAGAAAGCACTATGGGCCCCCGTTCAAATTTAGAAAAACTCAAGTACAATGCTACCGTGTATGCCAAAAGCAAATTATTCGTTTTTACTGGAGACGACAATTGATCGTACACATGGCCGATCTTGACGATCGATGATGCAAGGTATTGTTCTTTCCCAAATGACTCTTGGGCAATTTTTGCTGAGTTTTGTTGGCCCTCTTCCTGAGTAGCTGGCGCTGGCTTGACAATCATTGGCTTCGAAACAGCCTGAATAGATGGGAAACATTGTTTAGGGTACCTCTGCTTTCCGCAGTAACGAACACAGAAAGCCAGTTTTCAGAAATCCGTTTCTCCAGTATCTTATCTCCATATCCATATGTTCAGCATCTTATTTGGGAACCAATCAATCTATCAAATTTCCATTAAGGATATGACACCCGATTGGTCAGAAAAGACTAGAGGAACTGGTCAGTTGGTTATCGACTGGCAATTGCAAATGAATTTCTGAAGTGTTTTCAAGCATGTGTGAAATGGCTGAGGATCCCTCGCATGTTCCTCCTATGTAAAAAGCATTTCTTAACTGGGAAGACATTCATCCTTTCGTTCATCCATCCATCCATCCATCCATCCATCCTTCCATCCATCCATCCATCCCATCCCATCCATCCATCCATCCATCCATCCATCCATCCATCCATCCATCCATCCATCCATCCATCCATCCATCCATCCATTCATTTTTTCATTTTCGTTCGTTTAGGCGCGGTAGCTAGCCCCATCAGGACTTCTTTTCAAGGGGCCATGGCAAAAAAATCTACAAATTTTGGCTTTGAATTGCCTTGAGAAATAGAAGAAAATTCTTTGAAATCTTCATAAATCATAAGTGGATATGCGTGCTATCCAAGTATCTAAAAGTCCAAAACTTGATCGGATGAGAAGTTTTATCGACCTCAAGTGGTACATTAACCTTAAGAACAATGATTTAAGCCCCGGCCAATCGATGTCGACAGCACTCTTGTGTTGAGTGGCATGTCGAGAGCGTTGGGACACTTTGTATAGTGATGTATGCCGAGCGTTGTCGAGTCAAATTTGATTATGTAGTGTTACGGAGAAGCCCGACCGATTATTTACAGGCAGCTTTTGGAAACTCAGTAGGAAGATTTTCACTTTTGAAGGTTCTGCCAAAGCATCGTTTAAGGTTTCCTTTTCTGCTGTTGCGAAATATGCAAAAAATTTGCAAGTCACCCTATAACTTAATCTTTAAATTTCACATTACATATCATATTGCAATTGCTTACAGCTAAATGTTTTCATAAGAAGCTTGGACAAGCACGTAGTACTGAAAGTTTCTCAGATTTGAATGAAGCTTCCATGCTTTAGCACTAAAAGTTTCATAATTCGCTTCTTTGTTTTTGGGTGCAGAAATTTTGAGGTAAAGGGTGTCCCAAAAAACTTGTGCGCCGTTTGAGTGGCTGCATATGTCCAATTTACCCGTCTGAGAGGTTTTTTGTAGAAGAGACTTCAGCTTAAAGGTTTACACCGAGTTTTCGTGCATTTTTGACATCCAGTAGTTTGCTACGACTATGTGCAGATATGTTTCTTATCATCTAAAACAACAGTTGGCAAGGAAGTACGCTCATTTTGGCAGAAAACATAAAGTTGCCGTGACTTCAACTCAAGATTAAAGCCTCAGCGATGTTTTTGTTACAAAATCCTTGAGGAGTTCCTTAAATTTTCAGTCATTTGGGTACTAGTTGCTTTTGACCTAGTCTCGTACGAAAAGGCATGTGAACGCCAGCTTGAGACAAACAGGCTGTTTCTGAACAACCTCATGTTCCGAGTGTAATTGATACAAACAAATAGATGTTTGGTAGGATAAACCTTCAGATATAGTTAAAGTGACCATGTTTTCTCATTTCACAGCAAGCGTAGTTGACCTCCTGCAATCCCATAAAAATATGCAGAATCTGCCCCAAAGTCAATTGGATGATTTCAGCAGCATAACGTCCTCTGACGATGATGACATAGACTTGATAGAGGGGCGAAGGCAGTCGTTGGAAATGCAGGAGGAGATAGCCTCTCCCACAACCTCCACATCATCAGCAGTAGAATCTGTCCAAGGTGGTGGAACATTCAGTATGACAAACAAACAACGATTTTTCGTGAGCATGTTCATGTTTGCTTTCATGTTTGCTGGACCGGCAAGTCTTCTTTTTGGTACAAGCAATGGTAAGTGGAAGAATAACGTTCATTTTTATTTCCATGTTTGCTGGGACATTCAGCCTTCTTTATGGAGCAAGCATTGGTTTCAGCGAATGATTTATGTGTTTGGTCTCATGGTTGCTGGAACGGCAAGTTTCATTTCTGCTGCAAGCATTGATTTTAACGAATATTGTTTTTATGTTTCTTTTCATGTTTGCTGGAACACCAAGTCCTCGTTTTGGAGCAACTGCCAGGCGCACCAGAAGATGTTCTGGCGTTTGAAATTTCATATATTGGAATGGAATGAATTCTGGCTAATTGCCAAAAGATTAAAGTATTTTTGTGCTTTTTTCTCGCATTTTTATGAGTTTTGAGAATATAGGTAAATTTTATATACGAAAATCCCTTCTTTACGAAATGCCTGAAAAACGACCTGAAACACTCGATCAGATCGTAAAGAAACTCAAAATATATACAAGCAAGTTTTTATGTTGTCTGCACAATTATTGCCCTGGAATTGAAAAACTTTTGCATTTACTAAAGAATCATATCCTATAATTCTTGAAAGAGATTAATGGCCTAGTATGTCGTCACATGTGAGAGGTTTCCCACGACCTGATCGAATGTCCTAGCCACGTTATTGCCTCCTTCTTTAGGTGCGTCTAAGGACTACGCAAGACAACATACCGGTGGTCGAACTATCTTATCAACTGGTACAGATGACGAAGATGATGGATTCAAGGCGTATTCTGGTCTGATTGTGAATGGCATCCTTTATTTATTGTTCTTTGCGTGGCTGTTGATTAAAGGTGAACCAAGATTTCCACGCGATTGTAAGCCATTGTCTCTGTTTACAACATACATGAAGAAAGCAGACATTGAAATGAAAAAGGTAACCGTTCTGAAATGTAAATGCCTTACAAATATTTTCATTTTTTAAAGGACAAGTCCAAGGTTTGTATGATTAATGCTACAAAACAAACTTATCTGCTTGCGCAAATACTTACCTTTGTTCTGCATTTGAGAGTCGTAACATCTGTAAATTCGTGAAACATTCTCATAATTTAGGCCAAATCTGGTCGCTGTGTCGCCATTTTCTTTTATGAGCACACGATAAAGAGGCTGCCATCGATTAAGAGGCAAGAAAAGAATAGGAAAGCCTCGTTTTCGTTGAAAAACGATGGCAGAAGACGCATTGCGCACTATGACGTCACTTCGCACAAATCGTTCATTATTTCACACGGGGAAGGCGAAATTAGTGGGAATAATATGATAAGCCTTTCATAGCAGTATTGTCGTGTATTTCATTATCAATAATACCAATCCGCGGCTTGTCCTTTAAGGGTGATTGATTTCATTCCCAGAAAATCATCATTTTTAAAGGCATTTTGATCGTTATTTGGCGACTTAAAAGAAGGTGATTCATTCTTGGGTTGGGGTACTTAGTATATTTGTCCTAGATGATATTCCGTTGTTTAGGGTATTCTTTTGCCAATTTTTATAGCTACAAACAGGCTACATCATTGCTCTTGGTTTAACTTTCCTCGTCATTAATGGTCCTCGCCATCAACTTCTTATTGGGGCATCTAGAAAAATTTCCCGTCAGTTTTTTACTACTGGCAGTGCTTTTAAATGATATATAGAGTGTGCCAAAACATGTGTTCGACTTCTAAATTTGAATAAATCTGACACTATCTGATGTATGTGAACCATCTGAGAATGACTTGAAAGATGAGACACACAAATTTTCCGTTGAGTCTACTGCAGTTCAAATCTAGCAAATTTGGAGTAACCAGTTGGCTCCATAAATCATGTACCAGGTTGTTCATTCGAGGTCAAGGCGAGCTTGTGACCGGATAACACCCTGTGAACTAGGTTGGCTTTTGAGGAGTTGCATTGGGAAAGTATTTTTGGAAACATTTAAATGCATCAGGACAAAGCATTACTTCTTTTCTTATTTTCTAGAATGAAAGTAGCTTTTCAGTTTCGCAGAGGAATATTCTGTTTGACAGTAAAGGGATTAGTGTACGCCTGACTTGATATGATAGTTTCATAAGTCAATAAAATAGATGCACTTCGTTGAAATGTCTGAGCAGAAGCCACAATCAGCCCCTTGCATTCAGTTAAAGATATTGGATAAAATAACTGCTGGAAGCAGGGTGTGGAACGTTATGTTAAAGTTGAACTTCAAAGTAAATGCAATTTATTGAGCGTATTTCATAGTCTTTCTGCGTGCTTTTTGGCTTGCTTTGAATAGTAGCTGTTAAACTTCATCATTTGATACAGGGGGACTTTCAGATTGCCTCGTTACATGTTGAGCGTGCATTGCAAGTAATTGGTCGACCATGGTCAATGTCAAAGCTTGATGTGATACCTTCGTTGATATGGCATAGTGTTTGTCACGTCTTGCATCAAATTGGCTTACTGTCAGTGCTGAAAAGCATTGGTTGGATAATCCTGCCTAGGAGGCACTCATTTCATGAAGCAGTTTCACGGTATCGTGCATCATGTGCGTTGGCTGCACAGGCATATGCTAAGCTCCTTGAATTGGCATTGCTGGGTAAGATTTAATCTGATAAATTCAATTTAACAGTATTATGATATGTTCGAATCCCACATAATTTGATGCTGATTTTTAAGGTAATTCCGAACGTACAATGGATAACCACACACTTTTCCTCATCAATTCAAATGGTCATCATGACATTGGTACTGGAGGCATACAATGTTCTAAGCACCTGAAATGTTCAATGCATTGCTTCAGGCAGTTGCAAACTCTTTTCCGACATTTTCATAATGCATCTTCGGTATTTTTTGTTTTGCCTCATTTCGCAGTTTCTATGCTGCCCAATTAAAAAAATAGTTTTGATACGAACAAGTGAGCCTGAAACGTATCAACAGAAGCCTAATTTTTCCATCAAGATTTCATCACAAAGACCACATTTAAAAGACTTATCATGATTATTCCGGATTCATTCTGTCTCGTGTAATATCAAGGAGCATTGCTTTCTTGAAATTTGTTGATTTCATCTTATGCTTGAGTCTTCACTTGATTGTGACTATTGGCTAATAGTCTTATTTTGTTTGCAAGACATCAGGGTAACATCTAAGATCATAGCTTTAGTTTAATTTGATCAATATCAAACTAAACTACTGGGAGACCCGAGGGGCATTTCACTCCCAAAAAATCTCATGCACCTTTGGCAAAAATCCTTTTGTTTTCAAGAAAAATACACCAAAAACCCGTAAGAGTCCTTTTGTTGTGAAGGAATCTCGTACGCCTTTTCGAAAGAGTGAAGTGCCCCTCGGGGTGACCCAAAGAAGGTCTCCTGCTTGAAAAATCATCAAAACTTGATTACGTTGCCAATCTTCAAATTCCAGCTCTCAGCAAGTAGATTACCGTTGAAATTAGTTTCCCAGGCATAGAATTTGTAAATTTGAATCCTTTGGGCTGCCTGGTGGTGAAGATGCATGCTGGAAACATCATTCATGATTACCAGATTATGGCCAATAGTTTAAGACCAGATTTTTTATCGGTTACATTTATTGGCGCTGCGACATGCAATGCTACAGTTCTGCCTATCTTACTTGCTTTAGGTTTTTCGAGTTCCACTTTCCATGTAGATTCCGAATTTCGATGTTATTTTCTTGAAATTTTGTGCCATCTTGCTACGACGTTATAATTAAGCTTTTATTAATCCTCGAAAATTTATGTAGTCTTGCTGACAAGTTGGTTGACCCAAAAAATGTATGACTCAGCTGGATTTTACATCAATCCATGCACAGCTCATTTCTATGATTTATTTGCAGAATATCCAAACTCCGCAAAAAATATTGCTTCACTGCTTCATTGCTTCAACGAGAAAGGTAGAGGAGGTCCTTCAGTCTACAGCTATGGCCACAAGTTTAAGACCAACCCGTAACTTTTAGTTTGAAGCAAAAATCGCATGTTTATTCGTAATCGGAATTTTTTCAAGAATTATTTAATTATTCAGTTATGGAACATCAATGTTTTTTGAATTAGAAGCACATAATTTTCTTCACGCATTCAAGGGTGACTTTAGACTTTTGACCATAATTGTGGACTAGAGGCCTTTCTCTACCTCTTTCTCTGAAGCGGTGTTTCAAACAAATCACAGAAATCAATTGTGCATGGATTGATGTAAAATCCTGCTCTGTAACACATTTTTTGGGTCAAACCACTTGTCGGCAAGACTACTACAAATTCCGATAAACGTCTGTAAGCTCCATTGTGACATAGCAAGGTGGGATAGACTTTTGAAAAACAACATCATAATTCGAAATCGATATACAAAGTTGACCTGAAACAGTCCAACGAGAATAAAGTAGGCAGAGCCTTAGCATTGGATCTCGTAGCGCCATGGCTCTTAGTCAAGCATTGGGATGTTGCTTAAAGAATATAGCTCGCAAAGTGGCGTTTTCCTATGCGTCCTCCAAGTAAATAATGAGAGCTGGTGTTTGTATCGTCTTTAAATAGATTTGGATCATTGGCAAAGGCATTCAAAATATGAATTTTATGATGGATTTAATAATCGCATGTTGGCGATTTTTCAAATGGGAGTTCTTTTTTGGAACATCTGTTACATAAATAGAATATTAGTTTTTAGACAAAATAATGAATGTGGTATTTAGAAAGCATGTTCTTGACAGATAGTTTCAGAAAAGATTTTTCTTTGCAACTGCAGTCAACTTATGTCAAATCTTATTTCATCGGCCAGTCCTGGAAGATAAAGGATAGCTCGAATATTGATTAAGATGTAAATGTAAGCTTCAAAATCAAGAAAGCTTCCAAAGAACTGGTTCTGGCGTCGTATTAAAATTTTTGCTAAATTCTTTCAAGTGTTAGCAGTGTTTTCTATTCATAGGAGAGCATTTTCTACCTTTCAGCAAATGTAGTGATAGTTTAAGTACGATGCTAGAATCCTATCTTTGAAACTTACTATGTTTTTGGCATTGCTGGAGAACAATAGAAGTGCTGTTTTTTTAGGCAGCTACTTCTTCAGCCTTTTCTCTACCGTAAGTCAGCAACCACGTGTCAGATTGACCCAAACAAGGTCTCAAACTCTAAGTTGAAGCCTGATCTATGCAACTGTGTGAAAAAGTGAGATAATCGAACCTACAGTTCCTTCACAGTAGCTACACAAATGGGGCACAATTCTCAATTGTATTTTTTTCATTCAAGAGTGATTTTCATTTGCAGCTATCGGGATAACAATTTTCAATCCAGGTTGCGGGCCTCAGTAGCTAGCTACCCTAGTAAAATTGGTTGCTTATGTACATCTTCCCATGTACATTACGATAACACAAATTTGAAATTTCGGCACGGCATTGTTGGACAAATTTTAGTTTGTCATTGCGCTCTGGTTTGTATCAGTCGCAAATGTTGGATCAGTCACAAATTCTTGTACTGTATTACACTACACAATAGATTGTAAATGTAAATTGTAAGATCTGAAGTTTTTACATTTTTATATAAAGATGGTGAGAACAGAAAAAGTAAGCTACTGTGTGCACAATTGTCGATGGCAGCAATAAACATGGCCGAAAATGGAGAGACTGCAGTGACAAGTGAAATGTTGATGAAGATTTACTTCAACTATTTAATTATGCTGCGTGTCAAATTTGGGACAATTGCGAAACCTATTATGGTATGAGCTTTATCTGATCTTGTTCTGTAAGAGTAGGCGATCTGGCTATGTAGTGATTTAGCATGCAATCATAAAAGGCTTAGTGTAATGTCGTACACGCTTCAGGTACTTTAGCACTGTTTTCTTGACTAAGATTTCTTGAGAACTTCACAAGATTGTTTACTATAAACTCCCTTGTTTCTGTTCATAGTATATAGAAACTAAGTAATCTAAATACATTAATACTGTACCGCTCTTGCTGTAAGTAGACACAAGGTCATCTGGCCTACATCAAGGACGGCACTAACAATTTTACAAATACAACTTCAAAACTAGGAAAAGTAGTCTCTATTGGAACATGATAATCTCCTTGCAGTCCCTAGTACATCTCATGAAGTCTTGTGCTTTTGGAGAATTCTTAAGGAGCACCCGAAAAGGTTCTTTGTGTTAATTCACACAAGGACTGTACTGCAGATACAAAGCTACATTTTAGCCAGTTGCAGGAAGGAATCTAAGACTGTTTTCTAGAATTGTTTGTAGAACATTGTAAATAAATTCTCATATGCTTTTAGAACAAAATTACATAAATGAAGTAAGTTATTTTTGTAAGTTTGTTTGTTAGCTATACAGTGCGCATATAGAGAACTAGAGACTCTCAGACGTTTTATCTTTTTTACCTTATCTTGTCCTGTTTTTACCTTTGTCATCTAGCATCTTATCGTGAATCGTGCCAAAGCAGCACTGACTCATCGGGCTGATGATGTACCTGACTCAATGACTTGGGCATTGCACCCAGTTGGCTCTCGCTATATTCTCTCTGGAGACTGGTCACGTGATTTTAAGCAAGGTATTAAGTAGTCAATTCTTTGTGCGTCAATTGTTTCATTATTGTTTGCAACTGATTAAAGACTAATATTTCCATAATTTAATGAATTCCTTGTAGGCAATAAGAATATGATATCTTGTCGTTGACTGAAATGCTTTCGTAGCTGCAGTGAAGTTGTGGTCTTGACTGAATTAGCTAAGCTGATATATCTGGAATACAGTACACCGAAATCAGAAATAAGTTTCGACGTTTGAAAAGCTACAAATTTTGCTTTTGTCTGTGAAACGCGTTCTTTTGTTTCCCAGTTGTATGGATGGCCAATTTTGTTAAAGCAGTGATAACAATTATAATCCAAAAGATGTTGTAATTGAAAATAGCTTGGAAACCACTATTTTGATCCATCGCCTCCACAAAACATAGATAGTTAGCAACACATTAGCATTTAAGGTTGTCCTCATCTGAAATGTACTTGAGACCATGAAGTACGCAAGTACATTGTTCATCCTGTCCATTAATGCTTTAGCGTTTCTTGTAGAGCCATTGCTTGCCATAAAGAACCAATTTCTGGTGACCCAAATTGAAGCAGTTCTTAAACAAATTCTTACTCCGTCGTCGACTAACGTAAATCTGAGCAAAACAGAGCAGTACCTTTCCTTACTAAAGCAGTGCTCATCGGAAAGCGACCATGTGACAATCTGGTGGTACAACTTATTGTCTGCTGTCTTTTACATCAACATGGGGATGAAACAGAAAGCGAGAGCCGCGTGGGAATCGATAGACGACCGCATAGAAGACGTGGGGTAAGTCGTGTTTAGTTTAATGAGCATTTCTTCCGATAACCTTAGTTTATTTTGCTGCTGATCTTTCTGATCCCACGAACCGAGTCCCACGAAGTACTGAAGCAGATCAGAGCCGTTCACAGAGGCCTTGGACGGTGGCACTACTGATCTGGAAGAAGGCCGATAAGCTGCAAGGGAGCATCCCTGTCTCGCTGCAAGCGCTGAAGTGCAGTTGCAATGGGTGAAATAATGCAGGAAAAGGCGAATTTGACTTATGCTGCTGTGCATGTAGGGGATCAGGATGGCTTACAAAGTCTTACAACGTAGAGATAAAGAGATGCCTATCACATTAATTGTTGGGGATACGAATCATCAATGTTCAAGCAACTGTTATCCCCCAAAAAGGAAACCTGTGATCATGCGTAGAAAGCATGTTTGGTCTATGAAAAGAATGTGGGCGGAGAATCCAACCACAAGCCAAACAAGGATTAGCAAGGTTCGATGTTTGGTTTTGTTTCTGAATAAATGGAACTTATTCATTTCCTTTTTAACTTTGACGTACGGAGGGACATGAGCACTTTGGGCACGAACGTATATGGACAAGGGTATCCCATGGCCTTGTAACCATTTAACAAAGGAGAGACATGGGCAGGAAAATGTTAGTGATAAAATGTAATCGTCATTTTGGTCTCTGCTTTTTGGAATCAAAGAAAATGAGAGTGGTTTGTGACAAAACGCTCAAAATTTTAGAACGAAAGCCTCGAGAAAGTGATGCGGTTTCGTCGATTTAAAAAATGTGGAAGTGATGCCAGGTGAGAGATTTATTGAACGCCGTGGTAGTTGTGACCACGTCTTCAATTATTGCCATTGTTTCATTGCAGGCCTTATGCTGGTGATCTTTTTGATCTTGTTGAATGCTATTTCGATGCTAAAGATGGTGAAGATATTGATGATCTCGAGGAGAGGCTTACCTTGATTGAGAAAAACATCCATGAAAATTTCATATATGATGAGGGGAAGGCCAGGAAAAGTGAATTCAACAAGGTAAGGTATTCTTTCTGTTCTCTTTTACAAGGTGCGCCAAAATGAACTATGCACATTTGACTGTCCCCGATGAATCGTACGGTGGACCGACTTTAAAGATTTATGACTCAATCTTTAGCAGAAAGCGCAACTTGGATTCTAGGATTTTGGCAGATTTTCTTGTTCGAGTTTTAAGAGCTATAAGCGAGATTCTTAGAATTTAAGTCTTTGAAAACACTGAAAACGATCCGAAAACGTTGATAACATTTTCTAAAGACTCTGCATAAGTGGACAAAGTGGAAACTCTTTGGGCATGATGTAGGGCTTTAGAAATTGATTAGTGTAAACTTCTGCATGAGCATTAGTTCGAGACTGGCCTGTGTAGTAGTTGCAATAACGTGCTGCGCCAAGCCGTTCTCCGTATCATAAATTCAACAAAACTGCTTGCTTGGCCTCATGGTGCTTTCCTGTTTGGTTTTTAAGCCATTGACACAGGAGCGCAACCTTCATCAAAGCATAATTTCGATGAATTAAAAAAGGTAAGACATTTCTTTGTATCTCTGAAAGTAATTTCACATTTCTCCCAAGACAGAACCAATGTTAGTGCAGCAGACTACAATTAATCAATTTCTAAGTCCCAAGTCACTACGAAATTGTTTTCTCTTTTTTCATTCATGCCGAGTCTTTAGGAAGTTTGATCTACGTCTTTTGATCGTTTTCAGTGTTTTCGAAAACGAAAAGTTAAGAAAGAAAAGTTTCGATTATAGCTCTAAAAACTGAAAACAAGAAAATTTGCAAACAATCCAAGAATCTAATTTTTTTTATTCAATCAAATTTTACGATACAAGTTACTTATCTAACGTTACGTACAAACTACTTTACTATACTACAAGGACGAATACCACGGAGAGCAAAAATCTATGGCAACTCCGCAGCCTTAACATAGAAGAAAAGATTTACATATAAAAGAAAAAACAAAAAAGAACTTAAAGTCTAGCTCAAATTAGACGTCAAATTTCATTATGACGTTTAATCTAATTTAGACCTTTTACTAAGGATTTAGACATATATCGTCAAACTCGGTCCATTGTAGTAATTATCATGGACTATCAAAAGTGCATATTTTATATTGGCGCGCCAAATATAAAAATGTTGGAATTTGCTTTGAAAACTGAAAGGAAAGCAGAATTAGATGTTTTCGTGCTCTTGGCTAGATGTTGCTTATCGCTGGAAGTTTTGGTAGCAACGAAGCAATGTGTTGTGAATGTAGTGCAGATTGCTGGTGCTTACTATTGAGGAGCTTTGCAAGAGCCCTGCAAAAAGTGCCGCCCCTTTTTTCTGGTTGCACGCCGATGGTCTTAATTTAGATAAGGGCACATTTTCCGAAATTTTTTGTCAACAGCGAATGAAAAGTACATACTCTGCGTGATTTCATGGGGTGCTGGTCTCATGATTTATTGCCCTTGTCCCTCTTTCATCTTTTCTGCCTTTATTTCTTAAGTTTTATCCTACTAATTATTACGTGTTGATTAATGGTGGAGCAATGCTGCTCTGATGCAGCAATATTATCAAAGTAAAGCAGCCAGAGTGAATGTGGTTCACAGTTGCTTTCATGATCTGCTTTGTAGAGTTTGCTGTTGAACTTTGCACTGAATTCTATTAAAAGGATCTCGGTGTTCTTGTAATTTCTGATAAGGTATAACATTGCAAATACCAGCCATGTTTCATTGTAGTTTCTTGCCTTTATGTGTGCCGAAATGGCCTTGAATGCTAGAGTCTTGCAGTGGGAACAGTCATCATCAAAGGCAGTTTCCAGGAGGCAGCTTGAATTGTTTGAACAAGATTTGAATGTCATGCAGCAGATATCAACGCAGTATAAAGTGTTGTCTAAAAGGGTATGTTTCTTGTGATAGATTTTCTTAAGAAGTGTCATTGTGTTTTAAAACTCATGTAGTAGCTAAAGAACATAATGGTATCCTCAGTTAGTCATCAAACAATGGCAATCAAATTGTAGAATGAATGAGTAAGATTACACATGCCAATACAACTGTTGAATTTTCCGTAGTACCTAAGCTAAAATAACAGCAAATGTCGTGGGAAGTAGCCGACTTGTTCGATGGCCTTTGATTATATACATAACCTTATCTGGCCTGGATTGGCCTTTCTTCTAAAATATCTCTAAGGAGTAAAGGAAAGAGACTTCTTTCTTTAGGCTTGTCATTTCAAGGAAGTTATGAGAGTTATGGCTGGTTCAAATCCACTGAACATCGCAAAACAGCTCTTCAAGAATCGCCGTACGAATGTTTCTACAAAAGGTAGGTTCCTAACTGTCTTGATCTAACATAGGTGCTGTTTACATGAGAAGGGCTAGACCATGAGCAGAGAGCTGATTTATTTTGCATTTACATGGAGAGCTAGCCCTTCTACGAGAGCAAGACACTTCTAATCCCAGCAAATACCGGGTTAGCCCTATTGATTGCGTTTACATGGAAAATTTCCACCCCTCCTAGGCGAGATCTTTGGTACTCAGTAGCGAGATGTGGCCTAGGTGGGCTAACCCTCTTCTCATGCAAATAAAAAAGAATTTTATGAAGGATTAGACCTGAAAGTGAGCAAAAAGAGGCCTAGCTTTTTTCCGTAAAAGCAAATTAGTTATAAGTTCGAATGATCGCGTGCCGTGTCTTGCACCAACACATACCGACACAGTTAACTGGAAGGTGCCTTCGACGCTGTGATCGATACATCTTAGTACTGAATGAATCACTAGTAAGGCTTATCTTTGTTGTATTATGCCTAATGACTGTCCGTAATAATCATCTAATAGTTATTTTCTTTTTGTCCAAGTCCCTCAATGGGTAAGAATTCTGTCCTGCAAAGCAGTGATAGCGGATTATAGACTGGTCTCAGGTTTCTGCTATGCTATATTTTATGCGTTACTACAACATATGTCAAAGGATAGTTTCTTTCAAAGAAAATGAGATGAGATTGATTCAAAGCCAGAAATGTCCGACGCCGTACGTGAAAATTTTGATATTTTGTGACCAAATATTTGATATTTCATATTGATGATTGAACCCAATTCTTTCTATAGGAGACAATTGTACAATGCAAAGTGATGAGCTCCAAGCGGCAAAGACTATGTTGTTTATCTTCAAGCATCTACCGTCGATCGTTTCAAGAGTCTGTCCACAAGTATGCAGTACACAGCTGGAGAACGCTGGATTTGCATTTGAGAAATCGGGATTCAAAGAACTCACAGATGAGTGTAAAAAGATTTTAGCCATCATCAAGACTCCTTAAAATGTCATGAAAGCTATCCCTGAGTAGATCCTACAAATCGGAAACTTATTTATTTATATTTTACAAACCGGTTTTGGAGTAGACTTTACAAGGTACAGAACTGAAGAGACTAAACTTTTATCTCTTAATGGTGCATCATAAAGAATTCACCGCAAGCCAGCAGATATTGTTTTAGTATCATAAACATACTGTCTTTATTATATGGTGGAAAGTGCATCATTGAATGCCTGGTAGAATACAGTAGTAGCCCGCATATAAGAAACAACTTTTTTAGATTTCAGATCTGATGCGTTGCTTATGAAATGAGATGAACTTCAATTCAGGGTACAGTTCCTTATAAGAAAATCGTGTACTTTCAATCAACTGCTCAGGCCCGAACTCTATGATTTTGATACAAAGCATACTATTTTGATTTATGTTTGTAAATTTCGCTTCTAGGAAATGCTTCAATTATTCTAGGAACGTGCTTGTTGCTTTGTTTGCATGCAAAATTCTTGTTTTCATTTGACTCGGTATGTATGTATGTATGTATCATTTGCCACATAGAAATATATACAAGCTATTATAATAAATATAAAAAATAGATACAATACAATACTTTAAGGTTAAAAACGTACAATAAAAACACCCCTAATTACAGTGGCAAGGATAGCATTAAAGGGTCAAGCTGACCTTATTTCCATAATGGTCCCCTTAGAGGTGCTGGTATAACGGAAAAAAAAGAATAAATAAATAAATGATAAAATAAAATAAATGAATCAATAAAGTACTGTAGTTGTTTTCAGTACAAAAACACAGTTTGGTCGATGGAAATATGACAGAGATGAGGAAGGGTCTTAGTAGAATACATATATATCATCTTCCTCTTTTTGTATTTGTTGGAAAAAATTTTCTTTGATCTTATGTTTGAGTGTATTCGGATTTTTGGCTGATTTTTGGTACAGTTTGGTTCAACTGGAAGCGAAAATTCAATGGTTTTAATACATTCTTTTTAGATAAGGAGCAACCTTTCTTCTTTGCCGTTTCTTATAAAATGGGGTACCATCTCTCGAAAATCTTGGCTTTTACTTCATATATTGGCGTTTCTTATTTGCGGGACACTACTTTAGCCTTTATCCCCAGATTTACTAGCATTCTCATATATCAGTAAATCCTGAACAAACTGACTACAGGTTAAGATTCAAGCATCGTCTTGGTACAAGGATTGCAATGTGATTCCTAGATCTTACCAGAAATGTGTGAATTTTAATTGTGAATATGATTAATCAATTTTGAACAAATTGACTAACAAAAAGAAGGATATTAATAATTTTTCCTTGAGGCCTCCTTGGCCATGGAAGGCCATAAGTGGTGCTGATTTATGGAACAGTGGTTATTATCTGGTGAGCGCATGCATCGAGACTAGACAGTGAAAATGATAAGTGAAGAGCCATGTGCGTTTACCAAGCAATTTTTGCTTTCATAAGGTAACCACTGAAGATGATTATGCTCTCCTACTACTCTTCATCGATAAACCCGATACAGATGTAAAAAAAAACTTTTTCCGATTCTCGAGGCTGGGTAGAAGTTTCTCGAAGGGTATCAGAAAGAAATTTATCAAGACAAACTGGACCTTTTGTGCTTTCATCGACATTTTTTGTGCTGCTCGTTTGAATATACATTTCGCTTCGTGAGAGAAAGCTCCGCGCTAGAGATATCAAATTATTTAAATATCTTTTTGATCAGAATGAATATAACGTCATATGCTAACTTACATTAAACCCATTTGTTTGCCATTATGGATCAACATACTGTTATTTGTGCAAGTATGTTATATGTAGTTGATTCAGCAAATTATGCAAATATCTATATGTTGTTTCATAAAAGCTTCCCAGGTTTAGATTTAAATGTCTGTCGACCTGCACATCCTTGCAAAACAAATAAAACATTTTCTAAAAGTGTAGCGATGCAGGCTCAACTTGCACAACAACGGAGGATCGTCAGATTTTTCTCAATTTTTCAAGCAGCGTTTTGCAATATCAGAATGTATAGTTTGCCTTGATGATCTACCTATATATGCTTCATTACTTAAACATCAATGGCACAAAGTGCATTGTAGGAAGGTGCGTTTTCTACTTGCAAAACGACTTCTAAATCAGTCTTTAATCCTTTGACTTGCTCTTCGTTCGGCAGAACACACCCAAACGAATACTCGCGACCGTCACCGCATCCCCTACACGTCCTGTTTTCAAGATCTCTCTGAATCTAGTAAAGTTCAATAACAACGTGTTAGTATACAACATCTTGCCTCGTTCAACTCTACCACTAAAGTGATATCTAATATTCTAACATCTGATACCTTGGCAATTTCCCAACTGACCAACTGCCTCAAAGTAAGATATGGATATTCTCAGAAGGGACGCTCACTGACAATAATTGAATAGCTGTTGGAATGAACAAGGACAGAGTTTGTAATACAATAAGCAACAGTTGCTTTAATTGACACCTCAATTCAAAGCGATTAGTGACTGGGGACAAAGGAAACTCTCTCAACCGGTAAATCAAAACAAACACGGCCGCGAAAGTTGCCAGGAAACCAGAGGCCAAACTCTGGTCTTGTGCAAGCGAAAGATGGCTGTTAAGAGAAGTTGTGTGCTTATTACGAAAGAAGAAGGGCAAATTTAAAGTTCTGTCTCGCAGATTTTGTTTATTTGGTTCAGATGCTGAGTAGAAGGCGTTAAATTCTCCGGTATTTTAGGCTTAAATAAAATAATTACTGCACAGCTCCCGAGTTGAATAAACAAAATCCGCGAGACAGAACTTTAGATTTACCCTCCTTTCGTTATAAGCAGAACATAAAATCCCTTGAAACCACCTTTCGATTGCAGAAGATGAGACTTTGCACTACTGGTTTCGGAGCAACTTTTTCGGCTGTGTTTGTTTTGATTTATCAGTTGAGAGAATTTCCTTTGTCTGCAGTCATTAATCGCTTTGAATTGAGATGTCAATAGAAAAATGGGGTACTGAGATATGCTGCATCTTATCAGTTCAGAAGACTTGAATAACGCTCGAAACATTCGACAATAAAGACTTGTTTCTCTTATACTGTGTAAATAAAACATAAGTCCCAATAACTTAAGCTCGTTGTTGTCGTTGTTATTGCTTCAGTTTGAATGAGTGAAATTAAAACATCAGATTATAAATGTTAAACGAATACAAGGAATCACGTCGTCAGTCTATGTAAATAATATGACTACGAGCAGTAACAGCAGGTGAGCACCTTTTTTTAATCCTTATTGTAAAGAACAATGTTCGTTGGTGCGTTCTATATTCGACTGAACGCTATCGAAGCGTATTACCTTAAATGTAATTACTGGTGCCTATTTAACATAGACTTGAGGCTATTTTTTCACGAATAAATGAACACAATCCTGAATTCGCGGGACTACCATATCGATTTTGTACCACCATCTCTAAAACCTTAAAATTACAGTTCCATAGACTTAGCTTTCTGACAGTAGTAAACTACATTTCTGTGAGCAGGGCGTGAATTAATGTGGTGAAAATGATAAATGTTTCAGTCTTAGTTAGGACTTTTCAATCATCGAGAGATCAACCACATGTAATCAGTACAAATCATCTTTCTATAATTTACTCATACCCCCAGCTGGGGTATGCTATATGAATATATAAAAAAAAATATTTAAAACAAGAGTCACTCTTACATCAAATAGACACTAAGCGAGCAACTCTATATTCAAAAGCAAAGAGAAAAATATCAAATTATAAATGCAACAACTGACTGCAAACAGCCAAGCAAAGCACCTTTACTTCGAAATTAAGGATTTTACAGGAGGTTATTTTTAATCATACTTTTGCGAAATGAGGATAATTTGGAAATAAATATAGAAACTTTTTTATAGAGGGATGGGTTCCTTCCATTCAATAATGATTGAAATTTGTAAAGGGAAGGGTATTTCGTAAAATAATTAGGGATGTATGTTTTTTGCAAGTCTTTCAGTGCAGAGCACTTTAGTAGTACATGGAATTCATCACCAACTGCAGCAGTATCGCACATGTCACATTTACGAAGATGGTAGTCTAATTTAATCCATCTTCCAGTTTCTACTGGTAATTTGTGGTTTGCACAACGAAACTGACATAAGATCTCCCTGTGTTTCTTTGGTAGTTTCCGAAGGTAATCCTCAATTTCAAAGCTTGTTTTGTATGAGCTGTATGTTCTGCCTTTGCTGGACTTCAACATTTCAGAATTCCAGTTTTGCAAAAATTGATCTTTCAGACATCGTTCAGATGTTTCACATAGATGAATCTTAGATTGGTACCCTTGGTTTAACCAAACATCTGATTTTCCAATAGAATCAAAAATTGTTTTAAGGGACATTAACCATTTGCAGGTTTCTGGTCTGTAATCAGACTTAACAGGAACAGCGTTGACAATCTTGTAATTGGTTTAAAATTTGCAACATCAGCTCCTTTTAGAGCTAACTGGTTTTGAATCATGCTGCAAACAAGTAATGATGATTTCGCGATCCATCTTTGTGCATTGATTTGGTCGTAATGATTGCAGAAAATGCAAGCCCTCACATTTTTCGCATTTTCTCCGCTTCTTCGCATCGGTCAAAGTATTCGCGGATCTCCAGAAACAAGAAAGACAACAGCATCGAGAAATAGTGAGAATATTCAAAATAAAAAATATCGAGAAATACTAGATAATAGCTAAGAATGTTTAAACTGATGCCCCTATAAACAGTAGCTAGTTATAACTGTAATCACGGCATTAGCAGGGTAAATTAAGTGGGGGCACTGAAATGGGGGGCTGGGGCGTAGCTTCCACAAAAATTATTGGGTTCACGCCCTTTACTTTGGCTTAGAATGCATCTTCCAACGTCATGCTTGCCATTAGCTATGAGGAAATTTTGATAATTTTGTGACACTCATTTCGATAATTCAGAGCACTACAAAATGCCATCACGAACAGTAATTCTGTAGTGTTCGGAATCTCCTTCTGGCATTTCTCGAAAAAACCCTACATCACCAACGTACAAAAATTCTGAAGACGGCTCAAAACAAACAGCAACCGTACTTAAAAGTTGGATGACGTTATTGTCAATGAATCATCGAAATAAAGGAGTGGTCATTTTTAATCCTGGGTACCAGGGCGGATGATTTTTGGCTTGGGTATGAAACTTTGTTCTACTATATTGTGGGTTACGAAAATAATCAAGGGATATTTTTATGGGGTGCAAAACTATTTTCCTTGAAAAATATTTACATTAAATTTGGAAATGATGAATCATTTGACAGATATGAAAATCGCCTGGGACATATATGTGTACATATATATTTGAAGCGTCCTCAAAGAGTTATGGATGGGGTACCAAACAATTTTGTTGAAGGGTTGTGGGGTACAAACTGTTTCTCGATATTCAAGATAGGGTATGAAATTTTTTCTTATTGTGTAAAATTATCCTCCGCCCCTAGGATTAAAAGTGACCGCTCCCTAAGCAACACCGCACCTTCCAGGCAGTATCATTCGATTTTTTTTTATCAAGATTAGAAAATATATAATGTTATATTACACTGTGCCATCCATAGCGAAGAAAGACATAAAGTCACCGGGTCTTCACTATGGATGGCACTTACAAATCCAATTAATTTATGTATACAAAAAACAAGGAACAAAACTACGAAACCAAGATACAATACGCACAAACGACAACAAAACAACTGAGCCAAGGCAGATAACTGGTCAAAAGAAATTAAAGTTATTCAACTCTTAGCCGTAAAAAACAAATGGCGTCATTCGATTTGTCTCTATGAGTACATTCATTTGATATATAGTTTATCTATGCTGCTGACGTCAGCAATTTATAACTTGTATGGCGTCATACATCTTTATGACATTACCGGGTGAGCCGGAAAAAAGTTCCCACTTTTGAAAATTCATAACACCAAGACTACTACACGGATTTGAATCATTCAAATTCTAGTTAAAAGCAGAAAGATAACAGTATTTTTGTGATTTTTCTCGCTGTCCTACCAGCACTGGAAATATTGGCAAATTCAGCTTTATAGAAATTTCATGGTTGCAAAATCACGGAAAAAGGGCCTAAAACATTGATCAAATCGTAAGGATTCTATTCAAATCGGACAATAGGCCATGAGCGTTTCACCTCCCTCAAGAGTTATAAGACATCGATTTTCAAACACATAAGAAAGATTTTCAGTGCCAAGGAAATTAATGCCTTGAGGATATCTCTCACCCATGAGAAGTTGCATTTCCTTCATTATTCTGTGCGCGAGGTCATTTATGCATTGATCGATGTTTTGGGCCATTTTTCAGTAATCAATGAACCATGAAATTTTTATAAAGTTGAATTTACCAATACTTCTAGTGTTGATAGGACAGCAAGAAAAATCACAAAAAATACTTTGATCTTTCGACTTTTAACTAGAATTTGAATGATTCAAATCCGTGAAGTAGCCTTGGTGTTATAAATTTTCAAAAGTGGGAACTTTTTTCTGGCTCACCCGGTATATTTCCAATGAATTAGCAATTTTTATATGAAAAATCATGTAATTACTTGAAATATTGATAAAGCCATTTGATTTCACCCAAATTGTGCAAAATTGATGATTTTCAACCATTATTATTGAGCAAACAGCTCTTCATTGAATCGAATTACCATTATCTAATTAGTTAATTAATTAGGAACCACAATGTTCATATAAAACTAAATGAAATCTCAAACTAAGGCTATCAAGTAAGTATTTGGATAGTTTTTAGCCTTTCTTAGGCAGTTATTTAACATAAATCCACCCTTTTCTCCTAATAGCTCAATTTCGTCAAAATTTGCCCTATTTTTGGTTGCCTAGCTACCAGTCACGTGATTAAAAATTAATTGATTCTATTTTTGGATTCCCCTTTGTTTAATTATGACACAGTGCAAGTTTCATTGTCATTGCTATTATTGTTGTGAAGATAATTAGGGGGCGAAAGACGCCCCCCCGGAAGAAAATTGCTTTTTTTTACCCGGTTAAAAAAAGGGTTAACTCAGCGTGCACTCTGGGAGAAATTTCTTTGCATACTTCAGAAAGCCTAAAGCTCGAGAGACTTTGGTTCTCACAAACTTTGTATGCTCATCCCAAACAAGGTGACTGTCCACCTGAACACCAAGGTATTTAGTTTACAGTTTTGTCTGTGTGACATTTACAGAAAGGGAAGGCTTTGTTTGTTTTTCTTTGTTCATCTTATTTCGATTCGATTTTTAAAACTCTAGCCAAAATGCATATACATTATATACATATATACATAAATTAGCTTTTCTAAATCGAATGATGTAAAATAAATAAATGAATAAATTAACAAATTAAATTCAAATGTGACTAGAGGAAATACTATGAACAAATTTACAGACTGTAATATTTACAAGCATTACATTTACAACTTGGTCCGTCCCATTGTTTTATCGTTCTTTTGAAACTGTTAAGGTTTTCGGCCGATTTTAATTCATTCGGTAAACAATTCCAGATTTGAGGTCCCATTGCTTTCAGGCTCTTTGAACCGAAAGTTACTTGATTTGGCGAAAATGATTCAAGTTATTCGGATACCGTGATGAATAATTTGAAGTCCTAAAACTAAAGATGTCATTCATAAATGATGGGTTCAGGTTTTTCATTGTTTTAAAGATTTCGATGCAAAGTGCCCTTTGACGAGCACCTTGCATTGTACATTTATTCGATTTGAGAAGTAGATTGCTATAGGTACTTTTGTGATCGTTATACAGAAATCTCAATGCACGTTCCTGTAGTTTTTCAATTTTCTGCAATGATTTTGATGATGAAAAATACCAAACTAAGGGACAATAGTTAAAATATGAGTATACAAAACTTTGAACCAAAACTTCTCTTTCAGAAAAACCGATAAACGACCTGAGTCGCTTGAGAACATTTAATTATGACGCCGCTTTCTTGCAAAGATTGGATATATGTGGGTCAAAATTCAATTTGTAATCTCATCTAGGGTTACGCCTAAAAGTTTGACATTTTCTTCAGATTTGATAGTGTGTCCCTGGAAATCGAGGTTTATGCCTAAAGTATTTGTCTGATCTTTTTTCACAAAAAGTGCATGGAATTTGTCAGGGTTCGCAATCATTTCATTTTGTTCGAGCCAAGATAAGGCATTACCTGCTTCCTTTTCCAAGACCTTGACGAGATCCGGCAAGGACCTGGAAAAGTAAGCTAACATATTATCATCAGCATAGTTATACATGGTAGCTTGCTTAATGAAGAAGAAAAGATCATTTATATAGAAATTGAACAGAATAGGGCCCAATACAGATCCCTGGGATACTCCTGATACAATATCTTGAAAAAGACTGTAGACATTATTTATCCGCAAACTTTGGCTCCGTTTTTTCAAATAGGAATAAACTAGAACTAATGCATTTTCATCTAAACCGTACGCATGGAGTTTGGCTATTATCAAATCGTGTGGGATGCAATCGAAAGCTTTTGAAAGATCCATCAAGACAGCACCTACAATGAAATTATTATCAAGTTTAGGTTTCCAATCTTCCACGAGTCTGATTAAAACATGTTGAGTACTATATGCTTTCCTATAAGCTGCGACAAAGTTTGATAGGGTGTTATCTAGAAAGGGCATTAATTGCTCCTTTAAAATTTGTTCGAAAATCTGTTAAGTGTTAAGTACGGTCACTGGACGATAATTTCTCTCCACAGTGCGAATGGGTTCACCTTTATCTAAGGAGCAAACTGCGGCAGTTTGGGGGCAGTTTTTGCGTTTTGTGGAAATGTAAATTTACGAATACTGCAATTTATGGCGTTGGAAAGAGGGGCGGCTAATTCGTTACTAGCCAGAGAAACAAGTTTTGGTGGAATCTGATCAACACCTGTTGATTTACTGCCATCCAACCTCTTTAATTGGAGCCAGACATCTCGGGTTAAAACCTCTTTGAAATAAAACGTTTCGAAAATATGTTCGGGATCTTGAACTGTCGCTAAAATACTCGGGTGTATTTGCCAAGAATCAGTCTCACAATTTCTCTGTCATCACTTGTTGAAACTGTATCGGCAATGTTGGAAGGTTTCTTTCCAGAAGTATTTTCGACAATATTGATGTAATAATCGTTAAAAATCTCACATAAATCGTGGTCATCAGTAACAATTCTATCTTCCTTAACCAGGGAAATATCAGTACCAGTCAAGCCAAGCGTAATCAGTACCAGTCAGTACCACATCAGTACCAGTATCAATATCAATATCAGTACCAGTACCAGAAATATCAGTACCAGTCAAGTCAATAGAGAGGCGAGTGTCAGAAAAGTACAGCCCTTGGCTATCTCCTGATCTGAAGGCTCTGTTTCGAACTAGAGACAGAATTAAGAATGCAGCGGTCAAGGCAAAATCTGAAATATTAATGAATGCTTATAGTCAAGTTAGAAATCAGGCTAATGATATGAATTCTCGATTAAAGAGAGAATACTTCACAAATAAACTTCATGAGTGTGAAGGTGACCTCAAACAGACGTGGTCAACAATCAACAAACTCGTCAACAAGCGATCAAAGTACTCAAATCCAATCCCTGAAGGTGGGGGACACAGTAATTAAGGATTCTGAAATCATAGCCAATGCAATGAATGAGTACTTCTGTTCAGTTGGGGACAAGTTGAGTGAAAAAATTCCTGATAAGGAAAATACTCTATTAGAAGGAGACCATGACATAAATCCAACGGCTGCTCGTTTCACATTTTCACCAATGCAGCCCCCAGAGTTATTGAAAGCAATTAATAAATTCAAGGCTTCACAGGGGTCTGGCCTAGATCGAATTTCCAGCTTTTTCCTCAAGGCAGGAATGCCGATTTTGGCTCATCCCCTTAGTCAACTCTTTAACTTGTCTCTATCCTTGGGCCTGTTCCCTGACTGTTGGAAGATAGCAAGGGTTGCACCAATATTTAAGGATGGTCCTGCCGATGAAAGCTCCAACTATCGCCCAATTTCTGTTTTACCGGTTGTCTCTCGCTTTTTTGAGAAACTAATTTATGACCAGCTGTACCACTACCTAGATTCGAATAAACTCATTTTCGGTAAACAGTCAGCTTACAGACAGTTGCATTCTGTTCTGTCGTGTTTGCTTAAGTGCACTAATGATTGGTACTTGAATTTAGAGGGTGGTAAGTACACTGCAGTTACCTTTGTGGACCTCAAAAAGGCTTTTGACACGGTGGACCATGAAATATTATTGCGAAAACTTGAGCTTTACGGTATTCATAATAAAGAAATGAAATGGTTCTGCTCTTATTTAACTAATAGAAGGCAATGTTGTAAGGTAAATGGGAAGATTTCGAATATAGAATCCATAACCTGTGGAGTACCGCAGGGTCCTGTCTACGGCCTCTGTTATTTATCATATATATCAATGACCTCCATCTTGTTGTAAAAGGTTCTTTATTGTAATTATAAAGCAGACAAAAAGCAGATATATGGCTTGCATAGACGTAATTTCACTGTAATTTCTTCAACTTCGTAAGACTTCAACTACAAACTTCAGCCAACTCTCGCACATGCTTTTTTTGCAAAGCATTATGGGAACCATAGACCTGCTCCGCAGTGGCATTGGGCTGGGTTTCCGCACACACCCCCTCCCTGATTCACAAGGAATCAAGCATACCCTGGGTCTTCCACTGGGAATCCAATGCAGCAGCCCGGCGTGCAGGTCGACTGGGTGCAATGAGCGACGCATCCAGCGCAGGCCCCCCGAATTCCCGGCTTTGACTTTCTGCTTGCTCATTCTCATTCCTCACTTCAATTGGGAATAGCTTCTGAACAGGTCTAGATAATACAAGAGGTTTCTTCATACCCTTTACTCGGACCTTGGCTCCTCTAACTTCATTATCTTTGCCTTTGATGCATTCTTGCACGACTCCTAACTTCCAGTCATTGCGTTTCTTGTGGATGTCATCTCCTAAAAGAACAATATCGCCAACTCTCACAAAGTTCTTACCAACCTTACCATCACTACGATGATGTTCTCTAAGATTAACAAGATACTCACTTTTCCTTCGTGACCAGAAATGTACCAACCTTTCTGTAAGATACTTGTACCTGGCTCCTAAGTCCTTTTCCTTGAAACCTTCCTCCTCTATGGGGTAATCTGGCAGAGAATTGATGTTTCTGCCATACAGCAAATGTGCAGGTGTAAGAATTTCTCCCTCTAACTCACTACCGACATATGTTAAAGGTCTTGCATTGAGAGTTCCTTCAATTTCAACAAGAATTGTATGCAGTTCATCATGGTTCAACCTAGCATTTCCTAACACTTTCTTCAAGCAACGTTTGGTAAGCCCTATTAAGGGGTCATCGACAAACGATTTTCGTCACAGTTAACGGAATTGGGCCGTTAGGGGGGGAGGGGGTCCAGCTCAAATCCGTTAAAATTTTGACTTTTGTGACGAAAATTGAAATAAGGAATATTTCATTATCAATCCTGAAAGAATAACTCGTAGCAGTAAAGTTTTCGGCCTCGCGATACTTAAATTTGATGTTGCGATCTGCACGAAGAAGTTGCAGTCGGCTTAGGCCCCAACCAAGGACAAAAAATAGGCCTATAACAAGAGTCTGTGGGACGCTTGCGACAAGAGAAATGTAGCCATGAACTTAGTGGTCCGTTAAGAAGGGGGGAGGGGGGGGGGTCAAGCAGTTAACGGCCCAATTCCGTTAACTGTGACGAAAATTGTTTGTCGATGACCCCTAACCTTTCATAAAATCCATCCCAATTTGGCGCTCTCTCTAGAATGAACTTCCATTCCAGTTTCCATTCTACTTTCTTACGTTCCAGTTCTGCTCTCACTTCAGGGTGATTGTAAAGTTGCTTCAAGTTCTTTCCGGTTGTCTTGAATGTTTTTGCATTGTCTGATATCATTAATACTGGTGTTCCTCTTCTAGCTGTGAATCTCCTAAAACATCTAAGGAATGATGGGACTCCTAGATCACCTGCCAGTTCCAAGTGTACTGCCCTACTTAAGCAACAAGTAAACAATACAATGTAACTTTTCACCATATCTCCTCCGAAACCTTTGACTAGGAGAGGCCCAGCAAAGTCAACCCCAACCCTAGAGAAAGGAGGTGCTTGTCTTACTCTGAACTCTGGTAAATTTGCTGTCACAGGTGTATCATATGGCTTTCCTTCTTGTCTCCTACATGCCACACATCTATGAAGTAATACCTTAACTAACTGCCTACCTTTCGGAACCCAAAATCGTGTTCTAAGCTCTGTTAGTGTCGCGCTTACTCCACTGTGGTGTACAAATTTATGACAGTCTAAAATGATCATCTCTGTGAACTTATGATACCTAGGCAAAAAGATGGGATTTTTTGTTTCCTGAGGGAGATCTGATCTATTCAAACTTCCACGAGCTCTCAATATTCCATCATCTTCATAAACTCTCAATTCACGCACTAATTGCTGATAATTCTTTTGCTGCTT
This sequence comes from Aurelia sp. 3 sensu Dawson et al. (2005), assembly GCA_964020215.1. Lineage (NCBI taxonomy): Eukaryota > Metazoa > Cnidaria > Scyphozoa > Semaeostomeae > Ulmaridae > Aurelia > Aurelia sp. 3 sensu Dawson et al. (2005). The sequence continues at coordinate 12,160,268 of OZ026582.1, forward strand.
AAGGCCTTCTTGGACTGACCTTATCCACAAAGATTCTGCATTGAAAAGCTCTTCTCTTCCTAGATTTCCCACAATCTTCTCACTCCCCCTCCTCTTTGCACCCAGGTTTCTAACAAATCTTATCACTAATGCTGTTACTCTGAGTAGTTTCAATACGCTACTGTATCGATTGATATCAATCACATTTCCAACATTCTGAATCTCTTCTGCTTGTACAGCTAAAGTTGTGACCTTTCTTTCACATTCAACACTCTCACTCAAGTCTTCCTCATTGTGCATAAACTCAGGCCACTCAAGAGAAGGGTCAGTAAGGAACTGTGGCCCTTCCCACCAAAGCTTGCTGTTTTTTAAATCTTCAGCCTTCATTCCCCTAGAACCTATGTCTGCAGGGTTGATTTCCCCAGGACAATGTCTCCATCTATCCTTTCTTGTGGCACCTAAAATCTCATTCACCCTTGATCTCACAAACTGTTTCCACTCTCCCTTATTTTGAATCCACTGCAAGGCAGTCATACTGTCAGACCAATAGTAACAATCTGTGATTTCAATGTGTGACTTGATGGCTTCCTTTGCTGTTTCCATTAGCTGTGCTAAGATTCTTGCTGCCATTAATTCTAATCTTGGGATGGTCATGGGCTTAAGTGGAGCTACCCTTGTCTTACTTGTAAGCAATGATGCCTTCAAACCTTCACTTGTTTCGTACACAACATAGACCATCGCACAGTACGCATCCTTACTGGCATCACAGAATCCATGAAGAGTTCCTTTCTGAATTGTCTCACCCTCATTACTTCCTTGCAGTGCGAACCTATCTATGCTAATACAACCTGCTTTGCTCAAGCTCTTAATCCAGCTTTCCCACCTTAACTTAAGGGGTCCCTCAAGCTCATCATCCCATCCAACATTCTCCTTGCACAACTGTTGGAATAAAACTTTCATGCTCAACTGCACTGGGCTTATGAGACCTAGAGGATCAAATACTCCAGCCATAAGACTTAAGACTTCTCGCTTTGTTGGCTTCATAGCTTCGGCTTTCTTCAAAATAGGCTTAAAATCAAAGAGGACTGTATCGTTATCAAAATTCCAATCGAGGCTTAAAACCTCATGCATTGATGGCTCTCCTGTAAAGCCTAATGTTGCTTTAGCATAGCTCTCTTCTGACTGCTTTTCTGAGTCACAAGTCCTTTCACGGCTCTCTTCTCTACATTTGATTCTTTCTGCTAATTCCTGGTTGTTCGTTACCCACTTTCTCAATCTAAAACCACCACTCATCATTCTCCCCCTAGCCTTTTCATACATTCCATACGCACACTCCAGCGTACTGGTCGAAAATACCATGTCGTCTACATAAAGGCTGTCAATCATCTGCTGAACAAAGAGCGGATCAGTTTTCTCATAATTCTGAAGGTGATACCTTAACGTTCCGTTGAGCAAGAAAGGCGAACTCTTGACCCCAAAGACGACCCTACAGAACCGGTACGTTTCGACTGTCGGATTGTCATCAAACGGATTTGTAGCCCATAAAGACCTAAGGCTGTCTCTGTCTGCTTTGTCTACTTCGATGTTTAAGAATGCTTTCTCTATGTCCGCTGTCATTGCAACTCCTGCCATTCGAAACCTTAATAAGATGTCATACAGCAATGGATTTAAAGGCGGTCCCACATGTAAACAATCGTTAAGACTAATACCCTTCTTACCTGTCTTGGATGAGGCATCAAATACCATACGGACCTTTGTGGTTTCTGCATTATGTCGCACAACAGGCCTATGCGGTAAATAGTGGCAATTATCTTCCGTTTCTAGGTCAACTACCTTCTCTATAACTCCTGTCACAAGTTGGTTATCAATGATGTTCTGACACTCCTTAAGAACTTCTTCCTCCTTACGTAGCTTTACCAACAAACCCTTCAATCTTGCCAAACTATTTGAGTAATTAGTTGGCAAAGCTTCATGACTTACCTTCCATGGTAACCGCACTGTGTACCTTACATCGTTAAACACAATGTTGTCTTGAAAACTCTCACTTACATCATCTTTTGGCCTTATGCCAATGGTTTCTAGATCCCACAACTTGCAAATTTCACTGTCTACATTACCTTCTTGGATCTCTGCTCGGATGGTATTTACCCTGGCAGCACCATGGGGCGTATCGTTCAACCTACCCTTGATACGTCCTGACAGTACCCATCCCAAAGATGTTTGTACAGCAACTGGCTCATCGGGTCTACCACGAATAACACAGCCCCCCTGGTACTGCCATAAATAATCTGCCCCAATCAAAACAGTAATTTCCAAGTCAGACTTACCTTGATCTCGTCTGAAAACCATAAACCTTGAAGATGAGAGTAATTGCATTTAACAGAATCAACATGAACATTCTTAATGTTAGAAATGACAGGAACAACATAAGCTTCAATCTTTGTTACACTTCCACCTGTAAGAGAACACAATTCAAGTTCTACCACATCTCTAAGAGCAGACTGTTTAGAGCTATTACCAAATGTTGTGAGTTGTAGCCATTCCTTCCTTTGCACCTTAGGGTTAATGCACTCTTTGACACTGGTTGTAACAAAGGATTTGTTACTTCCAGAATCAAATAACACACGAACCCTACATTCACTCTGTCCCCGAACAAGCGCCTGCGCAGTCTGCATCGCCACATGACTCCCAGACTTCCCCACATGCATTGGGCTAGCTACAGAACCAACATTCCCTCCAGAGCCCATCCCTCCCTCGCAAAGAGCAGGGTTATGGCTCCCACCACACTTTTCACAAGAAACATTAATTGGACAAGTATTAGCTCTATGACCCTTTCCTAAACATTTAAAACATCTTGAATATTTACGTAAAGAATTCTTACGCTCCTTTATGGTCTTCACTTTTTCACAGTCCTTTGCTGCATGCTTTCCCAGGCAAAATGGACATTTAGAATCTACTGTCTCAGTTAAAAATGCACTAGCAGTTGCTTTCTGTGGAGAAAATAGTTTCTTTTTCACTTCCTTGTTAGTACCAGCAGCTCTTGCAATTTCTTCTCTCAGCTCAAGTTCCTTTTTCAAAGCAACCAACAAATCCTTGATAGTCCAATGCAAAAAATCTTCTCCTCTTATGATGGTCAAATGCAAATCTTTTGGAGGCTTCTCAACAATTTTTTGCACAACAATAGCAGAGTATGTCTCTTCATCAACACCCAAAGCTCGCAGTCCACGATAATGGACTTCTATAGTGTCCTGAAATTTCCTAAGTCCCACAATATCGTTCTCATCCTTAACTGCAGCATGGTTCATGATACCATTCAAATGTGCTAACTGTATTACAGACTTCTTCCCATACCTATCTTTCAAAACATCAAGAGCTTCAGCATAATTAGCATTAGTTGTCTCATATCCTGCAATAACAGCCTTTGCTGGCCCATCCAAAAGTCCACGCAAATAGTTTAACTTCATCACAGGTGGCAAATCTTGATCCCTGTCAACAGAACTCTCAAAGCAGTCCCAAAACTCTTGCCAATGACAGATATCTCCATTAAACCTCTTCATTTCAAGTTTGGGAAGCCTTGCCTTGTTGTAAACTGAGGCCTGTGGTCCAGTAGACACATGACTGCCTGCAGGACTGCCTCCTGTTGCTGAATTAGGCCCTCCAGATGCTGCTCTACTAGGTGAAGTTATTGGCAGCATGGGTAACACTCTCCTGGGAGTAGAAGGTGACTTGTTCTTATTTAACAGGCTATCAAGCCTGATCAACATTGTCCTAACGGCCGTGGCCAAATCATCAGCCTCTTCTGTTTCGGTTGCGATAGTATCTTCCTCAATCGCATCATCCTGGCACAATTTCATGAGAATCTGCTCATCAACTTTTACGATTTTTTCCAATTTCGAAGCTAATCCGACTTTCAACTTCAACAGCTCGGCATTATCCTTCGAATTGTTATCTATACACTCCTGTGCATCTTTGAGCTGCTTTTTAACATTCATACGATGTGCACTTCTGCACCGTTTCAACGTCCCTAGTTGCTCAGCCATTATTTGTCAACACGCTTTCGGTCAATAAGCTTTGGCTTGATTCAAATAAGCTTGCACTAAACATTGAAAAGACAAACTATGTACTATTTCATTCCCCTAGGAAGAAACTTTCTGAATTCACCAATCTTAAAATTGGTAAACAGAGCATCCAAAGGTCCTCGCATGTAAAGTTTCTAGGAGTTCTCATGGACGAACATCTGACTTGGAAGTACCACGCAACTGAGCTCTGCAAAAAACTTTCAAGAACTGCTGGCATTTTCTTCAAAGTGCGGCATTATGCTCCCTTGCCTACTCTTATTTCTCTCTATAATTCACTTTTCCTGTCTTTCCTCAACTATGGTATTTCAGCTTGGGGAATGACTTACGAATCCTACCTAAACCCTCTCTTAAATCTCCAAAAGAAAGTTCTTCGCAGCATTAAATTTGAACCTTTCTTTTCTCCTAGCACACCAATTTTTCACTCATTAAAAGCCTTGAAAATAATGGATATTCTGCACTTGAACATATTAACCTTTGTTTATAAATCTGTCAATAAGCTAGCTCCTTCTTGCTTTCATGATTACTTTCAACTAAATTCATCTGTTCATAGAATTGGGACTCGCCAGGCTACTAGGGGTGATCTTTTCAAGTCTATCAAAAATACTACCTTGTATGGTTTACAAACCATTCAGTACTTTGGTTCTAAACTTTGGAATACGCTTCCACTGTTCATACGCGTTGCTAGCTCTATTGCTGTTTTTAGTTCAAAATTGAAAAGTTACTTCCTTGATTCTTATTCACAAAACTAAAACTCTAGTTAATCATATATGATTTATATGATTGGGGCTCATCTGGTTTCTGGTTGCTATCTAGTAAACATTTGTATTTGTTTTTTTTTCGTTCTTCTTTTTTTATTAAAAATCTATATTTTTAGTTTCTTTGTTTTTTTATGGGGGGGGGGCTCTCTCTCGATTTGTTTACCTACTTAGAGAGCTCCTCCTTAATCAATCAATCTTAAATACAATCATGTAAAGTAATTTCTTTCTTTCCGTCTATTTTCATTACTGTTGTTGATTTAATTCTTAGTCTTGTAGTGTATCTTAGTTTAATTTATTTATTTTTGTGTAGTATGGTATGTTTGTATGTATTTAGGTAGTAATGTAATGTGTAGAATTGTATTTAGGATTGATTGATGAATGAATAAACTGAAACTGAAAACTGAAAACTAACAAGCGGCCTAACTGTAACGAGATTTCATCGATCTTCGTCATACCAGCTGCTAAACATTACATCCCGGTTGGTGGTCCAAGTGTTGTAAAAGGTTCTTTAGTGTAATTATAAAGCAGACAAAAAGCAGATATATGGCTTGCATAGACGTAATTTCACTGTAATTTCTTCAACTTCGTAAGACTTCAACTACAAACTTCAGCCAACTCTCGCACATGCTTTTTTTGCAAAGCATTATGGGAACCATAGACCTGCTCCGCAGTGGCATTGGCTGGGTTTCCGCACACATCTAAAGATGAAACATTGTGACGTTAATATGTATGCTGATGACACAAGCCTTATGTTTGCGTCGGATTCGGTTACACATATTAACGACTGCGTCAATGATGACCTGAGTAACCTAAAAACTTGGCTACAAGGTAATAAATTGTCCCTGAATATTGCTAAGACACATAGTCTTGCAGTTGGCAGCAGAAAACGACTGAAAGATATAAGTGGTGATAGAGTAGCAAAGCCCTCTTTCGTAGTAAGCGAGGAGAATGTTTCCATAGTAGAAAATATCAAATACCTTGGGGTAATTGTTGACAAACATCTGAGCTGGGACGAACAAATTTCAGCAGTGACGAAAAAAGTTTCACGTGGATTAGGGATGTTACGTTTTTCCAAAAAGTATCTGCCCATTGTTATTGTACAAAAAATGTACAGAAGTTTGGTGGAACCATCAATAGGCTGCAAAAATTCCAAAACAGGGCAGCAAGAATCGTCAAAAACAGTGCTTATGATGCTTCTGCCCTACCCATAATCAGAAAACTTGGTTGGCCCTCCATCAATGAACTTATCGAATCAGAAAATGGTATACAAATCGTTAAACGACCAAGCTCCCATTTACCGTACAGAAATGTTTGCCAGGCTGTCTGATACATGCAAGAGAGAACTTTGCAACACTAAAACAGATTTGACCGTTCCTCGTCGCAAATTGGCTTTCGGCCAGAAATGCTTTTTATATATGGGTGCTAAATCATGGAACGATCTTTCGATTGAAGTCAAATCATCAAAATCTTATGAAATATTCAAAAAACGTATCAACAATGCCAACACCGAATGCTGAGTCTCTCTTTCATGTTATAGTTAGCATCACTTAATTTGTTTATGAAAAGATTTTGTAAATAGGGTTTTTTAATTATGTATACTTTGTAATTTTTGTATTTATTTGCACGGCCCACTGTAAATCAGTCCTTTGACTGACGTGGCCACCGTGCCTAAAGAAATTAAAATCACATCAAATCAAATCAAATCAAGCCACCTTTGTTTGAGAGAAAAGGCTTCACGAGGTCCCAGAAAGCTTTATTTGACATCAAACCCTTGTTTGTAACTTTCTTAAAATAATTCTTAATGGCCTTTTTACGTAAGGCAACACATTTCTTTCGCTGTTTCTTATAAATTTTTTCATTTTGCTTCGAAGGATATTTATTTAATCGATTTTTGAACCTGGAACGAGTATATATAGCTTTTTTCAGTTCTGGATTCATAAAGGGTGCATTATTTCCCCTAAGAAACTTTGTTTTCATGGGAGCATGTTTATCAACTACATTTCGGAAAGTTCCAATCAGTTGGTCATAACATTTATTAGGGTCTGTTTCATCGAACACAAGATTAGCCTGCTTGACATCCTTCAAGAAATTTTCGGGGACGAAATTTCGGTAGCTGTGATATTTGATTCGTTTCAGTTTTAGCCTGGAAACAGTTGATTTCATAGTGGTAGCTACAAGACCATGATAGTCGCTCAGACCTGTTTCAAAAACGGAGGTCTTGGAAGACCCGGGTCTATTTGTTAAAATAACTTCAATTGATGAACTATGATTCTTTGTGAGACAAGTTTTCGACGTTACTAGATTAGATAAACCGAATACATCGCTAAAAGAGGCTAATTTGTCAAACTAGGATGGTATCAATATTTATATCACCCATGATAATTATGTTATCATACTTATCTAATGCACGATTTATAGAAGTTGATAAGTTTGAAAGGAAGGTTTCTATATTAAAATTTGGGGGACGGTGGACGCTGTAAATGATCCATTTCTTTTTTTGCAACTACCAGTTCAGAGCACAGTAGCTCCAGAGAAGAAACTTCAAAAGAAGGTACCCAAAAGAGGCTGCTCAATGACTTCATCAGAAATATTTTTTAAGCTTTGGACGGGATCCAACTACCATTGCGTGAGTCTTAAGGACGTTTAAGGACATTTTTTCTTCTTTTTCATTTTATCATTATCTAAAGTTGGTTACTTATAATAGCTAATACCATAAATGAATATTAACTAATTCAAACCAACTAACCAGAAGTATTTACATGATATCAAATAAAATACAAAGTCCTATTTAGAACATAATTTACAACTGCAGTTTGCCCCATTTCCAAGTTTTTATTTTCTTTTTGAAACCTGTGACAGTTTTACATATTTTCTTTTCGTCACTTAAAGTATTCCATAGGATGGTGCCTCTGAATGCAAGAGAATGTGTTCCAAATGTATGAGTTTTTATTTGAGGCAATTTCACCAAGTTTTTAATCCCCAGATTGAATTCAACTTTCTTAGTGCTGAAAAATCCCATAGGTAAGATGAATTCAGCGAATTTGACGTTTGGAATATCTCTATCATTAGCCTTTGACGATTCTTAACGTGTATTGTTGTATCTGTCTCTCTTTGTAGACAGACACATCAAATGACGCATCGTTATCCTTATGGAGCGCCATCAGTGCACGCTTATGTTTTCTACTAACCTCTTTGTTTCCAGCTTTAGACGAGAACATCCAAATTAAAGGGTCTGTTTCATTCAGCATTCCTTGCACGTGTCGTCTCTTGGTTGGCCTTTGTTTGTCGCCATTTTCATGGGCCATTGTAGATTTTAATCTTGATTTAGAAAAAAAGATCTTATTATCAATACCTAAAACATAAAACACATTTGCTGATTAATCTTAAACCACTGTAGGGTGGGACTCAGATCATTTTCCAAGTTATTTATCACTTCCTGCAAAGTTGCAAAGTTCAGATTCCAAGTCAATTAGGAAAAGGTCATTGATAAAAATGTTGAATAGCATCGGTCCAAGAACCGATCCTTATGGTACTTCTATCTTGATTTTACCAAGGAAACAACTATAAGAGGAGCACACTTTAACTCGTTGGGTACCCTTTCATTTAAATTTTGAGGCTCTGGTACCCAGGGTAGGTACGGCCTGTCAAATAACTATAAATAAGTTTGAGGCTATTTCTGTTCAATCCCTAGGCTTTCAATTTAGCTATCGACAAATCATGTCGGATACAATCATAGATCAGTTTGTTTCCCTGGAGCCAATCTTTTAAAATTCAGATCTTCAATCATAAAATGGTTAAGATCATCGATATTTTTCGATGCATATGAAAGACTAGTGTCATCTGCATACATATTTACATTACAATAACGCAGAGCGGAGGTGATTAATCTAGATTAAGAATAACAGGGGAACACGGCATGAGCTTTGCGGAACACCACAAGTGACATCCTTTCACTGTGAATATGAACCATTAACTTTGCAGAGCGGGCGTCTGTTGTTTAGATATGAGGCAAACCAAGAATTCCCCAGACCTGTGATACCATATCTATGTTGCTTTGTCAAGAGAATTTCATGATCACATGCTTTCTTTGGGCCAATTGACAAATTTGAAGTGTATTTTCCGTTATACATATTTGCGTACCAATCGTTTGTACTGACAAACAGACAAATAACAACAAAATTGAAGAATCGGAAAGCAGATTGATCCGAAAATGTAGTTTCCTTTTTATGAGAAAATCATAGACTTCTTGATCAAAGAACAACTTTTCGAGCAGTCTGACTGGAAGTGGCAAAACAGATATAGGCCTGTAATTTGTACTGTCATCTTGTTGACCGCTCTTAGGGCCTGATTATATGGGAGTTTTCACCATAGGGCTGAGATTTCAGCCCGCCTACCCGAGGTGAAACTCCATCTCTTCTTTCTGGTCAAAGGCTCATAAGATTGCATTTCCGATTACATGTGATATTTTCAGCCCTGGGTTGAAACTCACCATAGGGCTGAAATCTCAGCCCGCCTTGCTCTACCCGGGATGAAACTTTAATCCTTATTGTCACACCTAATTATCGGTTAATCCCCATTGTTTTACATCGGATGCACTGACGTAATCAAAATATTGGGGTGCCTTCACAATTGAAAATGTGATTTCACACGTGGCAGCAGATTCCAGCCCTGGGTTCAAACCTCCCATGTAATCGAAAATATTTTCACCTCGGGCAGGCGGGATGAAATCCCAGCCCTATGGTGAAAACTCTCATATAATCAGGCCCTAAGGGCCTGATTACATGAGAGTTTTCACCATAGGGCTGGGATTTCAGCCCGCTTACCCGAGGTGAAAATATTTTCGATTACATGGGAGGTTTGAACCCAGGGCTGAAATCTGCTGCCACGTGTGAAATCACATTTTCAATTGTGAAAGCAGTCCAATATTTTGATTACGTCAGTGCATCCGATGTAAAACAATAGGGATTAACCGATAATTAGGTGTGACAATAAGGATTAAAGTTTCATCCCGGGTAGAGCAAGGCGGGCTGAGATTTCAGCCCTATGGTGAGTTTCAACCCAGGGCTGAAAATATCACATGTAATCGGAAATGCAATCTTATGAGCCTTTGACCAGAAAGAAGAGATGGAGTTTCACCTCGGGTAGGCGGGCTGAAATCTCAGCCCTATGCTGAAAACTCCCATGTAATCAGGCCCTTAAAGACAGGGTCAACTGGTGCACTTTTTCTAGCTGTCTGGAAAAGCACCAGTAGCAAGAGAGAGGTTGAAAATGTTAAGTAAGGATTCAGCCGGATTCAGCCATCTCAGGCAGTACAACTTTTAAGAAAAATTGGCTAGATTGTTAGGGCTAGAAACCTTTGAGGTGACAAAAATTTTCTGAAAACCTTTCGATTTGAGGTACACTAATAGGTTCACAATGGAACTGAACGCTTTTTGGATTAATCTCGTAGACATTATCTAAGAGAGGACTGAGGTATTTTTCACAGAAATAGTTATTCATTGACTCTGCAATATCGCTACATCCCGATACCGTTTTCCCTTCAACCTCCAGGGGTGTGATGTTTGTGGTCTTTGACTTCTTATTTAGAACTTGATTGATTATTTTACATGTTTTTAGGTCGTGAAAAATTCACGTTTCAAGTTCTCATTCAGTTTATCTACTCGATTTCTGATCTGCCTGCATTAAAAGTACGGACTTCGAACTAACAGCAAGTTCCTTCTTAAGCCTATCTCGAGATTTGCACATGAGATGAGTTTGAAATCCTTCTTCAATCAGGGGGAAACTTTTCAGAAACTCGTCTGCTTCGTGTCGGGGCATGCTTTTCCAGAATAACAGAAGACATGTTTGACCATTGCTCTACAATCAGGCTAAGGCTACGTTTCCATTACTCCGTTTTCAAATGTCTCCGTTTTCATATCACTCCGTTTTCGGATGATCTTAAACCGTTTCCATTACTCCGTTTTCGCCAAGAGCGCCTGGCACGAAAAAGGGGGTGTTTCCATTACTCCGTTTTCGTTCGTTTTCATTTCCTTTGTTCGCACTCGTTTTGAAACCGAGGATGTTGTATAGATTGTTGTTTTAGCGTTTTCGAATGACTCCGTTTTCGGTGTTTCCATTGAAAACGATGCGTTTTCAGATGTCTCCGTTTTCAAATCACTCCACTTTGAACAGCGTTTTCAAATGTCTCCGTTTTCGATCGTTTTCAATGGAAACACCAACCCAAAAACGGAGACATTCCACTCCGTTTTCATACGAAAACGGAGTAATGGAAACGGGGCCTAATATCATCAGTACTGTGACTATCTTCTTCCAGTCAACGTTTCCCAAGTCCTTCAGAAAAGCCTCCTCACTGAAATTTTTCATCTGCCTTGTGGAGATGATTTTGTGCTGCTATTTAGAAGCATGGGGGTTCTTACCTAGTAAAGGTACCTGGGGATGTGCCTCCCACAACGGTATACTTTTCTGGACCTCTGGTCTAGCCAAGGGTATACTTTTTGGCAATTTTAGTCGAATTTTGTCTAGGCAAGGATATGCTTTTTGGCAATTTTGGTCAAAGAACTGTAAAAGTTCGATAATTTCTGTAAAAAAACCAAATCTAAAAAAAATTCTGTCCCGAGACTGCGAAAATTTGGCAAGTTTTGTCTAGAAAACGCCCTTTCCCCGCCTTTTCAGGGCACTTTTAATGGAGAAATTAGTCTAGCCAAGGGTATCATTTTCACAAAAATTAGTCTAGCCAACGGTTCCATTTTGAAACTGTGGGCGGTACACAACTACCCAAAATTTAGCTGAGAACGCCCCCCCCCCCGTGTTTAGAAGCACCTCGGAATTTTCTGATACCGTAGACCAAAATGTGATCACTAAGACTAATTTCCATTTCATCGGAAACAATAATGTTCGACTTGTTCGCCGTAGCGATATGATCTATCAAAGTCTTACACGCTGCTCTCATGACCGTCCATTGGCTGTTGAAATCCAAAAGGAGCATGGGTTTCAACGACACGCTGGGAATGAGCAGGGAGGCTACTTGGCTGAAGTCTATATATTTATATTTCATATTATATTATATTTCATATTTGAATTTTTTAAGGAGGGTAGCCCTTTGGCAGAAGCCGTTTTTCAAGGGGCCCTCCGGTAAAAACTTAATTACAACGAGAATTACAATATACAGTTGAAATTGAATATGACTAGAATAAAAAAAACCTTAACCTAAAAGCCTATTTACAATTATGCAGTATATACAGTAGAAATGAAAAATTAACCCTTTATCTTAAAACTATTCAGGGAGGATGCTGTCTGTTCCGCGCTTCAATGATTAGCTATTGCAGGTCACAATTTGGACGACTTCCTTACGCTTCCAGGTAGGTTATTATTATTATTATTATTATATACATTATTTATACACGAGGAATCCCTTCAGCAAAAACCTTAAAATACATAAGCATAAAAAATAGATATATAAAAATTCAATGGATGGGGCTGATCTTCCAGGGAGTCGTGTTTGAGTTTAATTCAGCTCCTCAAATGTATCTTGAGGTGTTTTTTGAATTGTTGTAAGGTAGAGAGTTCCCTGATGGTATTGGGGATTTCGTTCCAAGCTTTTAGACCCGAATAGTGAAAGCTTTTCTTTGAGTACTCAAGATTGTATCTCGGAAGTTGAATGTCCGTGCAGTTCCTTGTTCTATAACTTGAGTACATATTTCTTGTTTTGTAAGTATCCCAAAGGCTTTCAGGGCAGATCTTATTCATCATCTTATAGGTCATAACCGATCTGTCAAAGTTTATTAGTTGTTCTACAGTTAACCAGTCTCCAGACCACTGATCTTTGATTTTTGCCCTTTCTATAATGGAATGAGCTCTATTTTGAAGACGTTGAAGGGCTTCTAATTTTGTGTTGGAGAGAGACCCCCATACAACATTTGCATATCGCAAGTGACTCTCCACAAGAGCATGGTAGATATTAACCAATTGGGATTGTGGAACAATTTTCATCAACTTTTTCAGAGACCATAGCCCACCAGAGACTTTCCCTTTAACTTTCTTGTACTGTTCATTCCAATTCAATCCCTCATCAACAATTATACCCAACGACTTTGTCTCCTTGACATGCTTAATTTCTGCGCCATTCAACATAAGTGGCTCATGGGATAATATCTTATTCGTTCTACGTGGGTGCCCAATTATCACGCATTCGGTTTTTTGTGGATTAATGCTTAGTTTGTTAATTCTCATCCATTCCGAAATATTCATCATTTCCTCCCGAGCGCTTTCAAACAGTTCTGCCAAGCTATCTGATGTTAGAGTCACGTGTGTATCATCTGCGTGCATACCCGCTTTAGAGTGCACAAGACAATCTTCAAAATCATTTAAGTAGATGATGAATAAGAGCGGGCCCAGACAAGATCCTTGTGGGATGCCACATGTAACGAAGCTTTCACTGGACTTTTGATCCCCTAAAGAGCAGTACTGTTTCCTATTACTCAAGTAGGAGGCAAACCAGTCCCCTGCAATACCTCTAACACCAATGGCGTTCAATTTCTTAACCATTATTTGGTGATCTACAGTATCGAAGGCTTTCTTCAGATCAAGAAACAAGGACAAATTCAATTGCTTTTTGTCGATGTTTCTGTACCAGTTATCAGTGCAATTTATTAAGGATGTAATCGTTGAATGCAGTTTACGAAAAGCTGATTGACTCGGTGTCAAGATGTTGTTTGTTGATAGGAAATTATATAGCTGATCGTGTACAATTTTTTCGAATATCCTTGCAAAAACGGAAATGATTGAGATGGGTCTATAATTATTTGCGTCGCTTTTGTTGCCAGATTTGAAAATTGGGGTCACCCTTGCTAATTTCCAAAAATCTGGGAAAACTCCAGATTCCATGGAGGAATTATAGATCATCACCAAAGGTTTACAAATAAGTTCCGCTGCATCTTTGACAAGCATTGTAGAAACTTTGTCAGGTCCGGGTGATTTTCCATTTTTGAGGCTTTTAATGGCCTTCAGGACAGTGGCACTATCAACTGGTGTGAAAACTATATCATTTGTTTGGCTTTTAAAGTGACCAACAGGGTCATCATCCTGCCTCGACTCAATTTTGCTCGAAAGTTTGGGGCCTACAGTGACAAAGTGATGATTGAGTGCTTGGGCAATGTCGCGTTTCCTCGTTAGGACTTTATCCTGCACATCAAGGCTCGAAATCTCTGTAGAGCCAGAGTCCTTATCAAGCACCTTGTTGATAGCTTTCCACATCCGTTTTGGGTTGTCTTTATTCTCTTTTATTAACCCCTGATAGTGTGATGTTATTGCTTCACGGATACTTTTTGTCACTTGGTTGCGAAGCTTTTTATACGAATTCCACATTGCAGGAGATCTTTCAGCATCTTTTTTGGCAGCATCCCTTTTTATCATTAGTTCTCTAATTAGAGGTGTCATCCAGGGTGCTGTTTGGGAACGCAGCCTCTTCTTTTTTATTGGTGCATGCATGTCTAAGATCGACTGGAAGATCTCCTGAAATGTGGTGGTCATCTCATTACAGTTTTTATTGCATGAATTAAAAATTGTTTCCCAATCTACCTGTTGTAAGTCATTACGAAAAAGAGTCCTTTCATACTTCTTTAGATTTCTGGTCTCGACAACTTTTGGTTTCTTATTTTTTTGCCGCCAGGCATTGATTTTTCGTATGCCATATACCAGGTAGTGGTCCACCATTCCAATCTTCAGTACATCTGAATGCATGATATATTTCGGGCAGGAGGAAGAGAAGTGGTCAATCAGCGTCTTAGTAACAACTTGCTCATTTAGCTCATTGGTTGTTACAGCAACCCTTGTGTATTCCTTAATCAGTTGTTCGAGCTGAAATTCACAGTAGATCATATCTAGTTTTTTTGCATTTTTGTTCTGCTTATTTTTGAGATCGCAGTTGGTATCGCCGAAAAGAATTATTTCTTTGTTTTCTTTCTCGAGGTCGCTTCATTCATTCGTATTCATTCATATTCATTCGCTTCATTTCAGGGTCGGTCAGGGTCTGGTGTAATCCAAGCAGGAGAAAGAGAAATGGTCTTAAGATAGCGTTCCTCAACATAGTTTCCTTGAGAAAACATAGGCACGAATTGGAAATTACCCTTAAGGATCAGGATATTGATATCATAGGCCTAAGTGAAACACGCCTTGACTCGGAGATAACAGATAATGAGGTTAAAATCGATGGTTACAATATATTCAGAAGGGACCGTAATAGAAATGGTGGAGGGGTTGCCATATATGTAAAAGAAAGTCTGCCACCCCCAGTTATCAAATTGAAAAGCGACACACTGGAACTCATTTCACTTGAAATCAAACAAAATCATGCCAAGCCATTCCTAGTTTCAGGGTCGGTCAGGGTCTGGTGTAATCCAAGCAGGAGAAAGAGAAATGGTCTTAAGATAGCGTTCCTCAACATAGTTTCCTTGAGAAAACATAGGCACGAATTGGAAATTACCCTTAAGGATCAGGATATTGATATCATAGGCCTAAGTGAAACACGCCTTGACTCGGAGATAACAGATAATGAGGTTAAAATCGATGGTTACAATATATTCAGAAGGGACCGTAATAGAAATGGTGGAGGGGTTGCCATATATGTAAAAGAAAGTCTGCCACCCCCAGTTATCAAATTGAAAAGCGACACACTGGAACTCATTTCACTTGAAATCAAACAAAATCATGCCAAGCCATTTCTAGTTGTCTGTTGGTATCGACCTCCAACTGACGGAGTTGACGATACTGCCTTCGAAAATCTCAGGCATGTCTTAATAGACCTCGAGAAATAGGTATATGTGTTTAACGTGGCTAGCCTGCGAAAGTCTGAGAGACTTATTTCTAGCAGGGGCCACGGATGTTTTACCATCAGTCCGCCGCAGCTACCCGCTGCAGCTACCAGATTTCCCTCACATGGCTCTGGTTGACCCGGGCTAGAGTTACGGACAGCGACCAAACTGTCCAGCGCAGGATTTGAACCTACGGCCGTTCTGACCTTTGGCTTACGAGTCAGACGCCTTAACCACTCGGCCACGCGCTCTGAGTTTTCTGTTGCAACTTGCCACGGTCTCCCCCGCTGGAGGTTGTTTAGAATTTGTCAAGAGCTTCATTTAGTTGTTGTTTGATCATGTTCAGACCAGACAACCGCGCTACTATATTACTTTTCGAAAAATTTCGATGAATCCAACGAGAGAAACGAATGAAAATAAGTGAGATTATTTATGCATTTCCACGATTGAAAGAAAATTTTCATGATCAGTTTGTCTCAGCTTTGATCTTTGGAAGATTTCATTGATCTGAGAGTTGGATTTCCTACAGACATTTTCTTATGAAAGATTAAGGGCACCTGAGGCTTTTGTTGGGAGGCGATATCGGTTGAATGAATGAATGAATGATACTATTCTGACTTATGCCACCAGTCCCTTCCTAATTTATTCACAGTTATCAATTGGAAAAGCCTTTCAGTTTGCTCTTAGATAAAGACTTTCATCAAATCTGTGTCGTTAACTGATCTTTCGTCTGCTCTTTAACCGGTGTTGAATTGTGTTCCTTCACAACGATAATGATAGACGATTCCGACAACAGGTTGAGTCGTGTTCTTGAGTTTCTAGCGTTAAATTTCTGTCCACCAAATATCAAAAATCATTTCTGAAACGATGATATGATCTTGGTCTTCAGGACCCCATTTCATACTGAAACGTTGAAGTTACTTTTGAGATTTTTCTGCTCTGTGCAAATGCAGGCTTACAGCCTTGCACAAACCCTTTAACACTTTGAGTTTCGTGTGAAAAGGTCACACAAGTATGCCAGTTCATGCAGGGACTTGAAGACCACTGTTTTAGATTCACAAGCGATGAGTTGTTCAATGGTCTTCCAGCCCAACTGGTCGATAAGTGGTCTGCTTGGGGTATCAAAGCTGCTGTTGGTTATAATTCTAGCAGCTCGGTTTTGAAGTTTTTGCAACTGATTAAGCTCAGTCGAACCGGCACAACTCCAAATAGAGCAACAATATCGAAAGTGTGGCTCGAAAATACCTGTGTAAATAGTTTTCAATGTTTCCTGTGGTAGGTACGTCTTGGCATGCTTTAAAAGAGGCCCCCAAAGGGAGGGGTCGCTGGGGCCCTGGAGCCCATCATTTTGAAAGCTTGGAGCCCTGGAGCCCAGACAATTCCCATGGCAATTTTCTTGAATTTTAAGAAATTGAGCCCCTGGAGCCCAGAAGAGCTTGCAATGTAGCCCTGGCTGGCCCTGGAGCACAGCAATTTTGTCTTTGGGAGCCCGGAGCCCATTAAAATGCGCCCTGGAGACTCGGAGCCCGAGATCCCTTAGGGGGCCTCTTAAAAAGCCGATAGCTCTAGAAACTTTGGTAGAGACAGTCTTGATGTGTTCCTTCCAGTTAAGAGAGTTATCGATCTGCACACCAAGGTATTTTGTTTTTTTGGATTATTTCAAGCTCATTGTCGCGAATTTTAAAATCCAAGTCTTCATTTCGATTTTTGAGGATATTATGCTTTTGCTTGGTGGAAACAAGCATGGAATTTGTTTTTGCAACGTTTAAGGAGAGTTTTTTGCCTTGAAGCCAAGTATCCAGTTGTTTGAGGTCGTTATTAATGGCCTCATTTAACACATTTATGTCCGAAGACTGGTAGCACAGACTTGTGTCATCAGCATACATGGAAACAGGCAAGTCAGTATTTCAAAAGACTGCTGCGATTTTGTGTAAAGGGCTATGCTACACTTCATCGAATTTTCGCCACATACGCTTGAAAACATGAACACCACTCAATTACATGATTTGTGGAGCCCCCGTGAATGTACAAAGGCATTGTTCTCCTTTCATCCTTTATGACGGATCCTTATCCAGCTTTATGAACAGAAATGTCATGCCTTTTCTCTATTCAACTGCTGAATGCAAAATCTGCGTGCGAGCCAGCCGACATGAATGAATGTAGTTCAATTGATTGAGAACATGTTCTGACAAAGTTTATTGTACAAGGATTTGCTTGAAAGAAATGACTCGTTGGTTTGCTGGCGAGCCTGTTCATTCTTTAAATACAGTAAAAGCCGGACCATTGGCGCCTAGGACTCTGAGATGTGTATCTACAGTAAAATCCCAGGTATAAAAACCCACAACTTTGCAAGTCAGCCTGATTAGGTTCTTATGTGTTTAGTATTTAGTAGGAAATAAGGCGTGGTTTAACAGATAAATTTTGACAAGTTTGAGTAACCAAACAATTAATTATATTTTTTGCGATAATGTTCTTCAAAATATGAGCCAAAGTCGTATCATTTTTCTGAAATCCCAAAACAAAACATTCTGTTTACTAAACAGTTTCAATTCTATCACCCGCTATCGCGTGAATATTTCTATGTGGCTGTGATCTGTTGAAAATTTTCAAACAGAATATGTGTGTGTTGAAAAAGAACAGGATGACTGAGCTAATTTTTGCGGGAATACCAAATAGAGCCTGATTTCCACTTGGCGGAATATTCTGTTCCCAACGACCTTTTCAAGCCATCAGATTGGCTTGCGGAAAAGCGACCTCACTCAAAAGAAGAAAGCATTCAACTTTCAAGCAGAATCGTGCTTGCGAGCAGAAGAAGAATTTAGCGAAAAGCGAATGGAATTTTCCGCCCAGTGCTTAACTAGCGTTCCCCGTTATTTCTTTGAATTCCACTCCGCATTCTGGAATCATCATTGAAGTTGAATTCCCCCTTTTTCAGATACTAAATTCCACCGTAATGTCCATGTGGTCTGAGCAATGAAGATAAAACAGAGCTGCATTCTCTCGGGTAGACGATGACTTATGAAGATATTTCTGTTGAAAAGATCGAACAGGTGCACAAAAGGAAGAGTAAAAAGAGGAAAAACAACAAAAGGAAAAGAGAACAACAAAAGAATACATCTGGTACCTCATCAAATCCCAAAAGTATAGAAGGCAGTGAACCCAAGGCATCATCAAATCCCAAAAGTAATAAGAGCAATTCACCCGAGAAGTCATCAAATCCCAAAAGTAAAGAAAGCAATTCATCTGACTACTCCTGTTTATCGACCACAGAAACAAATCTTGTCACTTCTAATTCGAAAACAGCAGATTCAACATACGAAGTTGTAAATACTCTAAAGATTACATGTCCCGAAAAGGCCACAGCAAAGGAAGGAATTACGTCGTGCAATTCAGCAAATGAAAATCAGCAAAATGGAAATCAGAAAGGAGCTGATGCTAAAAGATCACAAAACGGAGCCACTGCAGCCACTGCTGCCACTGCAAAGAAGGCAGACAAGAGACGTTCTGGGGTCATTTTAGGCGATTCTATGGTGAAACATGTTTATGGATGGGAATTGAAGGAAAAATGCGGCGACAACTGTAATGTTTACGTTAAGAGTTTTCCTGGAGCAACAACAAAGGATATGTACAGCTATTCACAGCCATCTATGAACGTAAACATGACATTGCAATCCTGCATGTAGGAACAAATGATCTTGTAACACGGAGAGGTGAGGAGATGAAGTCCGAAGTCGAAATCGCTAAAGGCATTGTTGATTTAGCTGATCACATTAGAAGCCATGATATCGAAGTTGTTGTTTCCGGCATCATAGCTCGTGGAGAAAAACATCTGGATAAGAAAAGAGAAAAGGTAAACTTTAGTCTTGAAGATCTATGTTCAGAAAAGAAGCTCACTTTCACAGACCATCCTAATATTGAAGCGACTAAGCATTTGAATAGAAGTAAACTCCATTTGAACAGTCTTGGTGACACTATTTCAACATATAATTTACTTAGTTCTCTCCGTTTTTGACTCAGTAATGATAACAATGAAGAGGATGTCTGCTTGACTCCTTCGGAAGGGGGTCCAACTGCGGCTCTTGCGGGTGGTTCCCCCGGTGCTACCGGACTTGGAAACAGGAAAGGTATGGTGGTCGCATCATTGAACGTAAATAGCCTAATGCTTCATATCGACGAGATCCGTTTATTGATTAGAGATCTTGGCATACACATACTTGCCATAAATGAAACAAAAATTGATAAAAATGTGCATGATGATCTTGTCAGCATAGATGGCTACACGATCAAGAGATGTGATCGCAACCGTTTCGGTGGCGGAGTTGCGATTTACATTAAAGATACCATTTTTGATAAATGTACTGTCCGCGCTGATCTCCCTCAATCTACGCTAGAGGCCTTGTGCATTGAAATAAAACCAGTTAGGTCTGCACCTTTCGTTGTTCTGGCTTGGTATCGTCCTCCGAATGAGGCTGTTGATAATTTTCGTCTTTTGGAGGAAAGCCTTCGATGCCTTGATAAAGAAGGTAAGGAAATTATTCTCTTAGGAGATACAAACTGTGACTTGCTGCCAAAGTCTTCTGACACTGATCACAGTGGTCTGAATACTGACATTTTACCGCACTCAAAACGCTTGACAGAGATCTACGAGCGTTTTGGCTTTCACCAGTTAATCAAAACAGCAACCAGAGAAACACTGATATCCTCTTCTTTGATTGATCACATTGCCACTACTAACAAATCTAACATAGTAGTATCTGGTGTACATCAAAGTATTAGTGATCATTATCTGGTCTACAGTGTCAGAAAATTTCGGGGTGGGGTAAAAAAACAGCACAAAAATATCAGTACCAGGCAAATGAAAAACTTTAGCAAATCTGAATTTCTTGACGATCTGCAAAAAGTAGATTGGACGGGCATCGTCACACATACTGATGATGTCAACATCATAGTTGAACAGTGGACAACAATGTTTTCGCTTGTACTTGAGAAACACGCTCCCTTACGCAATAGGCGTGTTTCAGAAAGATTCTGTCCATGGATAACCAAAGACTTCAAACTTATGTGTGCATCAAGGGACAAACTAAGAAAACAAGCCATTAAATCTAAGTCTGAAGTTTTATTTAATGCATACAAGCAATTGAGGAATAAGGTAAATAAAGTCAATATTGATCTGAAGCGAGATTACTTCACGAACAAAATTGCTTCTCATGAAGGGGACATTAAAAGTACTTGGAAAACTATAAATTTGGTACTAAATAAAAAATCAAAAACTACGCAAATTGCGACTCTTGATGTTGATGGGAAGAATATATTTTTTTTTCTTTTTTTTTTTCTTTTTCTATAACAACAAAACCTAAATCTAGATAAAGAAGAAATACTATTTACATGTGCCATTCATGGCGGGGAAAGACACAAGGTCATCTGGTCCCTACCATGGATGACACTTACAATTCAACTATTAATTTCAAGATAAGATAAAAAAGAAAAAAAAAACAACACCAAACGAAAACAACAAAAAAGAAAAAAAAACAAAATCAAAACAAAAACCAAGAAATAACATCACAACAAGAAAAACGACACAGAGAAGCGTAACAGACAAAAGCCGAAAAAAAAGGATGCTACACAGGGTGAATATTAGCATGCCGAGAATATTAATGGAGCCGCTTAGTTTTTTCGATGAACGAAATTGTAGCTTCCAGAATCATTCTGTTTGAGACAATGTTTAATTTGTCATCGCCAAACAACAAGAGGTTACTGAGTGCCTCGTTGTCCAAAACTGAAAAGTCCAATAGCGGAATGTCTCTAAGCTGACCAAAGTGATCTCTACGAGCGTTGTCAAAAAGTGGGCAGTGCAGGAGAAAATGTTCATTATCCTCATTTCCAATACCGCACACACACAAAGGACTTAAACAATCAAAGTTATGTCTAAATCGATGCTCATTTAGAGGACTAAATCCAACTCTAAGTCTTGTCAGATTTCTTATACCTGTGACATTATGGACATTGTAAACAGATCTACACGGGGGACGTATTTGGATAAGCAATTTGCGTTTGAATTCCCCAATCGAAACGGAATTTCTGGTATCTTCTTCTAGCAGGTTCCATTCAAAGGGAGTACTCTGAAAGTACGTGTTGGAAAAACGAACTGTTCTGCTTACAGGTTGCGCATATGAACGACTTGACCTTAAACGATATGGTACTTCTCGCTCTGAAGGGATTTCATTGAACAAGTAAGCCGGGGACATACTTTGACGTAGATTGAAAAAATGACACAGCCGTCGATACCATCTTCTTTGATAAAGGGTTTCCCAACCAAGTTCCTGGAGAATCCTTTGCCCACTTGTACCTTTCCATGCACCTGATACAAAATATATCAAATCATGAATCTATCGCAGAGCATATGAACACCTATTTTTGTAACATCGGTCAAGACCTTAGTAAGAAAATTCCTGCCACACAGAACCCGCTTCTTGAGGGCAAATATTCTGTAAATCCAGAAGGAACAACGTTTCATTTTCAACCAGTAAATTCAAACCAGGTCGCCAGTGTCTTGGGGAAATTCAAGACCTCTATGGGTTTTGGTACTGACTGCATAGCCAATCATTTTTTGAAGATCGGTCTCCCAGTTATTTCTGACTCCCTTTGTGATATATTTAATCTATCGATTGCGACAGGAGTTTTTCCAGATTCTTGGAAAATTGCTAGGGTTGCCCCTATTTTCAAAAGTGGAAAAACTGATGATCGGTCTAACTACAGGCCTATATCTGTTCTCCCTGAACTTTCGAGAACTTTTGAAAAACTGATCTTCAACCAACTCTATAAGTACCTGGACACAAATAAACACTTGTTTCCCAAACAGTCCGGTTTTAGACGCCTTTACTCTGTAGTAACAAGTCTCCTGTCCTGCACCAACGACTGGTATAAAAATATGGATACGGGGAAATACACTGCATTGGTGTTTATAGACCTAAAGAAAGGGTTTGATACTGTTGATCATGATATCCTGCTAAAAAAGATGCAGAAATATGGAGTTTCTGGTAACGAGCTTGCCTGGTTTACGTCATATCTCCAAGACAGACGACAGTTATGCAAGGTCAATGGTGTTTCTTCACGAATGGAAGAAATACACTGTGGTGTACCTCAGGCATCTTGTCTTGGACCCCTTCTCTTTATAGTTTATATCAATGATCTTCCGTTTTGTCTGGAGAGCTGCCAGGTGACCATGTATGCTGATGATACCAGCATCTCCTTTATTGCAAAAAGTGTCAACGATCTGAATATGACGCTGAACAAAGAACTTGATTCTTTACGGAAATGGCTCCAAGGCAATAAACTGTCTTTGAATGTCCTGAAGACACAGGCGATGGTTATTGGATCTCGCCCCAACCTTAAGAAGATTTCGACAAAACTAGTCGAGCCCCCCTCTTTTTCTATTGGGGGCTCGGAAGTCGAAATGGTAGATAACGTCAAATATTTAGGGGTGCAGATTGATAGACATCTGGCTTGGGACGAACATATCCATTTTGTACGATCTAAGGTCTCTCGTGCAATTGGATTCCTTAAATATGCCAAGAAGTTACTGCCACAGGACACTCTCAGTAAAATATATTGTGGTATCGTTGAACCGCACCTCCGCTACTGCTGTTCGGTCTCGGGGGCATGTGGGGGAACTAGGTTGCAGGGGCTGCAAGAACTTCAAAACCGTGCAGCTAGAACTGTGACCAACAGTAGTTATGATTCTTCTGCTAGTGCCTTGATAAAAACTCTAAATTGGCCTAGGGTAGCGGATATGATAAAAGTCGAGACAGCTTGCATGGTTTATAAATCAATAAATGACCTTGCTCCAGACTATCTGTCAGAAATTTTTACGAAAAACTCGGCATGCAGTAGGAAAAATTTGAGAAACACGGCAACTGATCTCCAAGTCCCTCTAATGAAAACGTGCAATGGTCAACGAGCTTTCTCATATCGTGGTGCGGGGGTCTGGAACCACTTAGATTTGGAAGTCAAGCAGGCATCCTCTTTCAAAGCATTTCAAGACGCTGTAAAAAAATGATTTGTTTTGCTGTTTCTTTTTATTTACTTTTTTATTTCTGTATTATTGTAATTAGGATAGGGTTTTTAAACGATAGAAATTTCTTTTTTTAGGTTTTAAGCACGGCCCTCTGAAAAGCAGTCTTCTTAGATTGACGGGGTAACCGTGGATAAATAATTTAAAATGAAATGAAATGAATGAAATGACTTGACGTTGATAGTACAAGGATCCCAGGATCCCAGGATCCGGTCTTTACCATATGGCTTGATTTTTAAAGCAGCCAGCTAATGCATAATTAATCACAACCATGAAAAGTTCTTTCAAAACATGCGCAGCCAACCAGCAAATTATTATACTCGAGCAGGAAAGCATGGATGCTGCAAAGATGTCTGCTACGCTGATGAAGTCGGGCCAAATCATGAATATCGATCAAATACTGTTACAGATTGGTGAAATGGGCCGATTTCAGATCATGCTAGAAGCCATGTTTTGCTTCTTCCAGTTGCCCTATACATTTCAGATCCTCCTGCCATACTTTACACAAGACAGCCCAACTTGGAGATGTGTTGCCAACTCTACTGTTTGTAATGTGACTGGAGCTTTGAAGAGCGATAACGATTTACGATGCACTTTGCCTCGTTCAGAATGGGAGTACACTACCCCAAAGGATTACTCTATCGTAACAGAGGTTAGTTGTAAGTTTAATACATTAATACAGTAATACGAGGATTATTGATTATCTGTGGTTCCAAACATCAAAACTTTTATTATTTGAGATAAATAATCTTCATGTGAATGGCCCTGGGGTAGTCGTGATCTTTTGCCCTCCCCCCTTGGTATCGTTTGTGGTATTGCATGGTAGATCTTTCGTAGTCGTAGGTAGTTTGTGAATTGTAACTTTTTACATTGAATTCATAAAAAAGCATCACTACACATTGGACGGATAATCATCACGCACTGTGGTGACTATTCCGGAAAGGCAGACCACAGACTCCGGCCAGACATATTTTCATAATAAACCAAATTTGATTGAAAACAGCCAAAATTAACTTTCCATTATACACTTAAAATGTGTATGAATTACACACATCCCTTCATAAGAAAATGTCTAATGATGATGAGTCCAGTTAAACCATGCTCGCTCAACATTAGTGCTTCGCATAAGGGGGGCATGTCACACTCAAGACGATGGTCAGTTCACGAAATTTTTTCACTATCTTTGTCCCAAAACTGGTCTTTTTTGGTGACAAATTTATGATTTCATTTTTTCTTCGATTTGATGGACAATTCAATCATCGGTGATGTTTGTCCCGAAAACCGGTAGTTTCAGCCAATTACCCCCAGGGGGGCACTCAGCACATGCACATACGGGGAGGTAAGTCCGATATTTTTGGGTCAGAATATTGTCAAAAGTGATATTTTTGGGTCCAAATAAAACTAAAACTATCTTCATGATATTTTTTGATACCAGACATCGTTTAACTGATATTTCTGACGGACAAAGGTAGAAGCACTTTAGTACAGAAATGGAATTTCTGGTCTTTTTTTGTTAACCCTGGCGGATGTGAAAAATTTTTAATACTTGTAATTTGGTTTTAAAGACTTAAATGGCAGACAAAGGTACAACCAGCTTACAGGTATGCTTTAGGATTTTGACTACAAAATTTGATTTCTGTGAGAAATTAATGGAGAAAGATGACTAATTTTAGAATTTGTCTTATGTCCCAAAAGCTGGCTGTTTTGGGCAGGAAAGTCATACTGTGTCATAAAGGAAACGGACAAACATGGGGTCAAATATTTTACAGTACTTGCTCGCCCCTGCGCATGCCATGAGAATTTTATCAGTTAGTTCTTCAAACGAATTGAAACGAATTGAAACGAATTGATCACATTTGCCGTAATCATAGTACTTCATAAATCTCGCAATCTGATTGGCATGGCCCCCTGAAAATCAATAATTATGACTGACGGGGCTACCGTGCAAAAATAATTTTAAAATGAAAAGTGAAATGAAGCTCGGTTGACCAAAGCGCCACCGTCAAGTCAAAAGAGCGCAGGGAAACAATGAACGCTAGGTCATAAGTCTACAGTAGACATCACGAACAATGTTCAATAGAGCAGAATCGGGTGTTTATATTTGCACGTTAGCCAATCAGATGTGACCATGACGTCATGCAAACAAAAGAATCAATGGGAGAAAGTACCACCCGTATATGTCAAGTCGTGCAAGCTAAATTCATGAAAAAATCTCAAAAATCTGTATTTTTCAACCCTGTACTTTTCAACCATGTTTTTTTCAACCCAAAGAACTATGGAAAAGTCTAAAATCTTTAGGATTGCCGTCAGGGAAAGAATCACCCTCAAAAATTTGCCTAAGCAATAAAGGATAACCACGTTTTGATGATAAAACAAATGTCGGCATTTTTAAGGAATTTTTTTCAAATCTAGCTTCAAATTTAGTTAAAAAAAACTCCAACGGTCCCCTCATAGGTTAGATGATGTACAAAAATACTATCAACACCTCAACATCTCCGAACCATTTGCACTGTTTCCAACTTATCATGAAACTGTCCTGAAACCTTAGAATAGATCAACCCTTCAAAAGCAACAGGATTAGATAATATTGCTGGGAAATTCCTCAAAGACGGTGCATTGGCTCTAGCAGAGCCAAAAACTAAATTATGCAACCTCTCAATCCTTCAATCCACATTTCCTGATGGTTGTAAACAAGCGAAACTGAAACCACTCTTCAAAAAGGGAGCGAAAGATGACCCCAAAAACTATAGACCAATCTCTCTGCTTCCACAACTCTCAAAAATTATAGAAAAGATTATTCACGGTCAAGTACAAAAGTACCGTGATGAAAAGAAAATATCATTTAAATGCCAACCCGGCTGTCGCGCACACCATTCAACAAATACTTGCCTATCCTAATTGAGTGATAGGATCCATCAAGGATTTGAAAATGCTATGTTCACAGGTATGATTCTGATTGCCCTGCAAAAAGCATTCGACACAATTGACCATGAAATTTTCCTAGATAAAATGGTATGTCTCGGCTTTAGTGAATCTACCATATCTTACCTCCAGGACCGGCCATTTTCTGTCAGCATTGGAAAAGAATACTCAAACCCTGGTTTTTTGTCATGTGGGGCTCCTCAGGTGTCAATTCTTGGTCCACTCATTTTCCTCATGTATGTGAATGACATGACACGGGCAGTTGACTGTGACCTGCTTCTGTACGCAGATGATTCATGCTTAATCTTTAGAGACAAAGATATTGAGAAAATAGATTCCACCTTGAATAGAAACTTCATTTCTTTATGTGATTGGTTTTTGGAAAACAAACTGAGCATTCATTTTGGGAAGACAAGACCAAATCCATTCGTTTTGGCCGAAAAAAGTGCAAAAACCTGAAAAAGCTCAACATCAAGCTTAATTTGACATGTTTTCAACATTCTGATGCAAAAAAATCACGAAAATTGCGGTCTGAAATGTCGGGTTTTTGCTGCAAAATAAAGGACTTTTCGGCCTAATTTTCTATTTTCGAAATGAAAACGCCGAGTTGTTGATTTTTCGCAACATTAATTAAGTGCTCAGTGGGGTGACTCAGAAAAGCTTTCAGAAGATTCGGCAAGTCTTTCTTATCATTCTCCACTTTCAGTGACGAGAAATGGATGCGTGTGAGCTAAGAAACTAGCATTTTAAAAGTATAACGATCACAGAGAATTTGACGTCAGAAGAGCTCGGCCATTCAAGTCGGGGATTCCACAGTGAACGAAGAAGCCAAATGTGACGGCTGTGCAAGTGAGGTGAAATAAAGATTAAACAGCACTCAATGGTCACATTTCTTGGATGTGTTCTGGACAAGAATCTTTTTGGAGAATTAATGGCAACTAAAATACTTGGAAAGATAAATGGCAAGCTAAAATTTCTGTATAGAAAACAAAGTTGCCTCAATAACTCCCTTCGTAGGTTGCTTTTAAATGCCCTCATCCAACCTCACTTTGATTATGCGTGCACCTCATGGTTCCCGATGTTAAATAAGAGGCTATCCAAAAAAATGCAATCTGCGCAAAACAAATGCATTCGCTTCATTTTGAATCTAAAAAACACAGCACATGTAGGGGCTACAGAATTCAAAGCTATAAATTGGCTTCCTACAAAGAACAGAGTTGATCAACAGAAATTTTTCAAAGGAACGGCTCCAGCTTATGCCGACGAAATTTTCAAACCAGTTGACCAAAGCCGAGTGACAAGAAGGTTTAAGACCCCGTTTACACGATGTCGGTAGCATGCCGGCATGACATGACACCGGCATGATATCTTTTGTTTCTAGGCCACCCGTTTACACGATGTCGGTACCATGCCGGTATGCGAAGGTGTTAATCCGGATTAAAACCATGTCGATAGCCATACCGGTACGGGTTCATGCCGGCATGATAACGACATCGTGTAAACGGGCCATGCCGGCATTGTGCCGACATGATTTCATGTCGCTTTCGCCTCATCGCTAAGAAATAGTCAAATCTTAGGGTATTTTGCAGCCGAGAAAGCGTGCTTGTCTGCCTTGTATTGACGAATTAGGTCAATTAGTCCATGCGAGCAATGGAGCCTTGCTTTTGCTTTTATGAAACTTGGTCTTCTTCTTTGGTTTCTCTCTGGCTTTTCGTATCTTTCTTCGCTTGTTGTTTTCAATGTAAATTTGCGATCTTTGGTTCGTTGCTTTGACTTCGAGATCTTTTTTTTACCATGTGTTTGAGCCTCATTGAGCTCACAATAAAACAATAATGTTAGATCACAACTATCGCTTTACCGCAGCGACATGATATCATGCCGGTATCGTGTAAACGGAGCAAAAATAAATCACAGATTAGCCCATACCGGCATGGTTTCATGCCGGTGTCATGTCATGCCGGTATGCTACCGACATCGTGTAAACGGGGTCTAAGTTTGAATTAAACCTTCCTTTTTGCAAAAGTAGCGCTGGCCAAAAGTGCCTGTCCTATAGTGGGCCAAAAATATGGAATAGCCTATCTTCTGATGTAAAGTCTGCAAATAATGTCAATTCGTTTAAGCACGAAATCAAGGACAATTTTTTCCAAAATATACAGGGAGAGGAGGGGGACATATATGTGTTCTACTAAAACCGCGCATCCTCTCTCACATTCATGTCTCGGCCTTACCATAATCATGCTGTATCCAAAAGCACATTCCAATATAATGTTTATATATATAATTTTTTTCCTTTGCAATCACCTCTGAGGGGACCATTATGGAAACAGGTCAACTCGATCTTTTAACGCTATCCCTGCCACTTTAATTAGGGGTGTTTTTAACTTGTATTTAAACTTGCTCTTTTGAATATATTGTAAATATTTTATTCATTTATTTATTTATTTATTCATTCATTTATTTACTCTTTCCTTTTTTTAACCATTGTAATTTTCTTTTATTTGTGGCAAATATATACTTACTTACTTACTTACTTACTATATATATATGTTTAAATTTTCCTTGTGGCCTGTTCTAAAAGAACGCATGAATCGAGAGAAAACGGATTTTGAATAAGGCCTATCATTTGGGGTCATTATATCCTTACTAATTAACATTATCCTTATTAAGCCCTTCAGAAACGATGTAACTCAAACAATTTTTTTGATATTACAATTACAATAAAATTTAGCAATAAACAAACAAAGGTTACAAGACGATGCCATGAGGAGCATGGAAATACATAGCAACCCTGTGACCATAACAGTTAACGTAGAAATTCAAATTAGTATTACATTTGAATATTACAAACTACATCTTACAAATAGCAAATCAGAAATAACGATTGCAAATAATTCCGACACAAAAGATCACAAATACTAAATGCACGAAAGAACAAATTATACGAGAGAGGATACGACTAGGAAACTTTCGAACTTATGGAAACCGTTCAGAGGCTTGAATATATTTTAACGTTGCCTCAAAGATTTTTGTATTTAGATAGAAGGATAACTTTTCGTGTCCATACAGGAGGATTTGGCATAAATTTTTATTTGAAAAAGATTTGATGTCTGTCTTTACCATAATCATGGCAGAGCAGCAAAATGTGTTCCGTATCCTCAATACCATCATTTGTCAGTCACAAAGGATTTAAAGTATCGCTGAAGTCATGTTTGAATTTGTGAAAATTCAGTATGCTGAGGCCAACGCGAAGTTGTGTTAAAATTGATAAACCTTTTGGGTCGTGAATGTTGTAGACCTTTTCTGAAGGTGGACGTATGAGTGCTAACAGTCGTTTCTTGAAAACATTCACTAAGAGCAGGATTGTTTAATCTCAGGTTCAAGTTTTTCACACTCCGACAAACAGTTAGGATATTGATTTGAATCTCTCCGTTCTCTCACGTATTTGACCTATTGCAGCTCTTCTGCGAAGACTGTAGTCACATTCCTGAAGCTGAGGTACAGGACTCCCTCTTTGTGTAATCTGGAGTCAAATTGTTTATGATTTATGATGCACGGGAGCTTTTCCATTAAAAAATCGATTCGAGTTTTTCTATTAAATTGGTCAAAGTTGCAGCTTGACTAAATTCACAGATATTTTGTGGAATGTGATATATTATGTCACCATAATCCAGGTGCAGGCGAACATAGAGCTTATGCATTTCGTTAAGCGTGTGTCATGGCAAATATTTGGAAAGGAATCTCAACATCGCTATTCCTTGTCTACATTTGGAAATAACTGACGGAATATGGCTAGCGAAGGACAGCTTAGAATCTAGTATGACAGGGTGTTTTGCTCTTTGACCCTCATTACTGGAGCACCATTAAAAAGATGGGAGGGTGATTCGTTTGAATTCTCTCTTTGGAGAAGGTCACCTCGACTATTTGTTTAGTTGGGTCAGGATTAAAGGACATGCGCCAGTTGTGTGCCCACAGCTTGATGAGATTCAGATCATGGTTCATAAGAGTAGCCGTATGTGGATCATGAACAACTGTGAAAATTGATATGTTAACCGCAAATAGTTTCACATTGCACTTTAAGCTGTCAGTCAAGTCATTGATATAGATGATAAAGAAAAGAGGACCTAGGATAGAGCCCTGCGGGACACCAGCTGAAATGGTACCCCAGTAATTTACCAGAGACTCCGCATCAGCGTAATTTGTATGTGAGACCTTGATGCCAGACCCTATCAAAGGCCTTAGAAGTATCGAGATAAACAGCGCGGACATCTAGCGTGGGATTGCAGTCAAATACTGTAAATATGGAATGGATGATTGACAATGAGTGGTTAACAGTTGAATCTCCTGTGCGAAATCCTGATTGATTTGGGTTGAATAAACCGTTCGTGTTCGGATGTTGATAAAGGGAGTCAAAGATCAGCTTCTCTAGAATTTTACCAAAGATCGGAAGAAGGGAAATAGGGCGATAGTTTTGTTTCAAAGTTTTGCTGTTCTTCTTATGGATAAAGGACAGCAGAGCGACTCAAAAAGTAGATGGGCTAGGCAGCGAGCGCCAAGCTAGTGTAACTTGGGGGTCTGGGGCGCAGCCCCCGGAAAAACTTCGTAGGGTCAAACTCAATGGATTGCTGGAAAACGCCCTTTTCATAATAACATGAAGAAACTATCACCATCATTGTGAGTAGTTTCAAGTACTCAATTTTATCTGCAAAATCATTGGATACCATGCGGTATACCTCAAGGTTCCTGCTTAGGACCTCTCCTATTTATCATATACCTGAACAACTTAGAGAACTGTTTGAAATTTTCCCAAGCTAGTATCTATGCCGATGATACCAATGTAACGATCGCATCGGACGACATCGAAAAACTGGTCTTCGAGGCGCAACAGGAATTGCTTAACCTTTCTGAGTGGATGAGAATAAATAAACTAAGTCCTAACCCCGCAAAGACAGAATACATGATTATAGGCCATTCTCGTAAAGTAAACACGTTGAATATTTCGAATGCCCTCATGTTAAATGACTCAGTTATCAAACGCATTACGAAGACGAAATAGCTAGGTGTAACTGTCGACGAGAACCTAAAGTGGGATGAGCATTTCAATACTGTTAAGGGTAAAATGTTCAAGTTCAAAAAGGGTTCAGTACTGTTAAGGTGTTAAGGGTGGACTTGCATCATTAAAGAAATTAAAAGATATAATTCCCAAAAGCAAGCTGTGTAGTGTCTATTACGCTATTGTTGAGAGTCATCTACGTTATGCCGATGAAATGTGGGCCAGTCTTCCAAAAACGAAGCTTGATACTCTTCAACGCTTACAGGACAGGGCCCGATCAATAGTGGAAAACGCCAGATATAAGGATAACTGGTCATGTGAGTGGCTGAGCGTTGAAAATATAATTCGATTAGATAGGTCGGACGGAAAACACCAATCTAATTGAAAAACACGACCTCCTGGAAGAACAGCATCATAGGGTAGTTTTAGTGTAGATTCTTTTGTTATTTAATTAAGCTGAAGGGATTTGCTTTCGTGTATAAATAATAATATACGATTTGATGATGATATGCCGCCAATGCCTCGAGGAGGAGCAATTCGAGCTGTTTGTATGCTTTGAAATTTGACTGATTGAATCGTAGATCTATAAATTGTCCTGCAAAATCAAGAGCTTCAGTATATATCATTCTGAATTCGCCTTTGACGGTTCCAATTTCAGCTTCTCTTTCAGCCAACTAATTGCTAGTTATTTTCAAAATTTTGCCAACAAAAATTAAGCCATTTGCTGCCAAAAAGTGGGTGGGCTATGGCCCACCCAGCCTACCCTGCTGTGCGTTCCCTGTGAATGGGAACTACATTAGCTTGTTTCCAGAATTCAGGGAAAACACTTTTGTGCATACATGACTCAAATATCAATCTAAGGGGTAGAAGAAGTGCATCATCACATATCTTGATCATACGCACTGAGCTATCGTCCCAGCCACGAGCCGTTGAATTCAATGATTGAATTATATTCAAGATCTTCTCATCAGAATTGGAAAAGCCAGTGAGCAATAGAGCATTGGCACTAATATCAGAGGAAGTTCGCTACCAGTATCGATTGTGGTGCACTGTTGTATAAAGTAATCATTAAAATGCTCAGCATTTGCAGTAAAATCCATTCTCAAATCCAAACTCTAATCATTGTTCGGGCGCTCAAAAATGGTCAAAAGTTACATTTTCTATTCATCATAATAATGTGAACCAACTTTGAAATTACTCTCCAATTGCTCCAATAAAGTGTTTCGTTATGCCCTCCCTCTATCAGTACTGTCAAAACCCCTAGATGAGATAAGAAGATCTATCGGGAGCTTCTTTGCACTTTCCTTTCCTGATAAATTCAACCTCGTCAGCATCGCAAACGAATTCGTTGGAGATTCGGATGCAAAAAATTAACTTTGGTAAGTTTCAGCCCTTTTGACATCAGAAGCGCTTCGTCAAGTGAAGC
Source organism: Aurelia sp. 3 sensu Dawson et al. (2005) (assembly GCA_964020215.1). Lineage (NCBI taxonomy): Eukaryota > Metazoa > Cnidaria > Scyphozoa > Semaeostomeae > Ulmaridae > Aurelia > Aurelia sp. 3 sensu Dawson et al. (2005). The sequence goes on from OZ026582.1 coordinate 12,193,361, forward strand.
GAAAAATACCTACATTTCAATAATCTGAATCGTATCTAAGCTACGAGAAATCGTGATGATTTTTGTAAAGCAAATAATTATTAAAACTTACACGATGCCTTTGGCAAAGTATTTCTGTCTTGTAGTTTAGTTTTAGCCTGTTTGAAATATATTATTCGTAAATTTCCTATTTTGCCTCCAGGATCTCCGAACATAAATACTCTTTCAGCAATTGACAGAAGGGCGTTGCTGACGGAAAAAAGGGCGTGGCCTGTGATTTTTTTGGGGCTTCTCTCCTGGACCCACGTCAACTTTGCGCTCTCGGCAAGAATCGGTGACCCACCAATCTGAAAAATGCTCCTACGGGCCTGCTTAAATATCTTTGCAAAGAAATTAGCAAAGCGACAGCAGCTTGCTTTAAACATTACCGAACTTTTATTACAGAAGTATTGGCAACGCGAAACTTTGTCTTTTTGATAAGAGCAACGTTGATATCCTAAATCTGTGTAAAATCGTGTGAAACGAGACAGATTTTCGTTTCGTTCTTAAAAGCCTTGTATCTGAAGTATCTTTAAAGATTTAATCTTTACTTCTTGATGTTACTAATCCTGAAAAATGTCCTATTGACTGCAAGTGCTCAAAGTTATGAGGTCGGTTAAGCCAAACGTTGTGTAAAAGCTCTATACCGACCACTACCAATCGCAAACCCACTATCGATCTATGAAACGCTGTATTTTGAAGAAGAGATTATATGTTGCCAAAAGTTTGAGGAAGGCTTTCCACTGAAAGTTGATGTTTCAAGAGCTAACACAAGATATCACGATTCTGCTTCTTTTTTTATATACATTCCACCTAAAAACTTACAATACATGTTACCTAATGCCACTACTTACAAAATACTATACCCTACCACAAAAACAATACCATTCGGAGCGAAAAACTACGTCTACCAAATCAAAATCTGCTTCTTACACCAAAATCAAAAGTAAAGGGGCAAGATGGTCAGCTTCAAGATTACAGTCATCTAACAGATCTACCTAGGGGTGTTATAAAGCCAAGGAAACCCACCCATTCCCTCCGTTACAAACTGTAGCCTTGCTCTCAACTTCTTTCTACCTCCTATGAGGAAGTTTTGTCTTGGCGAAGTCGAGTGACAACTTATTTGATTCCAACCAGGTTTTTAAACAAACAAGGTCCGAATTATCACTTTCCTTTTTGATGGGGATAGAACACGGGGGGGGGGGGGTTCTTCCATAGTAAAGTACCTGGAAATGTGTCGCCCACAAGGGTATACTTTTTTGGACCTCTAGTCTAGCCAAGGGTATACTTTTTGGCAATTTTAGTCGAGTTTAGTCTAGGCAAGAGTATGCTTTTTGGCAATTTTGGTCAAAGAACTGTAAAAGTTTGGTAATCTCTGTAAAAAACCAAATTTAAACAAATTTCTGTCCTGGGAATGCAAAAATTTGGCAAGCTTTGTCTAGAAAACGCCCTTTCGGGGCACTTTTAATGGAGAAATCAGTCTAGCCAAGGGTATCATTTTCACAAAAATTGGTCTAGCCAACGGTTCCATTTTGAAACTGTGGGCAGCACACCCCTACCAGAAATTTAGCTGAGAACCCCCTCCCGTGGTGTAGAATCCGAGGAAAACGAGATGCTAGTGTGAGCTCACTTTCATGTGCACAGTTACGAAGCGATAGTTATGAGCATGCTCTGTTGTATCTATTTATAGGGAGTGCCTGATTGCACGCACTTACCCAACATTCTTAAAGGGGCAGGGTCACGTAATGTAAAGTAATTTCTTTCGAAACGATGACTATCCACTACTTTTCCCAAATATAGGTGTTATTTTGAATATGGACTCTTGAACTTTCTAGCGAAGTAAACCAAACACTCATATGCTGTAGGATTGCTGAGATATTTGTGGATTTTTAGAAGCAACTTTATTGTGGATTCACCCCATCCACCAAAATCTCAGCGGAACACAATGGCCACGTGTGGGCAACAATATAGATCATAGAGATAACAGGTTTGTTTACGGTTACGTGGCCATTGCGTGTTTACGGTTATGTGAATACGGGGATATGGAACATAGTATTCTTCTAAGTCGTACCTAGCTCGTTATGACGATCCAAACCCATTGTTAATACAAGCCAAATCTTTCAAAAACATGGAGGGAACTCACAAATAACTCAAATTTACGCTTATTAGCCAATGGTTTCACCCCCACCGTATTGTCATTTCATGACCGACAATAACCTGTTTGAGAAAACTTCTTCGAGGACCTTTACAAAAAAAAAAGAAATGGAAATTTGACTGATAAAGGAAGGTCGGAGCTGGTTTTGCCGTAGATCGATCCTACAGGCTCCATTCCATTTTTGCTCATGCAATGTTGACTTTAATCCTTTCCGAGGTCAGCAAAATTGAGCATAAAAAGCTTACAAGCAAGGGACGGTGACATTTTGATAGCTGACCAAGAGAATGGTGATGTTATTCTCTTAGATATTGGATTGGAAACAAAACCTTCAAAGAACATATGCATGTTTACAATAATCTCTCGTGTCTTGCTTGAGACTGAGATTCAATTTTGGATTTCTTGCTTTCGTTCCTATTGTTGTCATTCAATTCACACTCAGAAGCGCCGGCAAGGGGGGGCAAGGGGGGGCGGTTGCCCCCCCAATGTTGAAAAAGATGGCCCTCGCAATTCTTCCGAATTCGATGAGAAAAATTGGGGGGGGGGGGTAAGCTCATATTTTCAGATGTGAAAAAATCACAAACATTAAATATTTCATGTGACAATTGGCTGTCGCACGGTCTTTTTTATATCACCGGATCGCTATTCAGAATTCCTGAATCAAAGAACACCGCTTTCAATTGCAAAAATGAGAGAGAGTCAAAGCGTTTTCCAAGTCATCATTTGTCCGATCCCTCAAGACAAGGACAGTCAGCCCCTCTGACAATATGAAACAACATGGGATGTTTTAATGACATACTTTCATATTGATGCATGTTTTCTATACAAAATATTTCCATCAAAACATGTCAAAACACCTGGTCTCAGCAACGGAAGTGTCAAGCACTTGCCATCTATCCATGCGTCTGTGTCGAATCTTGGAAGTAAGTCATTTATCGTTGTGGACAGACGTATGCAGAATATTTATCGAGAGAAGAAGGCAAAAAATCATTTGACTATTGACATTGCTATGGACATTGACCCACCACCAGAAGATCTTCGTGGATACGATTACGATCCTCAGACGCCGTTGCCAGTCAGTCGGGACGCAAGAGAACATGTCATAGCAAAAGGACCCTGTCAGCCAAAAGATTGTGAGTTTCCGAAGGACAAGAATGGGAGAAAATTTCTGTTAAACTGGTACCAAAAATTCAAGTGGTTGGAATATTCAAAGAAAACAGACAAGGCATTCTGCTTTTACTGTAGAACCTTTAACCGTCAGGTAAGAAACCATCGCACCAATAATCAAGCTTTTTATATCCGAGGAGCATCTTGCTCATTCGAAAAAGCGTAGGAGATTTTTTCAGAACAAAAGGATATTTATGGACATTTGATGGATTTCACTTGAAAACGGATGGATTTTTGCCAAAGGTGCATGAGAATTTTTGAGAGTGAAATGCCCCTCTATTTTGATACTGACACATATGATAGATAAGATAATCGATAATCGATAATCCCAACACAAGAAGGACAAAGCATGAAGGAACACGACTGTCTCGGTCGATCTTGGTAGTACTTCCACCCATCTATTTGTGTCTTTAAGAATTCTACGTTTGCCTCCGTTTTCCTACAGATCATGTGCAAGTCCGACAAGGCTTTCATAACAAATGGATTTTCAAAATGGAAGAAAGCGGAGCTTTTTACAAAGCATCAAATGAGTGACTGCCATAAGATGTCTTTCGAGGCGCATCGCACTTGGCTACAAAAGAGACCTATCGACCAACAACTAGATAAAGAGGTAGCAAGACAAGAATCAGCAAGAGAAAATGAGGTAAACACTGCCAACTTTGTAGTTCGTTTCTCTACTATGACCTAGAGTAAATGCGTTGCACCAGTGAAATGAGCCTAACATACCTTCAATGAACTGTCCTTACTGTTTTGGGATACGTTTGAAATGAGATGGTAGAGACTGTTGTAATTTGTCTTTATGTAAAAACAGCTTTTAGGAGCTGCAGTAAGGTACCAGGGGATACAAGGCTGCCAAAATTGCAATGTGTGTGTACTTTTATAAGACACTAGTTATTTGCACCAGCACTAAAAGTTTCTTCAAAAAAGCAGTCTTAAATCTCCAATTTCATCTCTTTTACTTTCGTGAATATTTTAAAGCGAAGTTTTTTCATGCCTTTGAAATTTGTTCGATCTTACTAAAGTGCGCTTCGATTAAAAGTGATCTACAGGATGGGAAACACATGAAAATAAAGTAAAAAAAGGTGATAAGGATTTCCTCGATTTTTTACCAGTTCTGGAGCTTCATAACTTTGTTAGCGATCAGAGGGTAATCTCTTAGAAACCGTTTTTTATTAAAGAACCGTGCTCTGTTTGACATACTTTCAGGTCCGCCCCAGCCCCTGGCCTCAGTTGCCTGAAAGTTTGATATCTTTAACACTTCTTCTTCCTCCTTCAGGTCAAACGCAGACGTGTTGTGATTGGGCGAATCATCGACGTTGTCCGACTTCTTGGAAGACTCAATTTGCCGTTTAGAGGTCATAGAGAAGACCAAACATCCCGCAACAAAGGCATTTTTAGGGAAATCATTGAGCACTTTGCACAAAACGATGCCGTAATGGAATACCACCTACAAAATGCAAAAGGTATGGCTCAAGGCTTTCAAAGTCAACCGCGTCCCCAGGGCCTTTTGTCATACTAGGACTTTTCGTCTCCGTCCCAATGTGATAAGGCCTGGGGACGAGGTTGTTTCAACTCATACCACATCTCACTCTTGCCTTATGCACCTCTGCATCATTGGCATCATTGTTAGCATTTACGTCTGAAGTGCAATCTATTGCATTACTTCTCGGCAAGGGCCTCGCGCAATCCAAGTGAAGCAATTAGCCTGTATTAAATGCGATTAAGGATACCAAACTGTAGGCTCTAGAAACATCCATTTTGTACTGGATAAGTCAGGAAACATGGGGCATTTGACCCCAGGGGGTACTCCCTAACTTTCAGTACGGGGGGGGGTCCATGCTTTCTTTGCTGACCCCTAAATATTAAGCCTAATGTTTTAGGGATCCCAAATACTGAGTCTAATGTTTTTGAGGTTCCATGATTCTTCCTTTTTTCAGATTTGTTGACTCAACATGTTGAATTTTTGTCCAAGTTGTAATTCACAGACCCCAAATATTGGTTTAACGTAAAATTTCGGACCCCAAATATTGGCATGGACCCCTCCGTATTGAAAGTTATGGAGTACCCCCCTGGGCATTTGACAAAAAGTTACTTTGAAATTCCCTTCTTTAGAAACTCCTTCTGTAGGAAAATGCTAACATGAATTTACCGTCATGATAACATGAATAACATGATAACATGATAGCATGTAAGGCTAACATGAATTTATCGTCGAAATTGGTCTGTCCGTTGAATAATTACGAGCGATGTTAGTGAAGTGGATTTTGCGAGGTTCCTGAATAGGCTATCAATAGGATCCATAGTTATGGTTTCTTCACTAAACTATTACAAACATTCTGTTTTTCTGCAAAAAAATGAAACAATTAGGCACTTTGTTAAAGCAAAAAGTATACAAATAATGACACTCTAACCTTGTATACCAAGGGGACCTTCAATGATTATTTATATGGAGCACTTCTTAAAGCATTTTTATTCGGCCGATCTGTGAATTCACTTCAAAGGGCAGCATATCAACTTTGATATAAAATCATCTTTAATAGGTAATACCACATATCTGAGCCACCAAATCCAAAATGAAATGATCGATGTTGTTGGCACAGCGATTTCGGACGAAATTGTTCATCGCCTCAAGGAAGCAGTTTTCTTCGCAGTAATTGTCGACGAGACACCGGACACTAGCCATAAAGAGCAGCTGTCAATCACCGTCCGTTATGTGCATGGCGAAAACGTCGAAGAAAGACTGCTTTCAGTGAAGAAAGTTGACGAAACATCGAGCGAAACGTTGTTCAAAACTGTTTGCCAAACATTCGAGGAGCACCACATTGATGTCAATAATTTAAGAGGACAGTGTTACGACGGAGCGAGCAACGTATCGGGTAGCCACACGGGTCTTCAAGTGAGGCTAAAAGAGCTTTCACCCTCAGCGATGTTTGTTCATTGTTATGCACATGTGCTCAATCTTGTCATTGTCGACACCATGACCAGTAATCGAACAGCAAGAGATTTTTTCGGAGTCCTTCAGAATTTGTACGTCTTCATCCAAACGTGCACAAAGCGCCATGCAGTATACGCAAAAAAACAAGCAGAAATTCATGAAGAAGAGCAAAACCCAAAGCAATTTCAAGTGCGTACATTAAAGAGCCTGTGTGAGACCCGCTGGGCATGCAGAGCAGATGCCATCAACACAATCAACTCTTCGTTGAAAGCAGTTTATCGAACCCTGCTGGACATACATGAGACAGAGAAAAAGGCAAACATTGCAGCTGAAGCAAAAGGTCTCTTGGCCAGCATCGATTTTGACTTCATACTTTCCTTAAACGTAAGTCTTTCATCTATTTGTGTTCTTTGTATTTAAATCCAAAATCGAAGAACATGAAGAACAGTCTACTTCATTATGTTTCAGAATTTAACGGACATAATGATTTGCATCTTTTTGAGTAATTCCCTTGAAGCTATTAGTAGAACATTTGATATGAAAAATCCCTGCCATCAATGCAAGATGTCGAATGTGAGTGGAATTTGCTTGCATTTAGATTTTAGACTGGCCTCAACTTTCAGAACTCAAAAAATGCCATGGAAAGGCTGTGAAAAGTTTAAAGGAATTGTTTAGCAGGGGTGGAGCTATCGCTTGCTAAGTTTCGTCCTCATTAAATCTAACTGTAAGTAATATACACTCACTTTTGTAATTAAAAACCTTAGTAGCCTTACCCTTTAAAAAAAGGGGGAAAGAAGAAAGAAAAGAAGGGCATTGTAACCTCCTCCATAAAAATAAGAAACCCCACTGACGCCAAGTCCTTGCAAGAGACGAAGTGTATACTCTGGGTACAAAGTGTCTAAATGTTAACTAAATTCATTTTACAAGGTACTCGATCATGTGCTGAATTTAAGCAAAGGAGTATCAGACAAGCTGCAGTCCGAAAACCTTGACATTATCACTGGTTGTGACAGAATCGAGGACCTACTTGTTGCTGTCAAAGAAATGAGGAACGAGACGTGTTTTGAGCGCTTCTGGGACAAGTCAACTGAGACGTGCGACCAGTTGAAGATTAGAATGCCTGGTGAGAACAGAAGAAGGAAGTTACCAAAGAGGATAGATGACCGACCCGAGACGGCAGTCCAATTATCTCACAAAGATCAACTGAGAGTCAGCTTCTTCTACTCGGTAAGTATGAATTAAGTTTCTTTCATTTTTTTTACATGCCTGAGATTCAATAACAATTTACCATTGCATTCAAACAAATTCAGTTTTGCAGACTTACCATTTTAGCCCTGCCCAGCATAAGCTGACATCTGCTATAAATTAACACAGTAAAATAAAGGCAAATTTTAGCATCAACAAGGATCTCATTTCTTTGTTGCGTTTGGCTGCAAAAATCATGGGACGGAGGTAAGTAGTTGGAGAAGAGAAGTAAGAGGAAGAATTTTTACTCTTTCTTATCAAAAGCTCAGTTTTGACGATAGCTTCTTCAATTTAAGTAAGCCCAACTTTTTGTCCCACTCGAACCTCACCAAGCTTTTCTCTCTTTTAGATACTTGACCTGATGACCAATGCCATTGAAACGAGGTATGGCAAGGAGAACAGAGCAGTTTTGAGAGGATTTGGATACCTACATCCATCCAGAATTTCTCAGCAACATGCTTCCAAGCATGTCAAAGTTGCAGCTGACTGGTACGAAGCTGATATCGACAATGAACGTCTGGAAAGAGAGCTGCAGCTGATTCGTACATCGCTACTTGTTTCAGAAATAATCGAAAAAGCAGAGGCAGAAAAAAGAAGACCGTCTTTGCATGATCTACATCGTGCCCTCCTTAGGGAGCCTGAATGTTTTCCATCCATTGGAAAATTGTGCAAACTGGCATTAACATTGCCCCTAACATCTGCATCCGCCGAGCGATCTTTCTCAAAGCTAAAGATCATAAAGAACAGACTTAGATCTACTATGGGACAGGACAGATTGAATTCCTTAATGCTGATGTCTGTTGAATCAGACATTACAACGTCTTTGGACATTGAAGACCTCGTAAAACGGTTTAGTGACAATGCTCCCAGGAGATGGGACTTGTACTAATAAGTTCGTTACCAATATCGATGAACATCATTGAAGTTTTTCAAATTGTTTATGATACTGTAAAAGTTCCTTTTTAAGTCAGCAGCTTGGCACTGCGGGTGTAAATTTTCCGAAAAATCTCCTCTATGAAATTTCATTTTTTCCCGGGAATTTTTTAACCTCAAATAAAAGATCATGGTGGTGCCATTGCTTCAGATTTCTGGCTCCGGCAGAACTTTAGAGCTCTTCAACTATTCTATGTTTGAGTGGTGTATTAGAGGTCACAAGAATTTCTGGGGATCGGAATGTCGTCGTTCTACCGGTAGGACATGATTTTCTAATTGTGGCACAATAATTGTGTTACTTCAGTAGATTCATTTACCTTGATGCCAACCTATAAAAGGGCGTTTGTCGCATTTATAGCCAAAGTAGAGGGCGTGGCCCAAGAAAAATTTTTTCGGGCTCCGCCCTAGACCCCGCCATTTTCCGCCCCCCCAATAAAAAAACCTGGCGGCGCCACTGTTCACACTGCGAATGCGCATAGGTATGCCAAAACTTTCGTCGTGGCAAATTTTCGGACAACTTTATACTTCGTATAAATAGATGCACAGACAAATCTGCGGCAAGAACTTTTGCACTTGATCAGAGTCCAGGGAAACTCACGGATCCACGGCTGTGAGCCGGAGGAAGGTTGCGCTTTTTAATGTCATATTTGAGGAAGATTTAGTAATTTTTGTAAGCAATGAAGAAGAACGTTGCGTTATTTTGGCAAATTTCATAAACTGTAGAGCTATAAGTAACGCAGTAAGTTTCAAAACAATGTTATTTTGCCTTAATGAAATAATAAAATGAGGAAGATTTCACGAATAAAATGAGCATCCAGAAAACGTTTTGAATTTTTTCTGGACTAAGCACTTGATCCATAAGGGCTTATTTCATCACCGACAAGTTTGGAATTTCCTTCTTTCATCTGCTGAAAGTATGGCTGGAAGAATAGGCATAAATTATTCATTATACGTATCTCCACAAATCAATTCAAATCGAGTTTTTCAAACTATTCTCATACAAATATTATGATTAAATGAAAGCTTTCAGAGACACCAGATGTCAAAACACAACCAAGCAATAAATCATAGCATGTTTCATTAATATCTTCATCTATTTTGTGATTACTGCCTATGAGCAAATGTGTTGAGCTGAGTCAAGTTTATTAGAGCAGATCCATAAAGGAGGCTGCCAAAGATAGGCAACTGCCGGCTGAGAAAAGATGGCTTCAGAAAAACTCTGGAAAGCCTGAGACAATTTGGAATAAATCTTCTGCATTTTTTAATTGAGGGATCGCGTGAATGAAAGAAAGAGCAAATGAATGAATAAATGAATGAAAGAAAGAGCGCAAGAAAGAGCGAGTGAGTGATTGAAAGAGCGACAGAAAGCACAAATGAATGATAGAAAGAAAGAAAGAATCAATCCAGTAATCAATCAATAGGGGAAGAAATGAACGAATGAAAGACGGAAATAAAGAACGAATGAAAAGAGAAAGAGCAGAGAGAAAAGACCAGATCATTGAATGGGTGAATGAATAAGTGAATGAATGAATGAATGAATGAATGAATGAATGAACGAACAAAGAAAGAAAGGAAGGAATGAGCGATGGAAGAAAAGAGTGAATGAATGAAAGAAAGAAAGAACGAATGCATGAAAGAATGAACGAATGAATGAATAAATGAATGCAAGAATGAATAAAAGAATGAATGACAGACGGAAAGAATGAAAGAAAGGAGACAAAAAGTTAATGAATAAATGAATAAATAAACGAATGACGGAATAAATGAATGGAAGAACGCAAGAAAGAACGAGTGGATGATAGAAAGAGGGACAAACATGAACAAATGAAAACGGACAGGAAGAATGAATAAATCAATCCATGAAAGAAGAAAAGAACGAACGAATGAATGAATGAATGAATGAATGAATGAATGAATAGATAAATGAATGGAAGAACGCAAGAAAGAACGAGTGGATGATAGAAAGAGGGACAAACATCAACACATGAAAACGGACAGAAAGAATGAATAAATCAATCCATGTAAGAAGAAAAGAACGAATGAATGAATGAATGAATGAATGAATGAATGAATAGATTAATGAATGGAAGAATGCAAGAAAGAACGAGTGGATGATAGAAAGGGGGACAAACATGAACATATGAAAACGGATTGAAAGAATGAATAAATCAATCCATGAAAGAAGAAAAGAACGAATGAATGAATGAATAGATAAATGAATGGAAGAACTCAAGAAGAATGAGTGGATGATAGAAAGAGGGACAAACATGAACACATGAAAACGGACAGAAAGAATGAATAAATCAATCCATGTAAGAAGAAAATAACGAATGAATGAATGAATGAATGAATGAATGAATGAATGAATGAATGAATGAATGAATGAATGAATAGATTAATGAATGGAAGAATGCAAGAAAGAACGAGTGGATGATAGAAAGAGGGACAAACATGAACAAATGAAAACGGACAGAAAGAATGAGTAAATCAATCCATGTAAGAAGGAAATAACGAATGAATGAATGAATGAATGAATGAATGAATGAATGAATGAATGAATGAATGAATGAATGAATGAATGAATGAATGAATAGATTAATGAATGGAAGAATGCAAGAAAGAACGAGTGGATGATAGAAAGAGGGACAAACATGAACAAATGAAAACGGACAGAAAGAATGAGTAAATCAATCAATGAAAAAAGAAAAGAACGAATGAATGAATGAATGAATGAATAAATGAATGAATAAATGAATGAATGAATAGATTAATGAATGGAAGAATGCAAGAAAGAACGAGTGGATGATAGAAAGGGGGACAAACATGAACAAATGAAAACGGATTGAAAGAATGAATAAATCAATCCATGAAAGAAGAAAAGAACGAATGAATGAATGAATGAATGAATGAATGAATGAATGAATGAATGAATGAATGAGATATGAATAAGTTGCAGAGATATTGGTGGATTTTTAGGAGTAACTTTATCGTGGATTCACCTCATCCACCAAACTCTGTACAGAACACAATGGCCTCGTGCGGGCAACAATGTAGATTAATAATAATAATAATAATAATAATAATAATAATAATAATAATAATAATAATAATAATAATAATAATAATAATAATAATAATAATAATAATAATAATAATAATAATAATAATAATAATAATAATAATAATAATAATAATAATAATAATAATAATAATAATAATAATAATAATAATAATAATAATAATAATAATAATAATAATAATAATAATAATACATTTATAAAGCGCCAAAATCTATGTATACATATTCTGAGGCGCTGTACAACTTTCTTCCAAAGTAAAAAGTAAGATAATATTTTGTTTAATTACATAATATACAGGTCCAATGCTAAAAGGAAATGTTAAAGAATGAAATGTCACTTATTGGTTAAAAGCAGTAGTAAATAAATGTGTTTTTAATCTTGATTTAAAAGTTCCAATGTCTAGAGATCTTCTTACTTGAACTGGCAATTTATTCCACAGTTTTGGAGCTGCAGCAGCGAAAGATCTATCTCCACGTGTTTTGAATTTTGTTCTTGGAATCATCAACATTATCGACTCTGTCGACCTCAAAGTATATCTTCCTCTTTGAATATTTAGCATGTTTTTTAAGTATTCAGGCGCCATGTCATTGAGTGATTATAAAGGTATTAGGTTTTTTTACGGTTACGTGACCCTGCCTCTTTAGACTTTAAGCCTACTTCACACCAGGTCTTTTGAATCGTTAGAGTCGTAGATAATCGTGCATAAAAACTCAGAAGGCAAGGGACTCAAACTCTGCGTCTTTGTCTTTTGGGTCTTTCAGAGCGACCTTAACGATCTTAACGACCTAGTGTGAACCAGGCTTTATGGACACTAAAGACCTAGATTTCATTTAGTAGCAAAACTTAATGTTGTACCGGGTGTCTCAAAAAAAAGTACCCCCTTTTGACTGGAAATAGGAACGAAACAATAAGATATCATTACTCTCCGAGTAGACAGCTATATTTATCAATCTTCAACTTAGATCCACGTACCTTGCATTTAAAAATTGGCCACCAAACACTGGAGATACAAGCTTGCAAAGTGAAAATTTACAGTGCACCCGAAACCAGAGGTTTTGTAAAAGGGCCTAGCCATGATTTGCTGTCAGAGGCACGTTGCACAGGAATTTCGACTTTGACCTTTAGCTTTCTCCATTGAAAAGAATTATACCTTGAAATGCTTCAATTGTTCTACAAATAGTTATTCCTTTGAGGAATCAATCCGTGCATTGCATTCCACTCCAAGTGTCCAAGGAGAAGAAAAGGAACATATGCATGCTCATTTGGGAGATGTTGCACGACTTCATCATTCTTACCACATTTTTGTTATATTTGTTTAATCAACTTCATCATTCTTACCACATTTTTGTAATATTTGCTTAATCCCACGAGTCTTTTTTATTCTTTTCAAAAGCGAAAAACTGAAATTTAAAGTTTACAGGTGCTTTGGAAAAGATCCATAAATCAAATCATGGCTAGGCCCTTTACAAAACCTCTGGTTTTGGGTGCACTGTGTAAATTTTGTCTTTGCAAGCGTGAATCTCTGGTGTTTGGTGGACGATTCTTAAATGCAAGGTATGTGAATCTAAGCTGAAGATTGATAAATTTAGCTAACTACTCGGAGAGTAATGATGTCTTATCGCTTCGTTCCTATTTCCAGTCAAAAGGGGGTACCTTTTTTGAGACACCCGGTATTTGAATTATGTAACTGCGCAATGGCCTTCCTAATGTCTGCAGCCTTATCCCATTGAGCGTTTCTGGGCAGTGATCAAGGTACACTTGTTTTTAGTGCGTGTCGCAAGTGCTCTCCCATCGAAGAGCACTGCCAGCAGTTGCTATCTTTTTTAAGGTGTTCATTGTATGCTTTTTGAAAGGTATGATCGCTCATTGTTATGTGTTCAGGGGGGCTGCACGTACCAAACAAAATATCTCCCAAAGTCACATGCTTCTTAGGGGAAGGATCGCAGTGGGTTGGTAATAATTGCTATAAACCGGGACTCATTATAAATGAAGTGCCAATTCATTTCTAGAATGCTAGTGATTGATTGTGCAGGTTATGTCAAATAGAACAACGAAGGAAATAAGAGTTGATTCTAGAAATTATGCAAAACCTTGTTGAATTGTGATTTGATTCAGAGAATTTGTAGCCTCTTTTTAGTAGTAGATCCTTGACTTTTTGTAAGTTTTGTATGATCCTCCTACTGTTTCATCCTCTGTAATGACTCGACGATACCGTGGAGGCTGTGAACGATTACGCTTGCTTTTGTGTGTTCAGGGTGGAAAAATTGGCGGTGAAGTAATGCATATGTGTCAGTTGGCTTCTTGTACATTGTACCTGCTAATTTGCCGATTTCGTTGACGTATATGTTAGACACCCCCGTCTAAGTGCCCTGGTACATTCTACCCCGGTGAAAAATTGGAGTAAAATCAGTCCCATGGACAAGCTGTGCATTCCTCCGGTACAGAATACCTCACAAGTGAAACCTCGGCTGCAAACAGTCGAACCCCGGAGAAGAATTTGAGAAATTATTTCAACGCAGAGACAGTTCCCCGCCAATGATTATGCTGTCCTCGTTTCATAATTTGAGCACCCCAGTGAAAATTTTACCATGTTTTTTGGTCACTAGGACCCCGATAAACATCTGACCTCTCCCCGGGGCACTTAGACGGGGATGTTGTTAGTGTCCAGAAAATCTATATTTTTTCTTGAAAATGTGAGTTTAAGCTTGTTGATTGGGTGTATATCATTGATAAATCAGTGAAATTAATTCTCTCAGCTTTTTTTCGCTGTGCTGCCACATCGTGAAAATATCATCTATATATCTCAACTACACGTGGGAGAATTCCGCTGACTGAAAATTGGTCTTAAAGGAAGTAAATGTCGTTGCTGCAAACAAGGCACTCTGTTTCAAGATAGGAATCAAATGTTTTAGCCGACTTTTGCTCGTGGCCCATGGCCGGAAACCTTCAAAGCCTCATTTTCACGGACCAATCAGATGGTGAATAAGCGAGGAAGACAGAAGAAATGTGTGAAAATTTTTCTCAACTTTACCAACCTTCATAAAGCGCAACCAGGACAAAAAACTGCTGGAACTTTCCCAAATTTTTTTGAAGATATCTACGCACCAGATGCTTGGGTATCCAGATTTGGATGCCGGTTTAAATACCTTACAGTTTGGTGGAGATATAGCGTTTTCTATTAGGCAACATCGGCCGAGGCTTGCCAAGCCTTGTTTACGCCACTTTAAGTCAGGTGATAAAGCCTCTTGATAAAACCTCCTTTCAATTTCATTACTAATTTCGAACCATGCCATGAATGCAAAGAGTAGTATAATACAGAAATTTCTCAAGAGTATTGCCATATGACTTGAAACGTGTGAACGAACCGAAGCAAATTTCTTCAGTTCACAAAGAAATCGAAGGGGCATTGAATCTTGAACCAAAGAAACTGCGGTGGAAGGACAATAGCAAGAACAATTGGAAACGTAAATATTTGCCGCTCTGGGATCATTGTTAAAACAATCACTATTGTTATTGCCATTGTTTCTAACCCAGAGTCTCTACTGTTAAGGTTGAGTGCCTCATCGGTTTTGGAAAGGCTATAACTTTGAGAAACCGTGAGGTATTTAAACGGGCATCCAAATCTGGATACCCAAACATCTGGCGAGTAGATTCCTTCAAGAAAATCCGGGAAATTTCCAGCAGTTTTTTGTCCTGGTTGTGTTTTATGAAGGTAGGTAAAGTTGAGAAAAATTTTCACACATTTCTTCTGTCTTCCTCGCTTATTCACCATCTGATTGGTCCGTGAAAATGAGGTTTTGAAGGTTTCCGGCCATGGGCCACGAGCAAAAATCGGCTAAAACATTTGATTTCTATCTTCTCTGTTTCCAAATCTAAACTTTGCTAACAAATTTCGTTGGTTGCCGTTAGAGATGCACGCCGTTGGGTGACTCCAAAGCAAGGCGAAATCGGCAAGTCAGAATTTCAATAGAATGTTGCAATGTTGTGTAAAGGTCTATAGTTGTTTTCTTTGAGTTGAGCTGTGAAAGAAATTAGCACCAACCAACGCCAGTGCAATCCTGCTACCAAACAGCATGAAAGTTTGGGAGATGTTTTGGTACGCGTAGCTTGCCAAACACAAAACAATGAGCTACCTCCACACCATTTAAAAAGTATGAACAAAAAAATTATTCAAAATAGTAGCTGTTGACAGTGCTCTTTGACGTACCTTGATCTATCCCCCGAAATGTTAAGTGGGATAAGGGCTGACGATCAAAGTTTGCAAAGTTTCAAACAATAGTTTTAATCACAATAGTAAGCCTAGGTAGCTCTGAATGACATCGAAGTTGCCAGCTTCCATAAGCAAACGCAGAAACGATGTTGGTATTACCGATTTATTGTGATAAAAAATGTCATTTTTTGTAAAACTTGGAGATTAGGGGTGTTTTCATGGGCGTAAGGGAGGTGATGAAGTTTTGGGGCTGCCCGATAAAATTTCCATTGTTTACGAAGATTACCCAAATCAAGACCAATGTCTGCCCGATTGTAGCTGACTTTTGCAAATTTTTTCCAACTTTGGGAGGGCTGCAGTCCCCCAGGTTCTTATCTCTTACGCCAATGTGTTTTTTCATTGCAGTTTGATCTGTATTGCGGTAAAGGTTCTTTGGCATTAATGGCTACTTCAGCTGTGTTTGTTGCTTGGGCAATTGGCTCAGTCGCGCTTGGATGGATTGCAGACAAGTAAGTGATCTAGAAGGTAACTACAATCTTGGTCAAAATTCTTGGGACAAGTCACAAAATTGCACTATTTCAGTCTTTGATTCAGTGCCCCGCTCCCCCCGTTTCAATGTTGGTTGAATCAAACGCCATTCGACCATCCCAACATTGAATTAGGGGGGAAGGGGGATGAGAAGGTTCTAAACGTATGTTTTCACCTCGATATTTTAGGAAACATGACGAAAACACAGAAATTTGCCAGTGTCCCAATTTATTTTGACCAGGATTGTCTGAAAATGGTTGTTAACAAATAAAGACTCAGAGCTTGAGAACCCATCGAGATTTTTACGTGAAATTTTACCACCATCATCCCTGACACAAGAAGTAACTTCTCAGCCATTTATGCCGAAATAGGCGTTGTTCGCAAAATTCGCTGATTACTATTTTAAATGTGGGCGTGGCAAAATTGTTGCGCTTTACACAAACTTACAGATCCCTTTATGAAATGTGAGAAACATGCGGGTTCTGAGCGTTCTTCCACTGTCATCGGATTGCATAGTCTGCTGCTCTTTTGAATGTGAGTAATTGTTGCAAGAAAAGCTTTTGGGGCATTGTCTGAGGGCCGGTTTCTTGTGAATTCCTCGGTTCTCCCAACGGCGCTCCACAGAAAACGCCCCATAATTTTGGGATAAGTTACGCTTTTTCGGTAAATTCGTTTGATTCCAGATTGGAACATCAAAGTATTCCTACTCATGCAAAAAAACCAGGTAAAAATCGCCTGGAAGGGCAAAATCCAACGGTTCTCCAAAAATAAAATACTTAAAATAGATAATTCCGGATAAGTTTTATATGAAATTGATGGAGATCCGTGGAAAATCGTACTTCATGAAATCTTAAAGCAAAGATTGATTGTAAGCTAATAAAGCTTATTCTGCACAGCAGAATGAGACAAAATTCGTCAAGATAGCTCGAGCGAAGCCAAAGTTATTAATGTTTAAGTAAGGGAGAAGCGTTGACGATTTGATCACTTTCTCAAAATTCCAGTCATTGCCTAAGACCGCCTTGTCGGCACGCAACCTCGGCATTCTTCTTCAACAAAGAGTTCTGCATGACTATTTGTCGAGCACAATGGAAGATTAAATCCCCTCCAAGGGTGAAATGAAAGTTTGCTGGAGTGGAGTTAATTTCATTGAAAGTAAATGAATATGTAGAAATTTGAGAAAGGGTACATTTGAAAAGAAGACAATTGCGCTGTGGAGGCGCATGATTGGCACTTTCTCGAAATAAAACTTTGTTTTCGAATCCTCTTTCCCAGTTGTGATGTTTTCAAACGAAATCCATTGGTAGATTTCATACACAAAAGGAGTTTTGCAAAACGAAATGGGAAAATCGTTCATAATTTGATGACGTCATAGTTCTAATGAATAAACCCTTAACTATAAAAACTTTAAACTCTGAAGTATTCTGGAGTTTAGCCCACACTTAGTGGCTATCGGGTCATAGTAAAAGGGGTTGTCGGATACAAGTAGATTTGGATTTATTTTAACATTTACAATAAGCAGTAATGGCAGTTTTTCAGACAATCTTGGTCAAAATTCTTGGGACAAGTCACAAAATTGCACTATTTCAGTCTTTGATTCAGTGCCCCCCCCCGCTCCTCCCGTTTCAATGTTGGTTGAATCAAACGCCATTCGACCATCCCAACATTGAATTAGGGGGGAAGGGGGATGAGAAGGTTCTAAACGTATGTTTTCACCTCGATATTTGAAACATGACGAAAACACAGAAATTTGCCAGTGTCCCAATTTATTTTGACCAGGATTGTAGAACGCTATGATTCAAAGACATTGAGCGTTTGCTAGGTTTTTTTCAGAGATTCAGGTACCCGGGGTACCATTTCTTATGATTAGAAGGTTCCCTTCTCTATGACAGAAACACTTAGCAGCACTGTTTCAAATATCTGCTTGTTCGATCATGAGTGGTGGGACACTAGTAGATTAGATTAGGTCAATTTAGCTTCTTTACCTACCTTGAAATGCCATAAGATTCTCTTCCTTGACATTGGCAGCCTTTCTCAGCCATGGTTCTTGCCTTGAACTGAAGAGCTCCATCTCATGTGCTTTCAAAATGTTTGGGCCTAAATTGAACTTTGTTATCTCCTGCGCATTGCTGTGCCTACGCAGTATTTCGAGACCACTGCGTAGGCACAGCAATGCGCAGGAGATAACGAAGTTCAATTTAGGCCCAAACATTTTGAAAGCACATGTGATAGAGCTCTTCAGTTCAAGGCAAGAACTATGGCTGAGAAAGGCTGCCAATGTCAAGGAAGAGAATCTTATGGCATTTCAAGGTAGGTAAAGAAGCTAAATTAACCTAATCTAATTTACTAGTGTCCCACCACTCATGGTTCGATTCACATCTTGACGACAAACCGAAACAAACATATCAGGCGTAATTTCAACAAAATGTGATCGTTATGCTGTATTTTCACGGTCGGGCGCGCTTTTCAGTGGTGTTTTGTCTTTGATGTAAAATGATTAATAATAAAACATAGAGATCTGGGGGCTGTTTTTCCCAGAGTTGTTGTAGACTGATTGCATATTCGTAGTTATCGCTATTGATAGACTGATGGACGCTCAAACTACGACTTGGACTTTGATACTAAAATTTGGGATGAAATTTTCCTCTATCGATTTCATAACTAGATATGGAAACCATAGCAACACTGTACGAACATCAGGCAATGGTGGATGGGCCTAAGTTGCCGGCTCGAACCTCCAATGTTAAAACAGCTCAGAATTCAAGTTTACAGTGATATTAGCCATGAACAAAAGCCACAAGTATCCATACCAATGTTTCCTCAATCCAAGAATCAACAAACCTTTCACTGTGAATCATGAGTTCCTCAGTTTTAAGGCCAATTAGCTTCCATGAACTTCACCGCAGCATTGAGAATTTCCTACTGTCGAGGGTCACTTGCCTCACTTCCGAGACTACACTGCAGCCTCGTTCCAAAGGGCACACGTAAACGTGTGCATCTCCGTCTCGAAAATTTATATCAAAGTCCATAGGGCCCAGATTGAGCAAAAACGGAAATGTTGTTGTTGTTGTTGTTATTGTTGTTGTTGTCGTCGTTGCTATTTTGCGATATCTGGGACGATGTCGTGAGGCTAGAGTTGTTGTTTCCTACAGCGGTTTAGACCACGGGCTATAGGAAACGCTGAATTTAGAAGAAAAATTTAAGTATTATAAATCGAGTTTCTGTCCTTTAATTATTTAGTGCGCGATGTATAGACTTGTTTTCCTCCCGCGCGTGGCGGCAGATTGACATAACCTCAAGTGCCCTGGAGAAATTATGCCACTCAAGTGTGGTTAAATGAAACGGAAAGTTTCCATTGAGTGACAAAATTTCTTTAGGGCGCTTGATTGAGGTCATTTCAATCTGCCATCACGCGCGGGTGTTAGAATGGCGTCTTCGCAAGAGAAGTACAAACAAGGAAACACTTCGAGACATTTTTCTAAATTCAGCTTTTCCTACAGCCCATGTTTGTACCACATTTGCATTATGCCAATCCACGAAATGATCGATCCGCAACAATGATGTATCGAAACAGCCTCCTGTTTCTGATAATCCGTGACACATTTGTCCTTCAACTTAATGAATGATTTTGTTCTTAGACAGTGCGAACGCTCTTGAACGGTAGTGGATCTTGAACGGTAGTGCGAACGATAACAAATATGTAGTGGATCAAAAGTATACCGGTAAAGTGTAAATGCCATCTAAGATTGCGTTCACACGATGCCGGCATATTTTGAAAACGGTGAAAAATGTGACGGATAGGCCTCCCGTTCACACGAAAACGGCACATTTTTTGCCGGCAGATTTTGAAAACGATAGATTTTGAAAACGGAGCGCTAACCGACATAAATTTGAAACAGCAACATGTGACCACTCGAAAATGATGTAAATAGAACATTTTTCGACGCTTTTGAATCGAGACTTGTCTATTTGTAGTGTGTAGATACATTTCTTTGGCATCAATTTCTTGCAACGAGTTTTCCCGTCAAATTTCCTACCGTTTTCAAGTTGTGCCGGTATCGTGTGAACGCCAGCTCAAATTTTGCTACCGTCACATTTTTCACCGTTTTCAAAATGTGCCGGCATCGTGTGATGGCAGTCTAAGTCTCCCCTGTGTTCTTGTATTCATCATGAAGGTTAAAGTTATTATTTGCTCCCAGACACAGAGACACAGTGGGCGACAAGATTCTGCTGTAGGAGGCATGAACTATTGTATGTTTTTTCGGATAGTTATGAAACGTGAGATGAATCTTGTCAGAACATGGTTTTAATTTAATGACTCTTGTAGAAAATTAGCTCTTCTTTGGCAAAAATTTTCAAAAAAGCAAGTATCTAGAGGGGTATCGCCCTGATTGAGGGTAAACGCGTTTTGACCGATTTTAACTTTCTTGAGTTTGTTGCTGAATAACAGGCGTTTGGGCCTAGTTAAAACCAAAAAGTGTGCAAAAATATTTTGGTGACTTCATTTGCTTAACATTTTCTTGTTTGTGTTTCTTAAACTCCGTCCACAAACAGAGGGAGAAGTGCACAAAGAAGCTCACCTAAGATGTAACTTTAAGCATCCGCCATTTTTCCTTTCACATTTTGTTGCACAATTTTCTTTTTGCTTGGTTTCTTGACGTTGTTAAAACTTTTACAGCAAACAAATGGCCTCTTGCCAAGCTTCACTTGTCCAGAATAAGTACTTCACGTAAATTCAGAGATATGGCATCCGCTTCCGCCACGACGGGCTTCTTTTTGCACGCCGTCTGATTGGCCTAAAGTCGCCCTGGTTGAGGGTACTGTGGTATCTTCCGGTTCTTGAAGGAAATCTACATTGTCAACGTATGACAGGCGACTACTATTTGCTGTAAAAGGACATATTACGGGGCAAAAACAGGTTTGTTCTATCAGTGGACTGTAAAAACTATTTTGTTAAAATCATAAATTGATTTAAGCATCGTTCAGTTCACCGAAGGAGGAAAACTTGATGTCAGCTTGCTTGAAAAGTCTTTGAACGAAGGCGGCAACGAAGGTCAGTGTTTAGGATAACGAAACACAGCTAACACAATCAGAAAGCATTTGATAACAACAAAAACTCTTTAATCGTTGATATGCTGCTAATTTTCGCATCAAGTTATCTTAAATTTACCTGAAACCATGTGAAAATTTGGATACCCTCAACCAGGGCGACGTTGGAAATTTAGGCCCTCTCGACCACTCTGTTCTCGAGTAGCTCGCTCTTAAGAACAGTATCACCAATGACAGATATATTTTATATCAACAACAGTAAAGAGTTTACGAAGGTGTTCATGGTAAGTTTCGTTTTTCGTTCAACAGGAATATTCGACCAACGTGAAATACCCTCAATCAGGGCGACACCCCTCTACTTGAACATCTTGTTTTTCTATCAGGAAGCAGTTTTTGATGAAGTTTTTCGAAGCTCAGATATGATAATTCTAATTAATTGAATTTCCTTGTTGCTACAATGATTTTTATAAGAGTCGCATTTTTCTTCCATAGGTACGGAAGATGGAAAGTTCTTATTCCTTCATACTGTACTGTCATACTGGCAGGATTAATCAGCGCCTTTGCACCAAATTTTGCAGTCTACATTATTGCTAGAATATTAGTAGGTTTAGCACTCCCTGGTGTTATCGTTGAACTCTTTGTCCTCGCATCCGAATTTGTTGGACCCAAATTCAGGCCGTTATCTGGTATATTGCTATGGGGATTCTTTGGATTGGCACTCGTCATACTTGGCACAAAGGCTTATTTCATTCGCAAATGGAAAATATTAACAATCGTCTGTACAGCACCATACATCATAACGTTTCCCTTGCTCAAGTAAGTTCACAAAATTCTTTTTGCAAATTAATAGTGTTAGAGGTGCAAAACTCTTGGTATCCTATGCTACGCGATACCAACTGGAATCTTGTAGGACCAAAAATGAGAACAGTTTATGGCCAAAAATCATTTGCGTTTCGTGGAGCAAACGCATGGAATAAACTCTACTCGGAAATGAAATTAGCCCCTTCCTTTCAGTCATTCAAAACGAAGCTAAAGCTTTGAATTGAGAATATTCAAGGAAAGCTGATCTGCATCGAAAGAGTTATCTGTACACGTTTTGTAGCTATTTAGTTAGATATTATTGCAAATAGGCTTATGTCTCATCAGTTTTTTTCTTTCTTTTGCTTCATTTATTTTTAAACTGCATTGTATCCCAGGGTAAAATTTTTTGAAATGAAAAAATAAAATGAAATGAAAATATTCAACAAAATTAGGGTGTCGGTGGTTGCAGTCAAACTATGATGGTGATTGGACACAGGACAAAACCCCAAAAATTTAAGGAAAAGTTACAAATAAAAACCAGGAAAGAAGTTATTTCTTCGTACAAAATGCTAGCATTGTAGATGCTAAACATCTTTAGGAAGGTCTCTCTGAAAAACATATCATCACCAGTCAGTTTCATTGTGGACGATGAGTGCATGGTGGTGAATAAGTTTTTTCTGAATGTGAACGAAGCCTTGATTCGAAATTCCGAATCCGTCGCATATCAAGGAAACAATTTCAGCAATCAAAAAAATGTGTATCGTACGAATGGCACAATGGACATGAGAGCGTAAAACAAAAGCGTTCCACTGAAAGAATTTTTGTACAATATCCTAATGTCACGATAGTTTTGTCAAGTATACGATCACTGGTCGCTAAAGATCGTTGGAGACTGATAACAACATCGTACTTTTGTACAGAATATGCTGCTCCTTTAGAACTACATTACGAACTTTCAGCTTATGTGCCTGTTTTTGGCTTCCTTTAGGCAAATCTCTTTCCGCATTGCTCCCCCAAGGCTATTCATGTTTACGCCAAAAATAACTGATTGTCACACCTTTTCCCATGTTACATTACTCTCTAGCAAGTAATACAATCTCAAAAGGTAGCACAATCGTTCCAAAGACAAGCCAACTATTCAAGTGCAAACTGTTCTTTTAGATTATACTTGAATACTAATCACAGACATGTAACTTTGGTATCTCTCTGTTAAATGTTCAATGACATCTTGCTGATACACAGTACTTAAGAAAAAATGTATCTCCCCGCGATTCTGCAAAATGACTGCTTTAGACGAGAACCAAACAAGGTTTATGTTCCACTTTATACTACACGATCCAGCAAAGCACGAACAAACTTGAAGGAAGCCACCTTCGACGAGAATCTAACAAGGTTTATGTTCTCAATAATTGTTATCAATCTTAGTCACTTTTAAAGCCATACACGAGTCACCAGATTGATCCAACTGCAGCCTCGTACCCAGGGTGTTCTTACGTCAGTTCATTTAAATCAAATACGCCCAGAAAATGGGTGCATTAGCAGCCATGATGGATTTGACGGTTTGCTAAGCATCGCTAATCGACGGGAAATGGCCGTTGCTCTAGCGCTAATTTTGCAGAAGATGAATTGAGAATCTAAAAACGAGCACATTGAGAACCTTATTTCAACCTTTTTGAAGGTATTTGACCAATAATCTGGGGTTGGCAAGTGTGTTTATTGTGAAAATAAGCTCGGTTTGTATGGAGCGAAAATAAGCCTAAGTTGCAAATTCGAGGAACTTTAATCGCAGCTGCAAAAGTGAAAGGACTCGTTATTCTCCGATTTGGATATAAGTAGCAAATCATGGTTGAAAGTTTGAAATGGGTATAGAATATGGTTTCCCGTCGAGTTTTGACAAGCCACGGCCGTTTACCCCACGGAAAACGCCAATCAAATAATCGAGCAGCCTCTGTATCTAAGAGTGGAGGTAGAGCTTAACGATTCTGAATGTATGCACTAAACCTTCACTTGCTTTCTGCCTTTGCAGTACCAAATATCATGCTCTCTGTCTTTAGCTTATTTCTTTATAGCCACGAACAAAGATTCTG
Source organism: Aurelia sp. 3 sensu Dawson et al. (2005) (assembly GCA_964020215.1). Taxonomy (NCBI): domain Eukaryota; kingdom Metazoa; phylum Cnidaria; class Scyphozoa; order Semaeostomeae; family Ulmaridae; genus Aurelia; species Aurelia sp. 3 sensu Dawson et al. (2005). Next base: position 12,217,563 of record OZ026582.1, read on the forward strand.
AAGATCTGAGTTGATACCGGGTGCCCAAAAAAGTACTCCTTCTTCAAAAATTATCAAACATCGATTATCCAATCTATGATTGTAATTTCCTTTTGATTTGTTTTTTTTTCAATGGCCAAAATGCATTTAAAGATGATAAAACGACTTTTTCTCATACTGCAGGATTCAAATAAGACACATTTTATATCTGCATTTTGTTCTGAATCCCTTCCTTTGCACTATGATGTAATCTTAGTTTTCATTTTCGTATAGCCTTTAAGATATTTTTTTCTTTCATTTACGGCCCAAGCCAGATAAGTCGTGTAGAATACATGTATTTTATCTTACATTGTATCAGGCTGTTGTATTCTGCGCATAAAATTGAATTGAATTGCGAGCTCCGTTCACACTACACTAACTTGGGCTCGCCCCAGGTTAGAACCAAGTTTTGTTTTTTATATTGCCTTTTGCACACTTGAAAGTGTAAGCACGAACCTACGGCAAACTTAGGTTTGTTGATAGATTATTTTTGAAATTACAGCACAGTCAAAATGTCAGCTGATTTTAAGATATGTCGTCATCATATTTCTAAATCGTAAACCATAAACCAAAAGAGCGACAGAGTTTCGCTTGATGTAACATCGTAGACATCCAATAACTATGGTTTTGTTGGAAATTGTTTCATGTTGCGTTTAACAGTTTAGAAATTGTGACAGTTTTAAGTTTTTTTGAAAAATTTTCTTGAATTTCCAAAAATAAGAAAAGCACTCCAATTGTGAAAACATCAAAGATTTCAAAGAAATGCTACGGCAGAATTATAACGAAAAAGTTAAACTTTCTTTGAAGCCATTTAGTTGAAAAAAATGCATCGTTGAATTTTACACCCACAATTCTAAAGATTTGGAACCTATGCTCTGCACGTCATCATGGCCGATGGGATTCTAATCTTTTAAACTAGTTAGCATAATTCATTCATTGTGTCATTTTCAAACAGCATTTGAGCTCTCGACTCACCCTAAAAGCCAGTTACTGTCTTCAGAACTCATAGCGTGCTTTCTCTTTTGCAGGTTTATCCCTGAATCTGTGAGATGGCTTCGCATATCTGGCAAACCCGACAAGTGTTTACAAGAATTGAGAAAAATCGCAAAGATAAACAGGAAAGAATTCCCTAAAGACGTCATCTTAAAGCCAGTCGAAAGCGAGAGTGGGGAGGAACATGGAACTTTGTTGGATATCTTTAGACCAGCTAAGATGGCAATCAAAACCGTGATTCAAGGGTACTCTTGGTGAGTATAATGTTGTCTTACAATTAATCAGAGTTTCTGCAATTTTTTCATTTAAACAGTGCTTTGAAGAGCAGACATACCGCTATTATCCAACTGTGAAATTACATTGAAACAGAGACCGTAATAATTCATTCCGTTGCCGTGCTTTTTGTTTTCCGAGAAACCTGAATGAACAAATTCTAAAGAGTTTATCATTTGCTGCCGTGAATGTGAGAACTTACACAAATCTAAAATGTTATCTTGTCGGATTCATATATTCTAAAGAGACGTTCCGAATCTTTCGCAATTCATTCTCAATCCAATTAAATGTAATACTCGTTTTTAGTGAAATCTAATTTGTAAAAGAACAAGCTAGATTCAAAATGATGAGGGACGCTTTACCAAGTTTAAAGGGGCAGGGTCACGTAATGTAAACAAACTTCTTTCGAAATGACGATTTTGCAGTATTTTGATAGGCCATATCACAGAGACTTTCAACATTTTTTCACAAAATGAAGGTGTTATTTTGAAGATGGACTCTTGAGCTTCGTAGAGAAACAAACAAAACACTCATAATTCATACGATTGCAGAGATTTTGGTGGATTTTTGGAAGTATCTTTCTAGTGGACTCACCTTATCCACCAAAATCTGTGCAGAACACAATGGCCACGTGTGGGCAACAACATAGATTATAGAGATAACAGGTTTGTTTACGGTTACGTGACCCTGCCCCTTTATAAAGTGCAATTGTGCCAGTGGAATATGAATAAGGATGATACATACTGGCAATTGGAAAGAACGAGTACACCAGCTATCTAAGTTCTGATGTTTTCATATTTTCTTGTGAACAGGTTGGTCGAAGGAATGGTTTACTACAGCGTTGCATTGGCAGCTGATGACATTGGCGGCACTAACAGATATGCCAATTACATCCTGACTAGTCTTGTTGATTTCCCTGCGGTCTTGTTAGCAATCTATACTTGTAGAAGGTAACGTCTTTGCATCCACATTTTCTAGCACTTGTTTTCTGGGCGTCTTCAATCTTTGCATGATACTCACAGTTATGTAAATTACATCCCCTGATTAGTCTTGTTGATTATCCTCCTTTCTTGCTAGCAATCTGTAGAAGGTAAGGTCTTTGAATCCACATTTTCTAGCACTTGTCGTATGGGTGTCTACAGTCTTTGCATGGCACTAAGAGATATGCAAACTACATTCTGACAAGTCTTGTTGATTTCCTTGATGTGTTGTTAGCAATCTATGCTTGTAGAGGGTAAAGTACATGAGGCACCCATCTTGTGCATCCATATTTTGCAGCACTTGTTGTATGGAGGTCTACTGCTTGGCCAAAATAGTTAAGACAAATCACAGAATTGTCCACTTTGGCCTTCGATTACGTCTCCCCTCTAATAATTAATGTTTTTTCTTTAGATTCTTTGTTTTTATGAGGGGGAGGGGCTATCTCTCTCGATTAGTTTACCCACTTAGAGAGCTCCTCCTTAATCAATCTATACTATAGTACATACAGTCATGTAATGTAATTCCTTTTTGCTTAGTTGTAGTTTTGTATTAGATGTCATTAATTTGGTACTGTATTTATTTGTAATGTAATTGTGTAGTATTGTATGTAGTATAAATTGATGATCAAATGAAACTGAAACTGAACTGAACTGAAACGCTACTTTTCTCGTCTCGAAACAAAGCCAATTCGACCTTTTTAACATCGAATGAAAGGGAAAAGGCACCAGCAGGTCCTAAACTTATGTTTTCGTCTAGATATCTAGAAACATCACAGCAACATTGAAAACTGCATCTATATCGCAACTTATTAATAGCTGGGAGTGTTGCTGCAATAGTCATTTTTATCTTCAGTGGTCACATCTGAAGTTTTATCTTTCTAATGATTTTATCTTTGTCAATATGTATCCTTAGTGCATTTTGGATATGTTGTGGAAGAAGAAATTTTGCATCAAATTAGAGTTTCTTGCCATATCCGTGTGGAACGGGTAGACACGGTCGAAATTATGTACCATTTACTCGTGAAGTCACAATGACTTTTATAGAAAACAAGGAAAGATTGGCAGTCAAGTCAGCTGCCGTGTCTACCCATCAGGGCAGTCGCTAGAGGTGTCGATGTAGGGGATCGCAAGCTCTCAGTTTGCCGACTGGTGGGCATGGCTTTTGAGCTTTGGTTTTTTGTCACACACACACACATACTCCTTGTTGAGGGGCTCAAGTTCCTCTCCACTAGTGGCGTAGCCAGGTTCCTGCCTTTAAGTTGCGAGTGAAGGAGACAAAAATAGGGGTTCGGGGGCTTGCCCCCGGAAAATGTTTTGGAGGCCACTCCTTTAGAATGCTGCAGAAGCCCGAGCCACCCAGAACGATTTCATAACATAATGATAGAAAGGCCAAGTTCAATGAACTCGTCGCTAATATCTAGCGATTTGCACGTGCCCAAACTCTTAGGAAAAACATAATTTGTCCAAAGGAAATAAGCACAAGAATTTGAAATTTGGCTTGTTTTAAAACTCTGATCAAAGTTTAGAAAGGACAACGATGCTCATGCAAGAGAAGGGTGGCTTGTAACTCCACTTCTTCCCTTCCATGAGCATTTTACTGAATACGTGGAATACGAAGAGAATGCGAGCGAAGCAAGCTGAAAAGTTTTCGAAGAGCACAAGCACACAAAGAGTTTCCCCATACTCAATGTTTTCACTACATTGTTGAAGTATGACGTTATCGAAAAAAAGGATACAATGTTGATGAAAGTCAAGGAAGGTTTAAGTAGGATGCATAGATTTTTGTAACGCTGGATGCTTGGGGAAGTGGAGAAATCTTTATAGAAGACCAGTGGCATCATGTTACCAAGTACACATAGGAATCTGAACAGAAGCGCGAGCGAAGCGAGCAACAATTTTTCACGGGGGGGGTTCTTCCATAGTAAAGGTACCTGGGGATGTGCCGCCCGCGAGGGTATACTTTTTCGGACTTCTAGTCTAGCCAAGGGTGTACTTTTTGGCAATTTTAGTCGAGTTAGGTCTAGGCAAGGGTATGCTTTTTGGGAATTTTGGTCAAAGAGATGTCAAAATTCGGTAATTTTTGTAAAAAAAACCCAACTTCTTAAAAATTTTGGTCTAAAAAATGCGAAAATTTGGCAAGTTTTGCCTAGAAAATGCCAATTCAGAGCACTTCTGAAGGAAAAATTAGTCTAGCCAAGGGTATCATTTTCACAAAAATTGGTCTAGCCAACGGTTACATTTTCAAACTGTGGGCGGCACCCCCCTACCCGAAATTTAGCCGAGAACCCCCCCCCCCCCGTGCAATTTTTTTGAATATGATTAATTTAATATATATTATGTGCTAAATAGAGGAATACACATATAAAGTTGAGAGAGATGCATAAGTCAGATTCATTGGATCTAATAAAGCTGCGTGCATGTGGCTGCACATCATAGCAAGCTAGGCGGTACTACGATAATAATACACTGACATATCGAAATGGGAGCGAAGCGAGTAGAAAATTTTTTTATGCGTTTGTTGCCTTAAATCATGCCAAGATGTCTCTAAGTAAGTAGGATCTGTAAATTGCAGTTCAAATGACTTGCTGACTGGTTTGTGCTAAATTAACGTGCAGATTTCAGGAATTTTCTCAATTTGCCGACTGAGTGTAACTTTTACTTGATTTGCCGACTGATATGGCCAGGGGGTGCCGCACCCCCTGTACCCCCAATGTAGCTACGGCCCTGTTACCCATACAAACACGATATGACGCCCTAATTCAAACCAGTTGATGTAAAAAAATTTCTCCTTGCAACATACTTAGAATGCGCTAGAATCTACTTAGAGAAATAGTTTCAGTTCTGTAACTTTATTGCGAGGGAAACACTTAAACTACCATAACGCATCAAGAACATGATGGCACACAAGCACATTTTCGGCATATACTCGTCAAGATCTTTCTCATCGTTCTTTCTGATTTTGTGTGAAGGTTGTTTAAATCAGAGCACATTTTACAACTTCAAGCATACAGCTTCCAGTGCAGTTTCTAAATTCTTCCCCAAAATGATTTCCTGATCCTCCAAGTAGATTTTAGCGCATTGCGGCTTAATTGTAGACGGGAAAATTTTGCATCGAATAGTGTAAACCAGAGTTCATTACCATGTCTTTACCATGTCCACGGCTGCTGACTTGACTGCTTTCCAAGTTTCTTATGAATGTCTTTGTGATGTCATCGATAAACGGCGCATAATTTCGCAAAATAACATCGATTTTCAGAATCGAAGTGGAAAAATGACCTAAAACGTTGAAGAGTGACATGCTAGCGAAATCAGTTGAAGTGAATTACGGCAAAATTTCATTTTTAACATTTATGCACTTTGGCCGGATAATTTTGGCCAGTAGTGTATAGCTTCATTTGTGAATGATCATTACACAAGTCTCCAAGTCATGCATGTGACTTGTGTCAAAGTCATCTCTACCACAAGCAACCATAACCACCGTTTACCCTAAGTTTTTTTACCGAGGGGTGTATCACTCCTAGAAAAGGAGTACGAGATTTTTTCGGATCTAAAAATCCTTCGATTTTGGGATCGGATTTGCGGATTTTTCCAAATTTTTAGCGGATTTTTCGGAGTTTTTCATCCTTCTACCATGACTTTTCCCTCTATCAAAATCTACAGGGATGACATTATGCTTGATTATAAATTCTCAGGTGATCAAAAAGTAAGGAACTCAAGTACTGGGAAATGCATGTAAGCAAATTGCAGAACTACCAACAACAACAACAATTTAGGTTCCTCCAAGCTGGGGCAACAACTACAACAACAACAGAAACAACATTAACAATAACAACAAAATGTCCCATCTTCCCATCCACACTCATCAGTGGTATTCACGAATCACTTCCTCCATTCATTCTTCTTCAAAACTTGGTTTTTTACCAGATTCATTACTCATCTGTCTTGAGATTGACGGCCTTTCTTGGATTTATGTACGATTCATTGGACTTTTTTTAGGTTAATCGGATTTTTGGATTTCCTGATATATGTGTGGATTTGCGGATTTTCGGAAAGGTTCTTGCGGATCTTTTCGGACTTTTGGCAAGGTGTACGAGGATTTTCGGAGTGATGCACCCCTCGTTTTTTACATCCATTAAAAAATTACAGGATAAGTTTATGAATTACACTACTTTACAAAATTACTATACAACTATACAATACTACTAGAACGATGCCCAGAGGAGCAAGGAGGCTATGATTACCCTGACGCCAATTAAACCATTTTCACCTTACAGCATCAGACCTACAGTAAAAACTCACTTATAATAACCTACAATTTTCCAAGTCTGCTTGACTAGGTTCTTATGTGTTGGGTATTTAGTGGGAAATGAGGCTGTTCATGTTCTTAAGTCTTATTCAGGGCTTTCAGGAATTTCGTTTATCCAGATCAAGCCTAGCATTTACGAGCTGTCAGTTCACATCATATGAGTTCATGGTGTCTTATTCACAACAGAAGCTTATGGAAGAATCCGAAATTTTATATAATCCAATGAACAGATCTCAACGGGCCACTCGAAAAAGAAGTACTTGAAGGTCTGAACAGAGTAATGCATTTTTCGAGTTTTTTGCAATATCGACATAAGGTATTATCATTTTGCATCCGTTCAATGGCTATGCAACTGGAGCTTTAACTTAATTTGATGATCTCTAAAATTAAGAACATATTTAAAATTTCAGGCTGAATGGGTTCTGATAGAATAGGGGTCTTATTTCAAAATTTCGGCCTGTAGGTTCTTAATGACTAGTTTCTTATACACGGGTATGTATTCAAAGCTGTTGCTCTTCTTTATTCATAGATTCGGACGCAAGAAGACAGTAATATATCCACTATTAGCTGGCAGCATCATGTGTATTGGAGCAGCATTTGTACCATCCAAAGCCAGTGCAACAGTAGCCAAACGTAAGTATTACTGTCATGTTGCTATGTAAGAATCATTCAATGAAATTCCTGATACAACATGATACTCCATTCGGATGCACCTGGTAGCCGAAGGAAAATGCTAATCCAATCAGAGGGCTTCTTTTAAAGAGGCTTTGGATATTTTATCACCAAAGTTACACTAAGTACTAAACTATCAAAAGGCTAGCCTCCTATACAACTCATTTATACTGACCAATTTTAACTACTGCGCACTCATGTTCTGTGGAAAGACAGCCAATGAAGAAGTCGGGTTCATAAGCGTGGCCTGAGAGTGCTGGTAAATGATTTTGACTCTACTTTTGAAGAGCTATTACACAGGAACGAGAAAGTTACAATACATGTAAAGAATTTGCAAAAACTTATGTTAGAGGTATACAAATGTATTACCTCTGGCAACCCCTCTTTTCTGTGGGAGTTCTTCAATCGAAAGATGCTTCCATATAGCTTAAGAATAAACGATCTCCTCCAACTTCCTAAACCAGGACTAGTAGTTATGGAAACGAGTCTCTTTCATTTTGGGTAGCATGGTTTAGAATCGGCTTCCAGACGTATATAAAGCTGCAAAAAGCTGTGGTGAGCTCAAAATGAAAATCGGAAGTTTGACGGAATCTGGATGTCATTGCCGCATATGCACATTTGAAATAGGATAGAACATCGAGCTTTGTAGATAGGGTAGAGTTGGCCTTTATTAGCATTTAATAGCTATTCTTCTAGCCAACTGTAAATAAATTGTATTATTATTATTACAAGTAGTAAAGCAAAATAGATTTCGGAAATATCATTCAAAAATATCAGAAATATCTCGGGCTACGGGGGAGGGGCTACAAGGGAGTGAAATGGCTAGAAAATGATGCAATTTTTGTAAGCAATTTTGCCAAATTTATAATAATAATAATAATAATAATAATAATAATAATAATGCAAAATTTATATAGCGCCACAATACAAAATGATACTCGGTTGCGCTTTACAGTTTAAGTCCTATTTACAATTTAAAAATCTGAATTAAGAACAAGTATGAAAAAATAAGATAAAAAGCATGTGAAAATTTACAATTTTCGATGGATGTTTATTTCTACATATATACTCAACCCTTGTCCAAAATTAATTATACGCTATTTCAAAATAGTGTGTTTTCAGGAGAATCTTGAAGGCTTTTATGCATTTTGTGTTTTTTATGTTGTCCGGTAAAGAGTTCCATACTGCAGGAGCAGCATATGTAAAAGCTCTGGTGCCAAGTGTTTTAGTTCTGGTCATTGGTAGCTTCAGTCTATTTTCCTTATTTGATCTCAGTGCTCTGCAGCTTTCCTGAACTTCCAAGAGATCGACGGGATATTTCGGTGCAAATCCGTTGAGGCATTTATACGTCAATAATGCAATTTTAAAATCTATTCTTTGTGCCACTGGCAACCAATGAAGGGCTTTGAGGAGAGGTTTCACGTGGTCATATTTACGGCCTCCCATCACAACTCGTGCTGCACAATTTTGAATCTTTTGTAATTTATCCAGCAGGTGTTTTGCACATCTATACAGCAGTGCGTTACAATAATCAAGTGTTGATGAAACAAACGAGTGGACTAATGATTCTGTGGCTTTTTTGACAAGTATTGTCTAATTTGCCTCAGTTGTCTCAATTGAGAAAATGCTTTCTTACTGATATTATTTACGTGCTTCTCCATGGTCATTTTGTTATCAAATATTACGCCCAGATTTCTTGCAGTGTCAGATGCTTTAATCTCAGCAGATCCAACTTTTATTGACAGATTTGGTACTTTTGCTAGCTGTTGATTAGTACCAATAACTAATAATTCAGTTTTGTCATCATGTATTTTCAAGCGATGAGTTAGCATCCATGCACGAATGTCTGATATGCAGTTTTCAACATCCTTTACTGCCTGGATTCGTTCTTCAGCGCTAGATGGACTAAAACCAAGATAAAGCTGTGTATCATCAGCATAAGCTGCCACATTAGGGGAGTGCAGCTCAATTATGTCATACAGAGAGCTCAAATATCCCAAAAATACCACAGGACCCGCACAACTTCCTTGGGGTACTCCATACTTAAGCGTGTAAATTTCAGATAGAGTGTCCTTGATCATAATTCTTTGCTCTCTGTTCTTTAGATACGACATAAACCATTTGAAAACTGAGCCTGATATGTTGAATCTTTGTTGGAGGATTTCTGACAGTATTTGCAAGTCAACTGCGTCAAAAGCAGCACTTAGGTCCAATAAGATCAAGATGGTCACTTTTTCTTTATCCATATTGTTCATCAGGGCCTCTTTTAAGAAATGATAACTAGGGGGGCAAATTTCAAAAAGGGGACCAAAATTTTGTCGCTAGAAACATTCTTCTTTATGAACTCCCTAGAATCGGGTATTTCCTACCATGCATAAGGTGCAACTTAGAGATTGACTTTAGACAACCTATTTCAATCAAAACTAATTTCATAGAACCAAACATAGTTAGCCAAAGAATTTTTTTACAAAGTCCCTTTCACGGTATGAATCGAGTTTAGGCAAGTTCATTCTACGGTCCTTCGCAGTGAGGAAAGCTTGAACTGAAGGTCTTGGGTCAAACTTGGCGGTTGCCACACCATTCCAATGAATCATAAGGCGAGAGTTAAGGGTTGCTTCACTTGTAGCCATTCGTAAGTCTGAAAATAGCATATTGTAAGTAGAGACACACTTCTCCACTGTCATGCTGTGTGGACTGACAACAGAAAAACTTGACAACAATTTTGTCACTGGCTCCTTGCTTCCTCTTAGCATGTGAAACAAACGGACCCCATAATCTTTAACGGCAATGTTAGAGCTTGGCAGCATGGCATCAAAACTTTCAAAAACAGCATCGACAAATTCTTGCTTGTTGCTAATGTTGCTTGATGGCAGTAATGGGATAGCTGCATCAATGAACTGTTTGGGAGTTTTGGCTGATGTTAGCTCAATCAGAGATTTGACAAGTTCTGTTTGTTCTTCATTGAGCCTTGTCTATAAAGCAAAACAATGAAAATCTTGAATTTAAATACACTAGGACTCTTTTGTGACCACAGTAACAAACAAACAAACAACAGTTTCAAGCACCTTCTTGTGAGAAAGTCTTTGCCAGTGCGAGTGTACTGCCTCACTTTTACAATTATCTTTTGTTTCCTTGCATTTATAGGGAGATTAAAACAGATTTGAAAGCAAAGCCTTTCAGGAAAGTCAGGAGTTTAGAAGATTTTTAACTCTGGACAACAATTTGTCAAAGTTCCATGGTCAGAACGTCTTTTAGTTTCAATATACAGCATATTTACTGAAAAAATCAAATGACTGATGTCAGGCACGCCTTCCTCCTTTCAATGTGGTTTTTGATACCACGTTTGGTACCAAAATAGCTATCAATGGTTTTCATTTGACACAATATCTGTGTTTTCTACGCTGACATACCTGAATTGGTAAATCTTATATTAAAAAACTCAATCAATGAGATACTGTTACACTTTTGAAGCTTACCTGAAGGAAGTTCTTGGCAGACTCTACAACCTCTTGCCTAATTGCATCCCTGTTTTTCCTGAATGTTGTCACAAATGTATGATTGATTGATCTTTTCTCATTTCGCCCTGGACCTTCCTCTCTTGTCTCTGCATCTTTCAAAGTTTTCTCCTCCTTTCCCCCTAAATAGTGATACAAAAACATTTAATTTTTCTGTGTAATGTCGCTATGTTTAGAAAACGTAAGATCACTTTTGGTGAATCTGAAGAAACTAAGGTGTTTTTGCCATTAAAAGGAGGCATTGGAGTATGCACATTTGTCAGGAAAGCTAAAGAATGTGGTATTCATACATTTTTGTTACATGTTCCACATTTTCAGGAAAATTTCTGCTACTCTCTCCAAGCTCTGTTTTAGAGAAGCTCTGTTGCTGATAAAATTGTAATAACCCCTGAAACATGATATATAATATATGGAAATTCAAGATGACATTTAGAGATTAATTTACAACTTTTGCAAATACCTGGATGAGGTTCTGTTTCCAAAAGCTCAAGTTTCTGCAATGCAATATCTCTGTACCTTAAGATATCTGCTATAATGATATTGGGCTTCTGTGCTTCTTTCTCAATGTATCTGAAAATACTGCAGATATCAATCATAAACCCAGTGAGCCATGTTTGCAACCCATTGGATTTCCACACCTTCAAAAAACCTTTAGCAGTGTTGATCTCCTTTTTGTCATATTCTCCAGCAGGAGCAGCAGTGATCTTTGTCCAATGCTCTATGCATCCATCTAAATTGTGAAGGGCAGCTTCGCAGAGTTGAACAAGGTGCTGTGCAAACCGTATTTCGTGGTGTGGAGGAAAGGTTTTCATCTTAGGCTTAATGTTCTTTAGCTCTTTAGTACGCAACCCAGATGTACGGTAATATGTTGCAACACCAACCAAATTGGAGTTCCAGATTTTTAGTTCTGGAATGGATTTCATCACATCTTCCATAGCCAAGTCAGATCTATGGCATGCACACAAAAAATTCAATGTTGCATGTTCAACATACCCTTCTATTCTTGCCCACAGACCAGTTGATCTTCCAGTATTAGCTGACTCTCCATCAGTTGTAACACCAATACGTTTATCTGATATTTCCTCTTTTGAAAGTCCTAGGTCATTCAAAGATTTTACCAGGGCTCCAAAGAGGCCCTTGGCTCCACGTTCCTCTGCTTCACTTCCAGACAGGAATCTAGTTTCTATTTGTAGTGGATCTTCCATTGAATTAAATCGGAAAAATATGAATTTTTTATCTTGTTGCTTCATGTCCACAGAGCCATCCATTTGTACCGAAAAACAAATGCTTTCTTTTATTTCTCTGGCAAGGTCACCTCTTTCTGACTTTCCTAATATATTAAGCATTTCTGCATAGTGCATTGGATCTCTGTAATGAAGCTCAGCTGCACTTGGTTGGTAAAGTGAAAAGTTTCCTTCTTCTTCTTGGCCATACATTTTCAGCTGTTGCTCAGCATGCAAGCCAGCTAGGGATCTTGAGGGTCGTGACCAAGCAGCAAGTGTCAAATTTTTGCTGTCATTGTAAACATCCACTGCCATGCGGGTTAATGTTTGCAGAACAGTTGGGTCATTTGATTTTACAACTTTAATCCATGGATGCCTGTCATCTTTTGAATTCCAAAGAGCTGTAGTTCTCTTTTTATCCACGGCTGCTGCATGGGAAGTGCCATGAAGGTGATCTATGACATTTTGCAGCTTCTTTCTACCATCGCAACGAACCCCTTGTGCCATATATACTCTATTATTTTCGGAAAATTTTCTGGCTTCTTCTTCAAATTCTTCACACACAAGACATTTCACAAATGCCCTTTTGCGAGCATCCTTTGAGTTTATTGCCACTCTTGACTTCTCATTGAAAATTGTCAGTACATTGTCACCAGCTTTCCCCACAATACCATTAATGTCCAAGGGATAGCCTCTGTAATATTCTTTAGTGGTTTTGAGAGCGCTTCTTTCCTCTGGAATCATCTCTGGTTGACAGTGTTCAAGCTCAATTGTAACATCATCTTGACCATTGTTCTGGATCTCAACTGGATTTTCTGGAGGTGATGGTGGTTCTGGAGTTGTAGGCCTAGGCCTATCATCACTGTGCCGTTCATTTTGTTGTTGCGCCGAGATATTTACAGTGAAGAATTCATGACATTTTGCTGCGTCATTCTTTATCTTCCGCTCTTTTTCAAGCCTTCTCTTTTCAGCATAAGGCATCTTTGCAAAAATAACGGGGAAAACTGTAGATCAGTGCCAAAAGCATGTGGCTGTCTGGATCTGGAGCTTGGGATGATGTTTGCAATGTTGTCATAGCAGCAGCCTCCTATCTAAATTCAGTGGAGCAAAGAGAGGCTTGTCCAATAAGCATTTTATTCGCCAACGCAGGCTAGGTATATGGGCAGCTTACAGCTGATGTGGGCCTGCGGCACTACGGCAAATGGACAAACAGGAGAAAGGGACCATCTACTGGGGGGGAAACACTATTAAAAACTGTAACTGGGGGGCAAGCATGAGGGACTGGGGGGCTTTTGCCCCCCTAGTTTGTATGTTAAAAGGAGACCCTGTTATTCATGCTATCTGAATGAACTTTAGCAAGTAATGTCTCTGTACTATGATACTGTTTGTATGCAGAGTTCTCAGTTGAGTACAACCCAAGTTCTTCCACGTGCTGAACATACTGGGGTAATGCTGATTTTTCTACTATATTAGAGACAAAAGAGAGGTTGCTGATAGGGCGGGCGATAGTTTTTGCAGATAAGCTCCAGTCCCAGTTTTTTCAGTAGAGGAATGACAATTGCACACTTCCAACATGATGGAAATTCCCCACTTGATAGTGACTTGTTTACAATTGCTGTTATTGGACCAATCAATACATCAATGCATGTTTTCAATATTTCTGTTGGTAGTGGGTCCAAAGAGCAATATTTATTTGGTGATTTCATAATAATACCCTTAACCTCTTCTTGTGATAGTTCTTTAAACTGATCAAATGCAGGAACATCTGGAGATAAGCTATAGTCTACCACGTTTTTGATACCTTCTGTCTCAACCGTTGCATCAATTTGTGATCTTATTGTATCAATTTTGTCACCAAAGAAGTCTCCAAACATTTTACAAAGATCTTCTTTTGTATACTCATCAGGGTATGGTATGCTTTTTTCTCCATTTGTCAGTTTAGAAACGAATTGATAAAGACGCTTTTGATTGCCATCGCAAATCTCAACCTTATTTGAATAATACAATATTTTAGCATTGTTGCAACTTTTGATATAATCATTCCGTTTTCTTTTGAATAATTCAAAGTCCGCATCGTAATTACTTCTTTTCCATTTTAATTCAGCATTCCGTTTTTCGCGTTTGATACCCCTGAGTTCACTGTTGTACCAGGGGGATACTGACTTTATCCTAAGAACAGTTTTCACAGTTGGTGCATGCTCATCCAGAATTGCACTCAAGGTTGAATCATATAACTCAGCTAGCTCAGTGAGAGAAAGATTGTCATAAATAACGACATGTTGCCAAATTACTTGCTGTTTTGCTGTGATATCACGTTTCAAGATTTCCAGATTTATATCTTTCAATTTTCTGTAGCTTATCTCCTTGGTCTGGACCTCTGGTTTTTCAATGGATGATACAACTTTAACAAAGCAATGATCTGAAATAAAACTCCTCGTATGTGGACTGTCAAGTGAAATCTCATTGTTATTTCTTTTAATGATCAGGTCTAATGTATGGCCAGCTACATGAGTAGGCTGCCAAACATGGTTGATTAGATCATAATTCTTGAGCAAATCAAGAAACGCTTTTGCTGTCACATCACTCTGATCATTCACATGAATGTTAAAGTCACCACCTATAAGCAATTTATTTGGTGTTATTATAGCAGATTCCAAGTAATTAGAAAATTCTTCTATGAAGGTTCTTGCAGTCACAGGATGCTGTGCAGAGTACGGAGGTCTGTAGACTATTATCAAAGTTATGAAACCAGATTGACATTTCAATTTCCATTCTGAGAATTCAAAAGATGACTTACAGCCTGAATGTACGAGTCTTGTCTTAAGTCGTGATTTGGCCAGCACCCCAGTTCCACCACCATTTCTATCAACCCGTGGCACGTCAAGAAAATCGAAACCTGGCAGAGTACACTCAATGCGCTTGGCTGAATCATCCTCCTTTAGCCAGGTCTCTGTAACCATACAAATGTCATAGTTGTCATCAGTGACACTGGTAACAAAGTCTGATGTCTTGTTACGTATAGAGCGAACATTAACACAAGTGGGTGGCCTGCCCATTTGAGATGGTGACCTACGTGGGATGGTGGCCCATCTGGTGTGGGGTTGTCCTCATGTTTTGGTGCATGGCGTCCATAGCGTAATGAAATGCAATTCCGTCTACTTCTAAGGTAATCAACTATTGGCAACCTCAAATCAACTTTTTTCATTTGAGAAACAATGTGCAAAATAGTATTTGATTCATAACGTAATGCTGACATTCTTCACCAGCATTGCACGAAAGCGAGGCATTTGGGCCTAACAACTTAGGCCATTTCTTCTCAGCACGGCAACACATCAGGTCTCGACTTGTGACTTGTACCAGAATGAATAAACCTTCAAATTGACTTTCGAGAGAGCGCTCCAGTCTTGTCCTTTCAACTTCATACCAAATTAAAGTGAAATAAAAGGCGAAATACCATGAAATTTTGACGATTAGTAAGAGCTACCAAAAATGCAGCCGACACTTGGCGCAACAACAACAGCCCCTTGCCCCCTGGTATCATTTAACCTTGTATTGTACGGCATTGGAAGGTATCGAAGAAGTATCGAAAATAGTTCTCTATTTTCACTGGGGATGTATTCCTTCTTCCAATTTGGAAGAGATATGGGGTGCGAAGAAGATTTCGCTGTATGGAAGAGAAAGACATCCAGCGAGGCAGATCACTGATCTCCGACAGTCCGCTTACTTTGTCATCATCGCTGGAATGTAAATTACCTGTATGTATTGGAGCGGACTATTGTCTGAGTACAATATTCGCCTGAGATTTGTTTTCTATTGATTCTAATTTGTTCATATTCATTGAAATTGGGAAAAGTTATCAATCATATACGAAACCACCTTGCGCAAAGAAAAGATAAACCTCAAAGTAAAGAAACACAAATACACAACGAAGAATAACAGATAGTGTACTAGAATGATTTGCAGGAATGAGAAAGGGTATTCCTGTAAGATCTTGAGTTTTCAAGCCAGGGCTTCAAAGTGTTTCAAGGTTTTCGTTAAACTTTGATTTTGGGGATCTGCATCCAGGCCATTCAACCATCCTATCCGCAAGCAGACCATTTTGGCTATATGTTGTACGTAAAAACGAGATACATATACCGGATTGTTTGTTGGTTTGTCATCTTATTTTCATTCAATTTCACTCTAGTTTTTAATCTACTAGAGACTAATTTAAATCGAATATTTAACAGGCTGTATCTATGTAATATGTATATTTCGGTGCTGTCTAGAGATATTACAGCCGCAAGTTGGCCCATCCAAATGTTTTATCATTCTTTTAAAAGTTGGAATGTTGCCAGCTAATTTGATCTCTTTGGGCAAAGCATTCCAAATTCGTGGTCCTAATGATAGAAGACTTTTAGACCCGACAGTAACTTGGTTTGGTCTTTGATGAATTAATTCAATTGGGTTTCTTTCTGACCTTGTCGTTTGTTTCATTTTGAAAATATCCTGCATGAAAGGTGGATTTAGTTTTGATACAGTTTTATAAATTTCAATACAAAGAGTTCTGAGACGGCTGATTTTCATCGAGCATTTCCCAGCTTTAGAAAATGAATCGTCTTACGAGCTGGTAGAGTCATTGTAAAGAAATCTAAGAGCTCGCTCGTGGATCTTCTCAATTTTCTTCATTGACTTTTCAGAGGAAAAATGCCGTACCAAAGGGCAGTAATTAAAATTGGAAAAGACGAAGCTTTGAACTAATATCTCTTTGGCTTGAAATTCCATGTAGCCCTTAAGTCGTTTCAAAGCGTTTAGCTACGCAGCGGCTTTCTACATAGATCGGAATTGTGATCGATTTTTACCCCCAGAAGTCTTACTGCATTTTCAGATTGAATTTGTTCGCCTTGTATCATTAGCTTTTCTCCTATTGTGTCATCTCTACCCTTTGTAACCAATACGGCATGGAATTTGTCCGGATTTGCAATCATTTGGTTCCTTTCAAGCCAGGCAACATTTGATTCTTGTTCCAAGATTCTAACAAGGTTTGGGACTGAATTTGAAAAAGCCGTTAGAGTATTATCGTCTACATAATTATGCAAGGTAGCTTTCTTCACATAAAGAAAAAGATCGTTTATGTATAAGTTAAACAAGATTGGACCAAGAACAGATCCTTGCGGTACACCAGAAAGCACGAGCTGAAAAGCACTATATGTGTTGTTGATACGCACTAACTGTTGTCTACGTTTCAGGTAAGAATAGATATAAACAACTACTGTTCCCAAATTCCCGAGTACTGGCTTCTGATAACTATTAAAGGACATACACACTTGCAACATAGGCTGTATATGAATTAATCTCAGACATCTCTTCTCTCCAAACGACCAACCAAACTAGACAAAATCTCATGGATAGGGACGGAGATCAGTGATCTGACGCGCACTTGCGAGCCGAAAGTGGGGAGGAGGGGGGGGGATCGATTTGATGTCTTGTTAACAGCTCTCGTTGCTAGAAGACTGAACTGTTGGCGTACCCCCATTATATACCAAGTCCCAAAAGAGTATTGAGACGGCAGCACCATGGCAGCACGCTCTCATGGGAGTACTGGAATCCTCCTTCTTTGGAAATTCCGGGCGATCTCCCCAGTGAGAATAGTTGTGAAATTATTCAAGATGACAAGATGACGGTCTTACTGTCTTATATGCGGGGATTTACTGTATCGTACGAATCTTTAAAGGCTGATTTCCACTCAGTAGAATTTTCCGAGCGGACTGAATTTGACAAAATAAATTGTTACTCACGCGTAACATTCTTTTCAAATCCAAAGCAACTTTTTCACACGTAAGCAAAGGATTTCCTGTCCAATCGGAAAATTCTACTGAGTGGAAATCAGCCTTAATGCAATCTCTATTTCGATTATGGGACTATCATAATGGCAACATTACGAACCTTAAGCAAGCAGGACGGCGACTGCAACGGTGACTGCAAAAGCAATGTTACCTTTGTTTCCGAACTTCATATTCATTAAATTTCTTGTTTCCGTCATGAATTTGCATCTCTAGAGAGATCTTGAAGTTGAAACGTTCAACTGCACAACTTAGGAATCCAATTTCTGACGCGCTGTTCTTTAGATTGAGGCCTTCGAAGTAAAACTAATTCATTTTAGATTAATTTTCAAGGGAAAAAGTATGGTTCCTAGTTACGTAACTGAAGAGGAGGTTTTGTTTTGGCCTGTCCAATGACGTGTGAAGGTAACGTGAAGGAAACTATACTTGGGTTTTTATCATTCAAGGTGACTAACATTTTGGCTGGCGTTGCCGTCCTGGTTTCTTAAACTTTATGTTAATGATTGTGGCACTGCTGGGAACTCCATAGTTCCACATTTCTGGTTCACTTTGGTAAAAAATGCCACAAATAGTCGACAAAATCAAGTTTACAGTAGAAACCCGCATAAAAGAACCTAGCTTTTTCGTTGGCAGCCTAAATAGGTTCTTAATCAAATGGCTATTATTCTAAATTCCAGCCTGCAAGGTTCTTAAAAAGGTTCTTATATACAGTACACACTTTGCAAAAAATTAATGCAATTTTTCAGCACAAGTATTTTGAAGAATTCTTTTAACTTCATGAGAACAGTTTTAGGTTAGAAGCCTTGATTAAAAATCATGCAGCCTTCTGTACCACTGAAGAATTCTGATCAGAATGTAAGAATTCTTCAAATTCTGAGGAATTCTGAACACATGATACCTGTTATATAAGAACCTCTCCTGGTTTCAGCCTCTGGAGGGTTCTTATTTAGGAGGTTTAAAATATCAAATTTCAGCCTCAAGGTTGTTATAAAAACAGGTTCTTTTATGCGGGTTTCTACTGTATCAGATCCTTCGCATTACTAACAGCCTATGGAGAGTTGTGGATTCCGAACTGAGTCTCTAAATGTCATTTGTTATTAATTTTCCACCAAGATTGGCCACTTCTCAGGATAGCAATGGGAGTAATTGGAAAGCTTTGTGTTGCAATTTCATTTGATTCAATATACACGTGGTCAGTAGAGTTATACCCAACTGTTGTCAGGTAAGTGAGTTCTTTCGTATAAGGGTATCAATTAGCTGCTAATTCGACAATGATTCGAGCATTCGAGCGAGCAATATTAGCTATGTACCATTTCCCTGGATCGGAGCCAGCTTACACACATCTTCTTGGCAAAACGAAGAATTTGCATTTGTCCGCCAATTTACAAGCATAGATACCTTACCAAATTCTAGTCCTGTATTCTTTGCACTTTGTTTCAATATCTATTAAAAACGAAAAACAGATATTCGCGTTGTAAAAGTTTTCCTAAAAAGCACCGCGGGCCAGAATTCGCTAGTTGCCTGAAGGCGACTCTTCTTTCTGCTCTGATGAGCACGGAAAGCTGGTTGTCAGAAGTCCTGCCCTGTAGAAACTTATTAATTTCTGTAGAACCAATCGGTCTACCGAGATTCTGTAAAAAGTACATATCAAATAATCAAAAAACATAAACAAAATTGTTTGCTCTCACGGCTTTGGAGAAGGCTCATTTCAAAACATTTATTGGCTTCAGAAGAAATTCCTTTTTCGCTTCGCTTAGCTATCTACGACTTTGATCAAACTTTTTTGCTACCCATGCTTTATATTCACCGACATACATGCCAAATTTGGGGTGTGTTTGATTGGTAATTCCAAACCTACCATATTCTGAATACGGTAGACTTGCAGAGATGGAGACACAGTTCCCAATCAAACTCAAAATTCTTCAAAACCGCAGGTTTCAGATTTATCCGGGCAAAACCCCGTTCACACTACTCCGTTTTTGTTAGTATCCGTTTTTGTTGCATCGAAGCTATCGTTCACACTGCTCCGTTTCTGTACAAAAACGGAGAGAAAAACCTCCGTTTTTGTGCGTTCACACTGATCTGCCCGATAACAAAAACGCAGCGAAAAACATCCGTTTTTGTGCGTTCACATTACTCCGTTTTTGTGAAGCTCATTGTTAAATATTGCAGCGTTTTCAAAGACCTCCGTTTTTGTGCGTTCACATTGATCGAATGCGTTTTCAAAATCCTCCGTTTTTGTGGATATCCACTTTTGACTGCGTTTTCGAAAACCTCCGTTTTTGTGGCGTTTTTGTGCGGATCAGTATGAAAACTTTCACAAAAACGGAGGTTTTTCTCTCCGTTTTTGTACAAAAACGGAGTAGTCTGAACGGGGCCGAAGTTTCCAGTTGGAAAACACGGAGACGAGTCTGGTGCTTGACAACAAAAAGTAAAGTTACCGATTGCCGTAGCAACACGAGCAAAGTCGCCTCGTTTTCAGAGTTCTGAAAATGAAATCGAGAATCTCTCCAAAGTCTGCCAAAACTTCTGCCTTTTGGAGCAGGTCTGCCAAACCTGCAAACCTGCCTTTTTCGGAATTGGGGAGTTAATCACACACAAATTCTGAGTCTTCCAAGTCTACCGTTTTCAGAATTGCTGCCAATCGAACGCACCCTTGAAGTCAAAAGTTTGGCAGACACTAAACATTACAAAAACTGGTCAGTCGATTATATTGATTGAGAAAATGTGGAAGAATCAGCTAAGCGCTTGCTAGTTTGTATGAAACAGATCAAGATTCTTACGACAATGGCAGTGCAGATCTGGAAACTGCCTCAGAATATGTATTCATAGATTTTGGTGCTTTATAAATGTATTATCACTACCATTCATTATTGATTATTACGTTGCAGGGGAGAAGGTATGGGATATCTTCAAGTCATGAGTCGTCTTGGAGCAGCTTTGGCACCTTGGGTGACGAAAGCCCTAATTTCAGTTAAAGTTTGGTTGCCTTTTCTGATACTGGGTAGTTCATCATTCCTGGCCGCCATTTTGCTGTTTTGGTTACCAGAAACGCGTGATCTAGGTACTGCAGAAACCCTCGAGAAAGAGGAAAAAGCTACCGCAAATTTCAATGATGGAGATGCTCTTCTGCAAGATAAAGTTGGTCATGAAGAAAAGGTTTGATGGCAATTAATTTGAAGCTGATTGATGTCATCACCTATGCAACGAACATTCAATATTTTTATGTTGTTCATTAGTGTACAGAACTTCTCAAGTTGCATTTAACTTTCATTGTGTACATCATCATAACTAAAGTAAAATCCCGCGTGAAGGAACTGCGGACTTTCTGTAGCCAAGCTTCCTTTCCATCGCAAGGATTGCTGTTGACGCAAGGATAGCACCATTTTGTGACCGGCAATTCTCTCTGAGAGATCCTTGCCTCATTTTTCGTTAATCACAAAGAGCGCATATTTGTTTAGCCTGCGTGCAGACTTTACTTGCCATTGTGAATGAGAGCCAAGGCGGAACTTGTAAAGTCTGCGAATCAGCGTCCATAATTTAGTTCTGAACGACAGGTCCCTCCTGCGAAGAGGAGCTCAATCTTGCGCAATAAATTGACTCCGCAAACGGGAAGAAATAATCCCGTCATGTGAAGAGATTTCCACCAACACAACTTCATGCGTACAATTTACAAACTGCAGAGGCAATAAGGATATAAAACTCACGAGTAATTCAAAAACCCCACTTGCTAACAAGTATCTAAGAAGCTAAGGGTACTAGCGACACATCATTGCACATCTGATGCTGACGAACACAGGCCTAAGCCTGAAGTAAACGAGTCGAGTATACTTTCTATCCCCCGGAGAAACTTTCGAAGAATTGCCTCTTGATCGTTGTAGACTTCCGTAACCATGAGAAAATGCTTATCTGTTTATAATTCCTTTCAAAGACAGACAAACTGGGCAAACTTTGTCGGCGAACTTGTTTACCGCGGCACGTTCCTCAATCTTCACATCACGATGACGGTTTGTTGTTTTTGTCTCGCAAACAATGATCACAAAGGGTCGCGAAACCCAAGACGATTCTGTCAACTTTTGATTGGGTCCTTAGAATCTCAAACCAGATGCTGATTGGCTGAAAGACAATACCTGGACAAAAGGCGAGAATTATTACGCATGGTGTCAGAACTCAATTATGGACGCTAATTCGCAGACTTTACAAGTTCCGCCTTGGCTCTCATTCACAATGGCAAGTAAAGTCTGCACGCAGGCTAATATTTGTTAGGACTTTAGCTGCAAAATCAAAACCTCATAATGGTGGTAAAGATAACAAAGACATAGCTTCTGACAGAGAGCCTTCGATCGCCGAAATTCATGCTGAATCGGCTTCCCCTCGATGCAAGGATCACTGCGATCGCAGAGATAGGAAATTCGAGGTTCTTGATCTGCAGTTTCTTTTACGCGGGCTTTTTCCTGTGCATGAAAGCTAAGTAGCACAACTCTGCTACATTCTAAATAGAGGTTATGTTTGTATTATGGATTTACGGCGGGCACGACTTCTAGCGAGCCCTCGAGATTCTCTTCTTTCTGTTCTTGCGATATCTGCGTTGTCTCAGCATGATGTCGTGCATCTTGGGTGAGTCAATAAAAATGCCCGGCGTTTGAAGAAATGCTGCCCCTGAACATAAAGCAATAAAATTAAAAACTCTGTCCTTGAAATAGACCATCTTGATCTGCGTTTGACCCTCCCTGTTCTGCAGGAAACCAGGTTTTCCTCATCTGTCGGACGGACTAGATAGAAAGTGAAATTTTAATGCATGTTTTTCAATCGAATCTCTGTGCTACAAAAAGCACTTTTCTTTACACTCTTGGTATCTATGCATCGCTCAACTCTTCAAGATTGCGTTTCGATGCAGCTTTTTGCTTAAAATGAATAATCACATGGCATGTAGTGAAAAGTGCATGCAGTCTGTCTGTCGGACGGACACTGTCGGATGGACAAAATTTTCCTATCCTTTTGGCAACGCCTACTTCATAATTTCTCCGTCCTTAATCGGCCATTTCTTCTCGTCGATATGGGAGATTTTCACCAGAAAGCACCTTTCGAGATCCTAAAACAACGAATGAAGACAACGAGCAAACTTTCCATTTGTTTCCTTCTTGGTAATAATGACAAATGATGATGATGATTTCATTGACCAGTCCATTGGCAATAGCCACCCTATGAAATCAGTCAAGATGTATGCAAAAACTGGCGCCAGAACACCGATAGCCAAAGAAAGTAAAACAATGTCGGCTCAGGAAACGAGTTGGCCTAAACCACCAATTGTTTTTTACCTATCTAAGGGCCTGTTTACATGATCCCGCCTAGACGGGATATCCCGCTTTGCCGGGATATCTCGTCTAGGCGGGACGTTTTTATTTTTCGCGTTTATATGGGAAACACCGCCGGGACGGGATGAAAATTGGCGCCCTTTTTGAAAAACATCTAGCGCTCTTTATGAAACATATGAGGCACGTGTCATGGTTCTCGGGTTAAAGGCATGCGCAGTAACGTCAATTTCATCCCGGCAAGGCCGGATATCCCGCCTGTCTCTGTTTACATGGAGAAAATCATCCCGGCCAGACGGGATATCCCGCCATGCCGCGACGGGATGAAAACATCCCGGCAAGACGGGACGGGATGAAGATCCCATGTAAACGCAAATTGAAAATTGTATGTGTTTCTATAGGCAGCCGGGGTATCCCGGCCAAGCGAGATATCCCGCCTAGGCGAGATATCCCGGCAAAGCGGGATCATGTAAACAGGCCCTAATGCAATAGGCTATTTTTACCATTTGGCCAAGGCTAGCTTTAAATACGTCGATTCCTTTACAGCCGTCAAGATTTTGTCTACAAATCTATGTTGTCTGCGAGCAATATGACGTGTATTCTATGCAGCGAATCGAAGGGCAATTCACTTATTGGAAAAGCGTACGAGATTTTTTCAGAACAAAAGGATTCATACGGATTTTTGATGGATTTTTCTTGAAAACAAAAGGATTTTTGCCAAAGGTGTACGAGATTTTTTGGAGTGAAATGCCCCTCGCAGCGAATGTTATTAGCCCCTATTTCAACTCAAGAATTAAAACTAATGTGTGAGAAGGCCCCTCTCTGATATTTCTATTACTATTGTATGAAAATACATTCGCTCGAAATAGTTAAGCAAACCTCAGCCGGTAAAACAGAATTCTGAAGAAGGCAAGTTTCAAGAAAACAGCAAAGTTTCGCTAATACATCATGTGTTTCCATAAGGATACTGTTCGAAGCCATGCTGGTAGGTAAAGCACCCAGAAATCACCCAATTTCACAACATTCAGGCGATCGATCTTCCTCTCTTACTACCGGGTGCCCCAAAGACAAAAAAGAGTAGTGGGAGTTCACCGTTGTGAATTTAGCTAATCGCTCTTAACTACTCGATTGCTGAATTGAAGATAGGTACCTCGTTACCAATACCTCGTTTGTTGGTAATTGGTGCTTTGAGAGCAGAAATATTACCAAAGCTCAAATTTGTGTCCACCTGCAAGCTAGAGCCGTGGCCTACTGGCCTACGCAAATCCTTGAAGCACATCGAAATTAAAAACTGAAATTAAGGAACTGCCCAATGGGTGACTGGGGGTAACTTCTTGCAAAGATCTAATTATGTTCAAATTATTGCAAGGCAATTGTTGATTCGTTCGCTGTGAATCAAGGATTTGTTTTGGACATGAGGCTAAATCTCTCTGCTATGCAGGTGGACCAGGTGGATGCAAATTTGAGCTTTCATGAATATGAGCCCGTTATCAAAACACAAATAACAACAAACATGGTATCTGTGTTCAAGTTAGCTATCGAGAAAAATTCTGAGACTGATTAGCCATTGAGTAAAGCTAAAGTCATATCACTCATCACTAGAGCCAATCAAATACGTATACTTTTTTGGACACTCGGCTCATTTGTTTGAGGTGAATTTTGGGCTTCCCTCACAAAATACAAAGTGGCTAGGTTAAGGTAATTACCTGGAATCTTTTGATAAATCGATGCTCATTTGAGGCCGAAATTATATTTCATCTTCCCGTCAGGGGTGGCACCAGAAATCTGATGACTGACGGGGCTGGAGCTTCTGACAAGGAGACTAAAATGACTAAGAAGGCAGTTTTCATACGTCATTTTGCCACATTTTCTCCCACAAGAACCCAAATTTCCTCCGACAGGGGGCTAGGTTCTTCCTCCGTGGGGCTCTAGCTCCCTAGCCATCAACAAACAGTCGCCTCGGGATAAGATAAAAATGAAAAGCAATCTGCGATTGTGTGTCTTGCCCTCAGCAATACACCAAAAACATTCACTTCAATTCATCTAGATATTGCAGACAATTTTCAGTGACATCTAGCAGAAATGTCATCTATTAACCGATTAAATTTCATCACATGGTTTTGCGATGACATGGTTTTATTCTTCACTTAAATGATCCACTTAACAGTGAACTTTGTTTTAAAACTTTGGGCAACTTTCTGCAAACTGTTTCGCCTCATGTTATCTCTGCAAGCGTAAATAATCTCCTCGAACATCACTGCAAATAAGAAAAATGAAATATAACAAATGAAAAGTAATTTCAGCCCCAAATGAGATATTAGACGAAGCCTCGGAAGAATTCAATTCCAACTATGAATTTGGTATCAAATCGAAGAAGAATTAGAAAGGGACGACGGCTGGCTGCAGAGCGTGAGATTGGATGATACCAGCAAGGATTCAAATGGTATAGTGCTTCTAGCCATACCATCAAAGATTGATTTTATTCTTACAAAAAGTTATGAAGTTTATTCAACCGATAGAAATTCTAAAAGCTAAAAATGTATAAGAACATTCGAATAAAAAACTGTTCAATACAACACCATATACAGAAATTTCCATTAAATATTGGCATTAAATATAAACATAGTATTCAAAGTGGTTTTAAAACACTTGAATATATACTACTTAAATATTGCATTTAAACAAATTACTGAGATATATCTGCAACGTTTGGTATTCTTGATATTCCTAGTGCCACAATAAAATGGCCAAGCGAAACTGGATGTGCAATCACCAGAATATTTCCGGTTAGGGAGGGGTATAACTCCCATGTCTATACGGCATGTGCAATTATCTGAGAGTAATTTTCCGACATCGAAAAACGTAAATGAGGTATCAGCAATAGCCTTTCAAGAGGTATCATCTTTAAAAATTGCATCTTTTAAATGTCATAACTTTTAACATAATGGCATTAATTTTTTTGAATAAATCTGTGGTAGGGATGACCCACCACAGTATCTCATACTGTACTTTGCTGTGCTGCCTGTCCATGACATTGTATGGATTCTGGGAGATGGTCGACGAAAAATCTGATAAATTTCTAGGTATGAGGCAATGCACAAAGTGGCATACACCTGTCAGTTTCTTATTAAGGTTAGCCCCGGGGGAGATTTTCACATTTTGGTAGCGGTTTCTGATATAAATGCCCCTAGCATGTTTGTGGGAAGCAGTAAAAATAGACTGAACTACGAATATCTTAGGTTCCAATCACGTTTCTGACACCTTGACCTCTGACGTAGAGTACAGAATCTTTGTCATGATTGGCCATCCCTTCAAACATTTTTACAAAATTCTTCAGGAGAAATTTAGCCAATCATTGCATAAATCATCCCTGAAATGTTTCATGTGGATCAAGGTGTTAATGTTTCAGTCAAAATATTGGTGAATAGTGAAAATGGGTATTCAAAATTCTTTTTGACAACAGTTGCTCAAACGAGTTCACATCCCTTGGACCGTCTTTACTTGTATTTAAGGATGTAAATGTCCTAAATGGTCTGCTTCAATTATTTGACCAATCTGAAAGTCTTGGTAGTGAGATAGTGGATCATTCAGGGAATCTTCACCTTTTATTTGAAATAAATACTTAAAACAATAGTTTAGCACATTATTTTCACATCTGAGAATCATCAAGGAGCTCCTCTAGCCTCGAGTCCCTTCTGCAGACTTTTGTTGCCAAGGCGAAAACATGCCCATTGATTTTAGATTCTTTTTCTCTGTCCATTTTCGTCTCATTTTCGGTTGAAAACCATCTACTCAACTTTTTGAATCGAATTAGGCCAATTCTTTGAAAGGACGCAATGTGCCACCTAGGTACTGAATTGTGCTGCACAATATTTCACTTTTTGGATAGGATTGCCACCACTGGCGTTGTGTGATACAGTATGTTGTATCACATCAGAATTCTCAATTCACATCTCTCACTAAAAACTAGGTTTTACCATCATGCCTCGTGATTTCTCTCCAAGATATAAAAAATACCTGAACTCAGTCCCCGTTCTCTACTGTCACAAAATGTTCATAAAACGCTAACTAAAGTACAGTTCTAACCAACATAATGAGTAATAATAAAGCGCTATACACTTCCTATAATCCATAAAGTACGAGCACACAAACAATTTCAAACAAAAGGTGAAAAGGGCCCATTGAATCTACATGGCTTTCCTTCTTACTTACAGGCAGTGGTGCAAACTAGGGGGCGAGGGGATGCGATCGTTCCCCGGCATTGGCTAGAAAAAATAGAAATAAAGAATGCTTTTTTATCTGAAACAATAGCTTCCCAAAAATTTGGCAACGTGTCCACCACTGCTTGCAGAAATTTTATGGAAGTGACCAATACATGGCCAATTCTTGCAAATTATACCAAGATGACAGGATGGCAAAGATCCTTACTGAAGCCACTTGCAAATTATACCAAGATGACAGGATGGCAAAGATCTAATACAATCTTCACCATCGTTTGCTATATAACGAGAACGACATGAATATACGTCGGTGTCAATGAGGGAAAGGGGGAGAGAACCGAGGAGGTCAGCTCTTTTACAATCATCGTGTCGTATCGTTCTTAATTCATTATGAGATAAGGCATACCTTTGCTCGCCTTTGCTTCTATCAGTCGCCTTTATTCTCAAGAAAATTTAGGCTTTGCATGAATATGGAATAGCTTTGCACTGGAGCCCTGCGGGGGGGGGGGGGTTTCTACCATATATACATTGGTATACCAGGTGAGTCAAAAATGTTTAGGCGTTTGGAGGGCTGTGGAGTAAAAAGTATGTGACCGATATTCAAAACTGAAATGTTCATCCATCAGTCAAAGGTCAACTTAGATGAGAAAATTTTGTTTGGTAGTATCCCTCATCGTACAGACCCAGAAATTAGGAAAATGCTGGTGAAGGGCATGTTTGGGAACAAAAATTCCACATTCCATTCTCGTCCATGATTTACCTTCTATTGAAATTAGAATTCAGTATCAGTACCTCAAACTGGCAATGTAAACTTCAATGCCACATAAATCATGGACAAGAATGGAATGTGGAATTCTCGATTCCCATACAAACCCCTTAAAAGCATTTTGATTGTTGTTGGGTTTTAAAGATGTTTGATTTTACCAAACAAAATTTTCTTATCTAAGTCAGTCTTTGAGCGATAGACTAAAGCTTTAGTTTTAAATATCGGTCACATACTTTTTATTCCACAGCCCTCCAAACGCCTAAACTTTTTTTTGACTCACCCAGTATATATCTATACAGGATAAGCCATTTTTGGGGTGCCTTTTTTCAGGCAGAAAATAAATTTTTGGGGGTCAAGAGTATCGAATTCGATCGACTTTCACATATGTCCCTAAGATTTTGCCAAAATTTTAGGGTATGTATTTTGAATGGCCCTTAAATTTTGGGGTATGGCTTCCGCAAATATTCATAAAAATTGGGGTGTGATTTCAGCCGTCAAAATGGCACAACCCCATCATCTGCCTGTTAAAGTTATCCCTGGAACTGGGCAGAATTTGCTATGAATCAGTGAATATCTTCGGCGATCCGAAGTTGTCAAGTGTCACGTAGCCCGCTAGCAGACCCTGCCTATTTCGAAAAAAGGAGTGTCTGCATGCAGACAACGTTTGGGTGGGCTCTTTTTTCAAAACCAACCTACATCACAACGTAAATTCTGCTAAAACACAGTGAAAAATACATAAAATAACTAAATTAACTACAAATGTAATTATCAAAACCAGCAAAAATTCTGGGATGCTGGCAACTAAATCTAAAATTTTCAACAACAAATGTCAGCTGCATTTTGACTTTGATATCGCAAATACCCAGCTATGAGAAAAATCCAACCTTAGCAAAACATTGAAATTTACATACAAAATATCAACTATATACTTCAAACCGATCATGGCTAAAAGCTGACAAGAAAATTCTCAAATATTCAGCAAGTGGAAACAAGCTCTTGCAGAGCCATTTATGTACGAGTTTAATGATGTAATGAACAAAATATTGGTCTATTGGGAGAGCTAAGTGAAGTTGCAGTGTATTCAAAAAGGTAGTTGAATTTCATGCACGGCTTAAATAATTCAAGAACAAAGCACAGGCACAAAAACACAGGCACAGAAAATCTGTTCTGACATAGATTTGAAGTACGCAATACCGAGGGTCCTAAAGGGAAGTGCTTTCCTATTGCCCCGGCAACAATTTGCTGGAAATTCCTTTCGTAGATATTCGATCAGTGACCAAAATCCTTGTCCATTTCTACTCTATTCATATTTTACAGGGCAAGCAAAAAAGGTGTTTTCCAGAATTTAGTCAAGAAAATGCACCAAGTTCAACGTACTATGAAAATAGGGCTCAAATCTTTCAAATCTTTAAAAAGGTGGATGTAAAGTGGTATCACATTTTCTTTGAATTGAACCACTGAAAAGGAACTTTGGATAATTTGCTGTAAATCGGTCGTGGCAAGTTTTTGATAGATCTATTATGTTCAAAAGGGCAGCATTTTGGTAATTCTTGTAGAAATTCATCGAAAATTTTGAAAAAATCAAATCATCGTAAATCGTAAAATATTTGAGGAAAATTGAGACAATCTTAAAGAAAACAATCGTTTGTTAAGGTCTACAATGTAATGGCAAGTAGAAATCTCTATCTCATCTGGTTAAGGATTTAGAAATTTGATGACGTCACAGCCTCAAAATTAATAAATGCAGCCATTTTGAAACTAATCAAGATATCAAAATAATTGCCACAGCAGATTTACAGCAAATTACCCAAAATTCATTTGAAGCGCTTTAATTCAAAGGAAAAGGCAATATAATTTTACACCCACCCTTTTAAAGATTTGAGCGCTATGTTCGTTCTATGATTTATTTCTTCGCAGAAGATTCGGAAGTTGGCGATTTTGACGGAATCACTTTCGGGGCATTGTCTCCCCTTATTGTTCAAAATATTTCAATGAAACTTTATGAATAATTGCACAAGAGGTAGCAGTAAAATCTCAAAACGTTTCATTTTTGTCCTGGCAGGGCGCTTAAAAAATCTACAAGGGGGTAAATTAACCCCCCTCCCAAAATAGGGTTAAAACTTAGTAATTAAGAAAACTCAGCTCTTTTTAGGGCTTGCCTGGTTTTGAATCATACTGTAACGAAATACTACGGTTGCCAGATTAATTCACTTCTTCTAGCTTGGTCATGCAGACAGAGATAAATGAGCACTACCATTGAAGACTTCAGGAATGATAAACATCTGAAGGTTGCACTCTTAGGCAAAATTGACTAATTTGCATAAAAAGTATAGCTCAAAACGAGGTCTTTCAATGTGTAACTTTTTACCTTGTAGCACCAAAAGTAATCATTTAATCACCAATAAGTATTTTGGGTCATCGAAAAAATAAGTCAAAATGAAAATTATATCAAAGGCTTGATAATCGATTTTTGGTGATCTTTAAACCGGAGTACTTTGGGGAGACTACACGAAGATTTAAATATAACTAATGCAAATAGCCTTGAATGTTACGATACGACGTTTCGGGCATGACCCTTCATCAGTTAAGTTTACTAATCAAGGGTCATGCCCGAAACGTCTTATCGTAACATTCAAGGCTATTTGCATTATTTATATTTAAATCTTCGTGTAATCGTGTTATCATAGCCACACGTACCAACAATTGATATATCTATTACTTTGGGGAGACTCGGCAGTAATGAAATTGAATCTTAACTGCATATTTTCTCTCGCAATGTATTTAATCTCTAATTGTGCGGGCGATTTCAAGTAATTGTGTTCCTATTTCATGACCTTCTTTAGCACAATGGTAGCATGACCTAACTTTTCACATTGACACAATCCCTAAAAAAACACTTGTATCAACAGAAGGAAAACTGAATTTGGATCACTAAAACTTAATTTATTGACCACTTCTTTCTATAACAAATTATAACTAGCTAAAGCTATCATCAAATACAAACGGAAAGAAACACAATCTGTCGATTAATAGAAAGAGTAAAATATTGTCATGTGAATATATGGAACATCTCGTTACTATTTGCAAATGTTCCGCTTTTGTAACCCCGAGCACCCTTTGTTCTCATGGATAGATACTTGTTTTGATTTAAAAATAAATCATGTTTCTGGGCTTTAGGTCTTATTTCCATCACCGAAGCTAAGAATTATCTGTACTTTGCCACATTTGAAGTTCAAAGCGACTTAGGGTTTAGACAGGGGATAACAACTTTCGGTCAGCTCAAAGGGATTTCAAATTCTAAACTACAAAAGAAGTTAGATATGAAAAGAAACTTTCTAATCATCGAGAAACAGTATGAGCAGCAAAGAATGATATTTCCTGGTAAAAAAACTAGTTTGCTTTGAGCAAGAATGTTTGCAAAGCAACTTGCAGCCATCGCATAGAGAATCCCATTAAAACAGCAAAACTATAGTAGACCTGAATATTCCTTAGCTTCATAAAGCATGTCACTTTCAGATAATTAGTACGTAGGAACACCTCAACGGGACGAAAAAACACTTCAATATCAAAATTCATACTTATACTGTAAATGAAAATCCCCTCAAATCTGGACTCATTTTACGTTTAATAAACATTTTACAGCAAGGTAAGCTCGAGTTGAGTTCGCTAACAAAATGGGCACAAAAACAAATACTTCGCTTACGGGAGAGAAGTGGAAAAATCTGATTGGTCACCAAAAGCCACAACTCAGAAGTTGCGAAATACTAAAGATGTAACAGGGTACCCTCAACTTCTGGGTGACAACACTACATGCCCAATGCAATGCCAGTCAATCTCAACATCAAATCCTCGGTGTAGGATCGTGAGATCTATTCTACCGGGTGCGCTGCAATAAACTATGCACTTTTTACAGCCCATGATAAATCGCATACTGGACCAATTTTGACGACTTACGAGTTCATCTTTAGCTACGATCCTCAATTAGATGCTTGTATCTTTTGAACATAGTTTGGTCTTCTACATATAGAGATATAAACGAGTTTCTTAAAATTCTCGATTTCGAAAACACCGAAAGTGACCCAAAAAGCTTTTATCAAATTTCTATCTATCTTTTTATCAAAAGACGCAACATGAGTGGACACAGAGGGAACACTGTCGTGCTGATTTGGTAGAAGGAACTCGCTCATAGCTCCATGGGTAGAAGACTAAAAATTTTACAAAAAAGATACAAGCATCTAATTGAGGATCGTAGCTAAAGATTAACTCATAAGTCGTTAAAATCGTTCCTGTATGCGACTTATCAGGAGCTGTAAAAAGTGCATCGTTTATTTTGGCGCAGCTCGTACAAAATTATTTTGCATGATCTAACTAATTTCATCCTTCCTGCAGAACCTGGACTCTACCCTGGAGGGCAATCTGGAATATAAATCATGCTCTGAAGTAATTTGTAGTCTTTATAAACCTTAGACTGAGCGGATTAATGATGATACTTGCTAAGCGCTCTTGATCTTTAATATCCTGGCATGAACTTGGATCTCTTCTAATTCATTTCGACTGCTCAACCATCACTCTTGCAGCTGCAGTAGTTGTTGGCCTGCAACAAACAAAATTCAAATATCAATCTAAGTACTTAAACGTACTGTGATCCATTGAGCACTGTGCTCGGATACCGTATTCTGCCTTTTTATGACCGTTTTTAGACCATTCCACAATGGTACTTTTCTAAAAAATTGCCGTTCTCAAAAACCAATTCTAAAATTAAAAGTTAAATACAAAAAATGCATACTTCACTATGTTCTTCGAAACAGTTTCAACAATTAGAAACACCTTTTTAGCAAGTTTCTGCAAAACGTCTGGTGCCAATTCGAAACCAAAATTTTTTTATGACTATTTTCAATTCACAAGTCTAGAACTCGATTTCTACATTTTGGATATAATAACCACTAAACTTCAACAGACGTCCAGCGAAAGAACTAAAGGTGCCCGGGCCTCACTTACATGTTAAAACAATATGCTGATTAACATTCGAGTCATTTTGCTGTAAAATTAGAGAATTATAAATTCTTAGGAGAAGAGTGGCAAAAGATGCTATTTTGGCCTTTAAAATGTTTCATTCGTGGCTTTACCAGGCTTAAAGGTCAAATAACTAACATACATTTGACTTTGCATCGGATTCAAACAAATGGAAAGCTTTCCGTTTCACTTTACCTAATTTTTCATCACGACATGTACAAAAACATTAAAATCGTGCCCAAAGCTTATAAAATTAAAACTGCTGTTACAATTTTTTGGGTTCGAATTGGCACCAGCCTTTGGTAGAAACTTGCTAAAAAGGTGTTCCTAATTGTTGAAATAATTTGAATAGCATTGTGAAACACAAATTTTTTGTATTTAGCTTCTAATTTTACAATTTGAGAAATTTTTTAGAAGAGTACCATTGTGAAATAGTCTAAAAACAGTCATAAAAAGGCAAAATATATCAACATGCTTAATATTGCCTCAAAGCATACACTTAGAGGATCAGAATGAGACTAAAATGAAAAAGATCTGTGAAGTCTAGGCCTAGATACGAGGAATTGTAATTTGCTTTCAAAACAGTGCCATGTCTCTACCGGTCATGTAAACAAAGATCGGATTTCGGCCCAACTTCAAAAATCGATATTTTCGCTTTCGGTTGACTGATCCCGAAAACTTTGCAGCTCACGAACCCCTAGGTTGTGGACGTCAAATATCTAAAATCTTGTTGGGATTTGGAATTCTATTTTTGACATTAATTTGATAAAAAGGGCCTAATGGATCACAGTGCCTTCAGCTTGATTTCCACTAGGCGGAATATTCCGTCCGCAACGACCCTTTCCACCCATCTGATTGTCTTGCGGATAAGCGACGTCGCTCAAAAGTAGAAATCCATTCAACTTTCAAGCGAAATCGTGCTTGCAAACAAAAGATCTTTTGTTTGACAATTGAGGATACGGACCACTTTCTGTTGCTCTGCCCTTCTTTTGATGCTCAACGTGGGGATCTTTTCGCTGGAATTGTTGAATTAATACGACCATTTAGGCAAATTACCGATCTTTCAAATGATTCTTTGACACAGCTTTTATTAAACGGTGATCAAGACTTTTCTAATGAATTGAACAGAAATATACTCGAACTGACTTTGCGCTTCATCCACGAAACTGGTCGGTTTGAATAAAATCATTTGCAACGTCCGTACCAAGCAGCCACCAAGTCCTTTAAAGTAAATGTTCTTTTTCTTTGTAATTCTGTTTCACATTAGATGTCCGGCAGTCTTACCAAATTTCAACATCACGAACGACTTGTGCTCGTGACCACATTTGATTTCTTTAAAACCCTGACCAGACATCTAATGTCAGACGGAATCTAGCACATAATCCATTAGTTCTTAAATCGTAGTGTAGTTGTTTGTTAGCTTAATGTTGCATGTCTTCTTATTGGCCACGGGGTAGTCATAATCTTTTCTCTCCCCATGGTATCGTCCCTGTAGTGTAGTACAGTAATTAGAATTTGTATGGTAGAAAGTAATATTGTTAGCTATTGTAATAATATAAATCAATAGAAAAAAATCTTTGTGAGAGGATTTTCCACCTAGTGGAAAGCAGACTTTACAGCTTACTTCCAGTCGAATCTTCCGAGCGGACGAAATCTTACAAAATAAAGGGTTACTCAGGCGTGACTTTCTAGGGTAAGGTGGGGGTAATTTGGGTCTAAAATGGGCATTTTTCGAAATAAGTGGAGCACCCTCACAAACTTGTTAGAAAGATCGAAGATCTTTTTTCGCTTTACCTACATTGAATCTTTTGTCGTTACTGGAAACTCGTTCCCGTTCTTTAATTTGAAGTTTGAATATTTTTTTAGAATTTTTTGCTCTCCTTACTTTTGCGCGTAATTTCAGCCTGTAGGCGGGAAACGTGGGTCTATTCGAGAAAAACGGTATCTATTTCGTCAGGAGTATTGTAAATTCACAAAAATAAATTTTAGAATGCTTTTATGGATAACTGTGATTGAATTTTCAGAGTTTCGCAGCCAAAGACTTGAAAACTTGCTCAGAGACAATTGAAATTAAATCGTACCACCATCGGCGTATATTTAGGCCCATTCTTGAAGATGGAAATGTAAACAAAATTTCTTTTGAAATAATATTTAAAAGAAATGAACCCTTGTGTCTTGTTCTGAAACCACTAAAACATAAACAAAAACGTGTACCTTATGCTGTCTTTGATGTGTCATCCATTTGCTTGCAGCAGCATTATCTCAATTTTTGTTTTGATTTGGGAGACATTGCCAATTCTTGCATAACGCGACTCGTAACAATAATCTATGAAATCCCAGTAGACCCAAATTACCCCACCTTCAAAATAATCGAAATAAAATCCACTGAATCGCAACAAAATTCCGAAAAACATTTAGCACCTTTCCAAATGATTGAACATGAGATTGATGATTTGTTGACGAAAAGAAGCTGCAAGTAGGCGTAAATCGAAAGTTTTCTACGCTGTCAGATCATGATAAAAGTTTAGGCCCGTGAAAATCAGGAAACTGAAGTACTAGAAATTATCAAATAATTCTTCGACACCACTTAAACAACTCCTCAAAGTATAGATTTAAACACCCCACGGAATCATGGATCGAAATTTTCAACTTACGATCACTTTAGAAGCGAAAAAGCAAACAGACCCA
The DNA here is from genome assembly GCA_964020215.1 of Aurelia sp. 3 sensu Dawson et al. (2005). Taxonomy (NCBI): domain Eukaryota; kingdom Metazoa; phylum Cnidaria; class Scyphozoa; order Semaeostomeae; family Ulmaridae; genus Aurelia; species Aurelia sp. 3 sensu Dawson et al. (2005). Next base: position 12,253,364 of record OZ026582.1, read on the forward strand.
AATTACCCCGTAGACCCAAATAACCCCACCTTTCCCTATTCAAATTCAAAGTGACATATTCACAGGTAAACAACAGACCATAAGTCAGCTCGCAACTTCTACGAAGCGGAAATCAGCCTTTCTTCAAAGAACTTTCCTGCAAAGCTGATTCTGCTTCACAGCCTCATGCAACTTTTCCACCCCTGGAGCACAATTATGCAGCCTGTTGGCTTTTAGCGGTGTCGACATCAACTCAGGCAATCTAATTATCTTATTGGGAAAGTGACTCACTTAAGTGACCCCTTGTAACGGATGAGTCAGAAAAGCGTCGGTTGTTCGGTTGTTCGGCGGACTTAACATCGCATGTAGCCATCTGATCGTCGTGACCTAAATTTTCTTGTGCAACCAAACTTTAACATATGATGACACATGTTTTTCTATTTGTTTCTTCTGCACTTTGATGCCCTGTGGAAATGCAACAGTTTAGCCCAATTTTCACGAGAAGCTGTGATCGATTTCTTTCGTTAATTTTGGCTTGAATGCCGAGCTTATTTGAATCAATGATTCAATTGTTGGAAACACCCTGAAATAATGCACTTCAAGGTATATTTGTGGCGAATTTATTACTTGTCCACAGACTGGAGGTCATGGCCGCGAACTGGAAAGAGACAACAATACAAAGAAGAGCCGAGAAATCCGTTTTGGAGACATAATAAAATTTCTTTTAGATATTCTGATAGCACATATTTGAAACTACTAATTTTGCGATTCAAAGGTTTGCATGCAATTTCTAAGCGATGATAATTACCAGTTGAATAATACTGTCCGCAGACTGGAGGCACGACCCTAGTACTTTCAAGCGACAATAAAGACTGAGCCTATCATATAGCCATTGTCAAAACCATCATACTATTCATCAGTTGTTTTGAGCAGACATGTCAAAATGGAAATTCCCGACTGACCATTCGAAAGAAGTCCAGTTGAGTCTAAATATTTGTACAGCTGATTGAATACAAGCTTCTCAAACACCCTTGAAACAACAGGCAGCACAGAAATTGGTCGGTAATTTGACTGTATGGACTTGTCTCCATCTTTACGAATTGGAGCAACTTTAGCAGTTTTCCAAGAATCAGGAAAGTTGCTAGTCTCCAAGGACGTATTGAATATCTTTAAGAGAAACTTTGCAACATGTTTCAGAAAGAAACTTGAGATGTTATCATCAACAAAACTTTTCGCCATGCCCCGGGTACCGCAGTCAAATACCATGGTCCTTGAGGCTACAATTAAGCATATATACGCAACAGAACGCTTTGATTGAACCAATGCCATCTTTTCTTTAACATACCGGGTGTCTCAAAAAAAACTACCCCTTTTTGAATGGAAATAGGAACGAAACGATAAGATATCATTGCTCTCCAAGTGGACAGCTAAATTGATCAATCTTCAACTTAGATCCACATACCTTGCATTTAAAAATTGGCCACCAAAAACTGGAGATACAAGCTTGCAAAGTCAAAATTTACAGTGCACCCGAAACTAGAGGTTTTGTAAAAGGGCCTAGCCATGATTTGCTATCACAGGCATGTTGCACAGTAATTTTGACTTTGACCTTTAGCTTTCTCCATTGAAAAGAATTATACCTTGAAATGCTTCAATTGTTCTACAAATAGTTATTCCTTTGAGGAATCAATCCGTGCATTGCATTCCACTCCAAGTGTCAAAGAAGAAGAAAATGAACATATGCATGCTCATTTGGGAGATGTTGCACGACTTCATCATTCTTACTACATTTTTGTTATATTTGTGTAATCAGGGCGACTTCCACGAGTCTTTTTTATTCTTTTTAAAAGCGAAAAACTGAAAGTTAAAGTTTACAGGTGCTTTGGAAAAGATCCATAATACAAATCATGGCTAGGCCCATGTACAAAACCTCTGGTTTTGGGTGCACTGTAAATTTTGTCTTTGCAAGCTTGTATCTCCGGTGTTTGGTGGACGATTCTTAAATGCAAGGTATGTGAATCCCGGTATATACAGTGTCCTCTTCGCATAGCGCATCCGCTTTTCAGTGGACCCTCATTTTTAACACCTACTTTCTAGGGACATAAGCCCTTGCAGGCTAATTCTCAGTTCTACAGAACCCTTGTTTAACGATGATCTAGATTCATTCACGGGCTATCTGACGGTTTCGTTGTGTGGAGTGGTCACTGTAGCGGTTCTTTTTTTCTCCATGTAGTTCCTGTTAGATTATTTTCCTGTATTTGTCTTAGTATCTTTAGCATTGGTATTGGCATTAGTATTAGTATGTATGTTAAGTAGTATTTATGTTAAGTGTAAAAATGCAATTAGTGAGTAGAGTAACAACGTAGTGTGATGTTAAGTGTAAAAGTGCAGGGTTGCAATGTTTTTTCATGCTCCTTGCACTATCGTCTTGTAATGTAAATTGTTCGTTAGTATATTGTAAATTTTAGATGAAGATATATATATAAAAACCGCAGTCGAACGATTTATGGAAACGTCTGAATATTGTGCCGCAAATATCGTGGCTAAAGTGCCGTAAGATACCAGTAACTATGCCGGTAACTAAGAGACAGAACGAAGACAATGAGAGAGAACAAAGGAGGGCAATGGTTTGCCAGCGGCTGCCGCAGGCAACCTGTTTCCATATAAAATTTCACGGCCGAAGCTGTCGCAAGGATCGAAAAAAACTGAAATGATTCAACTTTTTCTAGATCATTACCGTACCGTAAATGTGATGGTTGCGGCTGCCGGCGGTACCGGGAGAAGTGGTTCCCATATAAGTTCAAATGGTTGCGGCATGAGGGCGGCAATGGTTCCGACAATGCCTTCGGCAGCTTACGGCTATTTGGAAACCAGGCTTAATGTTTTAACAACTGAACGTTTTTGTAATGAACTTTTCCACTCATCTAACCCGAGTAAGGTACGGTTCATGAAGTAGTTCTTACTTCAATGTCCTATCCTATCCACAGTTTATCGCTGAAGTCACTCTTGCTACTATCATTATCATTATTATTACAACCAACATTCAACATTATCATTAGTGGAGGTTCAAATTTACGACCAGGAGCTTCAACTGGAATAAGAATAAAGAAATGAGCATACCAGGTTGATGTTATCTGGGCTGTTCTAGCGATCAGACCTTGTGTCGGGTATCTCAGCCACTGATCAGAAGAAAACTGCTGTTGATATTCTGAGTTATATGTGATGCCTGCTTCACTCGTGCTTTTCGTCAAAGTGCTCACAGGGGGCAGTGAAAACGAGCCTGATAGCTGGGTCAACGCTACCGACTGTTGTGTTTCGATCATGGAGGGAGAAGCTACAAGAGAAGAGATTAATGGGTTAGTTTGGTTAGCAGTTAAGCCTGGTTTCCATTAAATCGCAGAGTGTCGCAGAGTGCCGTTAAGTGTCGCAGAGATTCTATCTCAGTAAGTTCCATTCGTCGCAAAGTGCTGCAAAACCAAATTCTGCGACCCTTGGCGACACTTTGCGATTTAATGGAAACCAGGCATTAGCTTGAATTAGAAGCTCATTAAATGATGGAAAGGTTACTAGATGAGGTGCGTTACGGAGTATGGAAGTCTTAAGCCAACCGCAAAGGTCTAACTGCCACATTAACGTCGAAGTTTACAATCGTGTACGGGCAATAGAAATTTGAAATATCGAAGCCACTCGGAAAACTTCTTATAGCGTTCTGTCAGAATCATCATCATAATCATAATCATAATCATAATCATCATCATCATCATCATCATCATCATCATCATCATCATCATCATCATCATCATCATCATCATCATCATCATCATCATCATCATCATCATCTTCATCATCATCATCATCATCATCATCATCATCATCATCATCATCATCATTTCTTAATTTTAGTAGGCTAAGTTAAAAGAACAGCTACGTTACAGCTAATTAAGGCCTACTTCTAAAGAACGCGGCAAACTTTTGGCACACGTGGTGAATCATATCCGGTGAATCAAAAACAACTTTTCATATTCGTTTTTTATACATTTGTACATTTAAGGAGGGTTGCCCTTCAACAAGTTGATTTTCAAGGGGCCTAGCCTTTTAAGTAATAAGATTTTCTGAATTCTACTAATGTAAGAAGTACATCTTTATCAAGCTGTTTCATCAAAGATCAAACTAGTTTTAGCGATAATGATTATCCTGGCAAGGCTTGAATGGCAATTGTAAGATGTTATGAGCTACAAGGAATTTGCACAGGAAATTGCTTACAAGAAAATCGGCCCTTTCGCCAAACATTGAGAAAATGGAGTACAGGGCATATGCAACTTGAGCAACTATATTCAGTTTGCTACGGAAAATCCTTCGCATATGCAGAGCTCAAAAAATATTTTTCTTCCTGGTAGCAAGCCAAGTACCTTCATTACTTTTTGCACACTTTTTTCTCCTTTCCCAATAAACCACCCCATTCTATCTCTTTACCTTTCTCTCCTTTCTTCCCTGTTCCTTTCCTTCCTCCCTTCCTTTCTTTCCTTTCTGCTCCCCTATCTTCCGTTCGCTTTTCCTTTCTTCCTTCCTGAGAAATTTGAGTATTTCAGCTACCTTCCTGGTAGCGCCGCTACCACGCTACTTCGTTTTTTGAGCCCTGCGCATATGTTTGCTTCATTCCACTGTTTTCTGTATCATAATACTTGCAAGGTACCTTAGCAACGTCTGAAAACTGGAAAGGCTTCAAACATTTTGCTTCGTACTATTGCTGATTGTCAAACGTCAAAAGATTTTCCTGATTCACGCAGCAGATGACCACGTGTGATTGGCTAGCGAAAGTTGCAGCAGAGGTTAATAACTATAACTTTCGATGTTGTTCGCATCATCGCGTATCAAAGCTGAACTACATTATCTATCAGCCATTTAAAAAGATGAGAGAGATAGCAATTAATATGCTAGGAAACAAAATTCAATTCCAATACAATACTCTCAAATGATGAACCAGATCTATACAAAAACTTCTGACGAACGAAAGACTGTTGTTACTTCTAAAAAATATGTCTCTGTATAAAAAAGCAGGAAAAATTACATATTTACAATGCCGAAAATGTCGAAAATTTACAATAACAAAAATATATTACAGACAACGGAAAAATTTATATACGATCCTTATTCAACTGCGTCTATCTTCTGAATCTCAATGGAAAGCAAATCTGGCGAGAAAAGGAATTTCTATATTTTTGTGAGGTTGACTTATCAGAATGGTTACAATTCTTGCGCACTGTAACGAAATACACTTTCATGATTCACAGTACCAGAAAGGAATAGAATGTTCATACCAAAATACTGGGACAATTGTAATAAATAACCAAAACACAACAACTCTAAAATATAAGAAAATTAGGCCCCAACAAGTTGCAAGATACAGTTTTAACCAATTTCAAAATTGCTCCCTTAGTTGTGGGTGTTACATTGCTACCTGATCATCAAATTTCTCGAAATTGGTTATCACTGCAAAGGTAACATATCAACATACCGGGTGCGCCAAGATAAACTACGCATGTTCGACGGGTCACGATGAATCACATATTAGAACGATTTGGAAGATTTATGAGCTAATCTTTAGCTAAGATCCTCAATTAGATGCTAGTATTATGTTTTGTAGAATTCTTAGTCATCTACTTATGGACTTATAATCAAGATTCTTAAAATTTTCGATTTCGAAAACAACGAAAAACGGTCAAAAAACATTGATCAAATTTTCTAAAGAGTCAACATAAATAGACAAAGAGAGAACATTTTCGTGGTGATTTGGGGATTTAGAAGCTGATCAAAACTCCATGCATGTTCGACCTTATCATTTCCCTTCACTACTGTTTGTCTTTTAACCCCCATGACAGGGCAATGCAGTACCCTCATAAAAGTATAAATTCAACAAAATATCAGAAGGAAATACATTTCTTTGTGTCCTTAAAACTATTTTAACACTCCTTTTAACAGTCAAACATTCCGACCAAGAACTAACTGTCATGCATTGGATTTCAACTGATCAATTTCTACATCCCCAAATTACCATGAAATGTTCTCTCTTTGTCAATTCATGTTCAGTCTTCAGGAATTTGATCAACGTTTTTTGACTGTTTTTCAATGTTTTCGAAATCAATAATCTTAATAAACTCCATCAATAGAAGACTAAAGAAGATAAAAAAAATACTAGCATTTAATTAAGGATCTTATCCAAAGATTAATTAATAAATCTTCGAAATCGGCCAAGTATACGATTAATATTGGCCTGTCAAAGGTGCATAGTTTATTTTGGCGCATCCGAGAGGTAACAAAATATGCATAAAATTTTTGCATCTCAGAATCCTTCGAACAGACTCAAAATCCCTGGATAAAATTCATAAGATTCCCCAGCTAGCCAGCATCGTGTAAGCAAGTCATGAAATAGTTATCTAATTTACATTAAATTATCAACCAAACTAAGTTAAAATATTTACAATAACAATAAAAATGACCAAGGATAAATTTCACATAATGATGCTTTCATGAACTGAAATGTTTACGTAGTCTTAAAACTCTGATGTTCTTCATTGTACTATCGATAGTATAAACAATGATAAGAACGATTTTATAAATAAACATAAAGTTTCTAATGTCCTCCTGAATCCACCCAATTTAAGTTTTATTGACCGTGACAGAAACGCGAGCTTTTTGAATCATTCAGGCCTCTGATATTCGCGACAGAACAGAAAATAGCTGTCCGGTCATATCTTAACTCATTCAGTGTCTCTCCAAGATAATCTGAAGGGACCAGAAGTTGATATAAATGTGACTGAATTTCTCCTCTTGGGCATCCCTCTTAACCAAAAATATTTGTGCGTCACTTTGAGCAAATTTATTGTTGGTTAGCTGGAAAATACTCTGAGATCCGACGTAACTGCATCCCGAACCTGGAAGTGCATCTGTCGTGAATGGGAGTCGTACTTAAGTTATCCTCCTCAAAGTTTACCAGATTTGTGCTTTGTACTTTTCATGGTTTGAGTACTTTGTAATAAAATAGCAGCTCTTTGTCCAACAACAATTTTTGTCTGCAAAATTTCTGGTACAACTTCAATTGGGAAGGAAGATCTTTTTTCCTTCAAAATAAGGTTACCAATAAACCTATCATGAGTGAGCATTTATTAGTAAATGACCCATCTATGGGGAGTTCTTCCCTTCTGTATAAACGGTTGCCGGTCCCTTAATTTATTCAAGAGAGATGATGCATAAAGGATTTCCATGAAGCAACTATCGCAACGTACAACCCGCTAATGAGTGATGACTAATGCAAAATGAAAAGATTAAAACCAACATTTCTGTACATCAAGAAACATGACCCTAGCGGACTTAGCTTTGAGTAAAAATATCAAGCAAAATTTTCGCGTTTGCACGAAAATACATTTCTCAACCACAATGCAAGTTGCTTAGGACTGCTCCATGATGCAAACAATTTAACAATACGGTACGCTAATAGCTCCGGCCAAAACCCAAAAGTTCTGGCTTTGAGGCGAAGGCAAATTGAAGCTATCTACATCTGTATTTCGACAGCAAGATACTCGTCGCTAGAGCCTATTAAATTCAGCGGTTACCTTTCTTCTGGAGCACCAAGAAAAAAGTCTTGGAAATATTAAGAAAATTTGACGACGTTGATGTTACTTTACACTACCCAATCGCTTGAAGAGTCTGTTTCATCCAGCATGCCTTGTATGTGTTGTTTCTTGGTTTGCCTTCGTTGTCGCCATTTTCATGGGCCATTAAAATAGCGACAAGCAAAGGCCAGTCAAGAGACAGCACGTGCAAGGAATGCTGGATGAAACAGACCCTTTAAGATAGCATCAAAACTTAAGAGGAAGAGATTGTCCAGCAATTTTAATCTGTAGGAAAAAGTCAACGAACACACCAACGTTAGTCAGCATTCCAATTCAGTGTCCATTCTTACAACATCTGAAGCAAACCCATTTATTACCTCTTCTTGGACTATCGAGACAGTTTTCTTTTTATTGTCAATAGAAACAATATCATCTTCTATCAAAATATTAACCTTAAAAGAGTCTGACTTACTTGAAAATGACATATTAGTTGCTTCTGATGCAGGTGTGTCCGGTGGTGTTTCTGTCTTTATATTCACAATTGCATCTTCGTTTTCATTTTCAAGTATTTTTGGCGGTGAGCTAGGGGGCATTCCAATCGTAAATACAGGATTTGGCTGCGGGCTCGGTGTCAGGAAGGAAGAATTACTTGATATCATTTCATATCCATTTTGCTGCGTAGCTGGAATAAAGATGCTTTGAATGTTGCCATAAGTGGATTCACCAATGGGTCTAAGTTCCGTTAGGTGCGGCTTTAATTCTTGATTTGCGTATGAAGTCACTTCTGAATCAACACCAGTTTGCGCAGTATATGCACTATGCATGAAACCAAGGTTTGAAGGTGGTATGATAGTTGAGTGGACTGGCTGGCGGATTGTTCTCGTCTCTGTGTTAGATACAGTATCTCCATCTTTGCTGCTGCTTTCTTGCTTTCTCATTTTTGCTCTTCTATTCGAGAACCAGACCTGAAGAAGAAAAAGAAAGATGTGGCAACACATGCAAAATAGTTTCACAAAAGCAGCCGATTTATCAGGTAAGCAAAAAAGGAATTGGACATTTGGAAAACTACAAGTTCCTAAGCTAAAAATCGCACTCCTCCAAACTATCATCATAATCAGCATAAAAATTAATTGATTAAAGTGCCCCTGACATGAAAAATAAAAAAAACTTCGAAATCGATTTTATGCTCTTATCTGAACGAGTAAACAGCGCTGAATCGAATGATGTGATTATTTCCGGCATATTATATCTTTAAGTATGTTTTTTTAATCTCTAAAGTGTCAATTTTCGTGATTCTTTGTGCCAATAAAAATGCGCGGTCAAAGAGGAATTTGAGGAATTTGTGACGTATTGCGTTGGAATCATCGGCGTGCGTGGTTAGATCACCTTAGTGAGGCACTATGACTTGAGCATGGTGGGCGCGAAGAAACGACCAAGAGGGGGAAATATTGTTGTGATTGAGTATCGAATGGCATCAGCTGTACGAATAGTAGCCATACTAGCCTGTGAACAGGCCTTTTCAAGCCTTTACCCAGCCATCTTCCACGGATGTTGATGCACAACTTCCAGACAACGAAGAACAACGATTATCATCGTTACGATTTGTGAGGCGACATCAGTTTTTCATTCATCAGCCTTGTGTTCGATAATTTTGAGTTAAAATATTTTGCTTAAAGAATGGAAAGAGCAACATCGGCTATGACATGACAGCAGAGACTGAAGCTGGTGTTGTTCATTCCGTTGATGCAATTGGAAGTGCTGTAAGCGGGATCAAAGGCAACGTTTGAGAAAGGTAGGATTGGCCAACGGGCCTATGTTTTGTTCGTCGTCAGACTTTTAATACCGGTTCCCTCGTCCTTACCTGTAGGTAATGAACTAGATTAACTCCTCTGAATATCTAACGGCAATAATCATCATTGATGAAAATAATTTCATGGCGGGCAACAGCTTCAAAGAGACCCTTGTTTGTTTCATTACTTCCGCATTCCCTCTTTTATTAGGAGAAGGCAATCCTTCATTATTCAAAAGAATAAGCCGTGTGTGTTGTTTTTATCTTTTATATTTTCGTGGGGTCCTTGTTCGGAGACAACCAAACTTTTATTTGAAATGCAAGGGATTGAATTCATTCTTTATGGTTGATTCGCTGTAGATTTGCTCCTGCATCAGTTCACCCATGGAAGAAGGGTCATGCAAATTGATGTAACATACCTCAGCTGTCCAATAATGCCCTCAAATGACGGTTTACACCAATAGCATTGATAGATCTTGTTTATCCCCAAGAAATCACGGACAATGAATTTAAACTGGCCAAGCGAAATACTGATTCATGTCAGGCCGTTAGATTGGGCCTATGTTCAAGCCTGACAATAACATTAGCTACCGCGCGCGGCCTGTTGATGATGAATTCGGTTACTGTTTTGCATGGTTATGGATACAAGGCTTGGGGTGGGGTGATACTGGGACGACTCACCATTCGTGAACAGGTCGCCTGTATCATATGCGACATGCGTTGAGGTTTTGAAAGGAATTCCATCAATATGTCCTCCTCTTCGACACCATTGTCCACATCTTTTTCAAAGAAGGCAAGCGGTTTTATCCTCGCATGGCTTAAAAATCGTTTCTAGGTAGCTGTTATCTTCAAAGCCTTCGTCAGTCATGAGTGCAATGTCATTTTGTCATTTCCAGGACGAATTTGACATGTTTCTCTCCGTTAATGGGCTTTATGTGATGCGTGATACTGGTGCTTCCACTGTTTTCATCAGTTGTTCACCTGGCATGCAATTTCTCAGAACACCAGAATACGTCACTCGCCCCAGACTCTTTTCAAATGAGTAGCCCCTATAAAACCCCATAAAAAGAGCACTTCTGCCCCTCAAATCGAAAAATGAATCATAGATATGGGATCAGCGATGTTTACTGCAACAATTTACCTGATAAAAAAATTTTCATTTTTTCATGTCAGTGGCACTTTAAAAAGTGAATTCGCATATAATTACACAGAACTGTGAATAATAACGACAATACAGCTGACATATTGAGAGAGTTTCCATTATACAAACTATATATATCTGAGTGACTCTGAAGGGGGAATTGAGATCAAACGTCGAAAGCTCCCCTTTAGCATTTAGCTCCAATAGACCTTTTAGCTATTCTATAAAAGAGCCTGGATCGAGCGATATTTTTATACAATTTTATACGCGAGGTTCGATAGAGTGGCGTTACAGCTTCGATCGCAATTGTGCACATTCGAAAATTCTACAAATTGTAATGAAATATTGTTCGATCCACATTCGTTTTCAGAAGAGCTAAAAGGTCTATTTACATTTAGTTAAAATGATCTTGTGTAAGCAAAAACAACATTGACAGACGACTTTGTGCTGTTATTGCGCTGTTATAAATTTCCGAATCATGCTTCATGACTGCCACCATCTTGTATAAAAAAGACAGGAGCTAGCGTCGCTGTTTAACGCAACCACGTTCTGAAAACAGCGTGTGATGGGTGACAGTAATGGCTCCAAACATGAAAGTCGTACAAAATTAGGTTCTATGATTGAAATTGGAGGAGACTGGCGGTTTTACATGCTAAACAGGACAGGATGTGGTTCTGAATTGATAGGTGCCCCTTACGCTACTTTTAGACTGGGGTCATAGGCCCAAATTCGACATCCAATCTTTCTTAGCATTTCCAAATGCCCATCTCCACCAATTCCCATGCCTGAATATAAATTTGGAAAGTTTCAATGTTTTGAGACCTCACCGTCATCTACAACTCCCACTGTTTTCAGAACATCTTAAACTCGATTGTATTTAGAGGCAATTTTTTCTTTGGAACGCCATATCTATAGCCTCGCTCGAAGTTCAAATCAAATTATGGAATGAAGACAACTGTTATTGTAATATCTGCGATTAGCTGAGATAAATATTGTACTTTTGTAAGTGGAGAGTTTGGATTGGTCACCCTATTCTCAAGGTAGACTAAGGGTTGTCCCAGAAAGTACTCCTGTGCAAGAGATTCAGGTTTCTTAAAAGACAAAGCGATTTGCCATTCTGAGGAATTGATTCCACACCTCAGAAAAGCACACCAATATATACAATCAGCTGTGATGAAAGTGTAGATCTATTTTTGAGGATGTAAAATTGATCTGTCTGAAACAGATCTGTATCACTTGTTGTACAAAATTAACCCTTGCTTCAAGTGATATAAAAAAGAAAACAAGTTGAAAAGAAACTCTAACTCCTTTCGACCTACGCCAACGTCTTTCTTTCTTTCTTTCTTTCTTTCTTTCTTTCTTTCTTTCTTTCTTTCTACACTTTCTTTCTTTCTTTCTCACTTTCTCACTTTCTTCTTTCTTATTTACTTTCTTGCAAATCCCCCGGGAACTATATTGCAACAATAGCAGCTCAAATGCAAGCTCATGAGTCGGCCTTCCAGAGAATCACTACCTCATTATGTCAGACTTTCCGTTTCGTCCGTTGAAAATCAAGTCTTTCAATCGGTAACCAGTTTTATACACCCTGTAGTAATGCTTTTATTTTCATTTATGCTTATATAAATTGAGGTTTGGATTGCAGAGAAAGCCTCGCCATAGTTACGAGGCTCATAAGCCATAGTACATCTTTGCCACACTGTTTTCGACCATTGTTTCCATATCTTTGTACTTTAAATGTAGACGCATTATGTAAGTCCCAGCATCGCTCATTGAATTGGATGATTAGAAAATAAAATATCAGATTAAAGATATGAACGAATACAAGGAATCACATCGTGGTGTCTATCCTAGATGTATCTTGTTTTGAATTGTGATGCTAAACAATCACTGTATCTTTCAAAACTATGTCACCGTGTAATTACCTGAACTCTAGTTTCTGGCAATTCAGCAACCTTGGCAATTTCTTCTCGTTTGACAGCATCAGGATATGGTGTGGACTCAAATGCCTTTTCAAGTATTTGAAGTTGTTCTGATGTGAAATTCACTCTATTTTTACGGGTCTGGCGCTTACCACTGGACAGATTTTGAATGACGGGAATTACTGGACCAGCAACTATTTGAAACTGTGGCTGTGGGGTGCTTGCTCGTTGTTGCTGCTGCTGACTCTGCTCACTTTGTTGCTGCTGTTCTAGGGGCTGTTGTTGTTGTTGTTGTTGTTGCTGCTGTTGCTGTTGCTGCTGCTGTTGTTGGTGATGTGACTGTTGTTGTGCTGGCTTCTGTGGACGCTGTTGAGCTTGTTGTTGTGCCTGTACCTGCATCTGGGCTTCATGTTGTTGTTGCAACTGCAGTTGCTGATGCGTCGCCATTGATTCAACATTGACAATTTGCACTACAAAAAGGAGTCCAAGTTAAAAGCATTACTTTAGATGTGGAAAAATAAGCTTGACACCTGCTACTCCTTTAGCAATGGCTACTAATTGAAAGCATCTACCTCAAATATTTTTTCATTATATCATCTTTTTACCTTCTGTAAATCCATTATGTTCTGACTTTGGTAATTCTCTTCTTTCTCCATTTTCTTGCACTGCTGCCATTGTTGGGCCACCATGTGAGGCCATTATGCCAAGAATTCCATTTATTGAGTAAGCCCCTCCTCTCGTTGGAAACTGGGCAAATCCACCAGGCATCAGCACTGGAACACCTTGAGCTTGTTCAGTTTTGATATCTTGACCCATGTCTCCTGCATCTACTTGTCCATTGCCACTATTCATATTAATTCTATTTCTTACAATGCGGTTGATGGAACTGACACTTGGAACATTATCCTGTGAGCAAATATTATCTACCAATAGCCTGTCTCTGATTTCCCAAGCAAACATTGTGGGATTTGCCAACTTATAGTCAGCAATTTTGTTTACTACCAAAGGAGTTGCAACTTTTGGCTTGCTTCCACCAATAACTCCTGGTCGGATTGAGCCAGTCTCATAATATCGCCCAAGAATCTTACTAACACAGCCATGGGAAACTCTCAGCTGCCTTGAAATATCACATGGTCTTACACCCTGGTGGGCAAGCTCTACTATCCTACGTCGTACTGGATCAGGCAGTGGACGACCATTGACAAATACACCACCAAGTTGATTGATACCTCCATGACCTATAATCAAAATAAGGATAGAACAGAAGAAGTCCAAGGAACAGAAACTATTCAGCTGCAACCTCTAGAAAAATGCATCTGAGGTGACAATTAACATATAAATAGACACAATGAAAATCCATTAGAATATGGCTTTTCAGTAACTGAAGCCTTATCTGGATAAGATCTGCTTACAATGCATTCTTCATCAAGATCCCTGTCATCCATTGACCATCTCAACAGTAATAAGTATGTAGAAACCATCAAGTTTACTAATGAGCGATCATGACTTTTTCAAGTTATTCTAAGAGAGAGGGTAGCTGACAGATTTGTTTTGCATGGGCAACTGGAACACACCAGTGCTTGCATTTAGAAAAACTCCTGTCACATCTTACTCCCGAGTACCGAATAAACAAGGGGGTGAGAATAATTGGGGAGGGCTGGAATGGTTCAATATAACAATAATTGAGGGGCTGGAACAATCAGTGTTTGGAGAAATTGAAAATTGTCGTTTTATGTGCGAAGAATGAGCACATTACGTGGTGGGGCAGATTTTGTATAGGAAGGAAGAGAGGGAGGTACTGTAGGTAGGTAGCTAGCTAGCTCAGGTATCTGCGGACGCTTTTGGTGTCAAAAGTGTAATAATAGGTAGGCATACATGAAATAGTTTGACCATTGAAGTTGTCATCATAGCCTCAATTAGGCTAGGTAATTTAAAACTTTTATCTGGCAACTTGACAGCAATATTTATGATGAAAATAAGCTGTTAACGAAGTTAAGCGAGTGCAGCTCAGAGCAGTAAGATGGAAAGACAATCGTCTGCCAACCTGTACTCACTACCATTCACCAGAAATTTGATGAATGATTCTTCTCACTTGAAATAATACGCAAGTTCAATTGTTTTCCCTCCAGATTCATCGAGCGGTTTTACAAAGCAAGTATTTGAAAATTCAACCCCTCCTCAGCCTTTACTCTTGAAAAGAGCGAAAATTTATCTACGGAAGGAGATTGTTTATTAGTTGATCGCGGGGGCTTAGGCCGCTGTTTGAAAATTGTCGGAGTAACGGATTCTCTGGAAATTGTATGTTTACTAAAACCAATATTTTGGGGTAGAAGTTTGATTCCTCATATAATGTCAAGGATCTGAGGCAAAAAAAACAATTTGATTTGTCTCACATCCTAACAGTGAACATGATCACTGGAAGTAATGACTTCACTGTGGCAAAGAATTCCATCTGTATACTCCAACAGACCAACTTCCAGTACTCAGATTCATAGCTTTCACGTTCCAGACTTCTCTCTCTTCATTATCGATTATCTAAAGAATACAAAATACAACAGCAACACACAAGCAGTGTCCTCTTTGACAACACCACTCTATTGATGACACAGAAATTCATTCTCGCCCCAACATTTTACATGCACGGGAATTCTTCGCACATCCCCATAGAGTATCTATTTTCATCTTCTTTGACATTTGGGATGTGCAATGCACGCATTGATTCCTCAAAGGAATAATTATTTGTGGAACATTTTAAGAATTTCAAGGTATAATTCTTTCAAAACAAAAAGCTCAGGTCAAAGTTAAAGTTCTGTTGCAATATGCCAGTGATATCAGATCATGGCTAGGCCCTTTTAAAAATCCTCTGGTTTCAAGTGCACTCCAAATTCTACTTTGTGAACTCATATCTCCGGTGTTCAGAGGATGATTTCAAAAAGCAAGGTATTGCATTTAAGTTGAAGATCAACAAATATGCCTGTGAAGTCAAAAAGCCCCGATATTTTATCGTTTCGTTTCTTTGTTTTGTCAGGGGGGGGGGTACTTTTTTGAGACACCCGGTATCCTTCAGAATGAGAACTCCAGGATTTCGGATTTCCGAATGACGAGCAGCTGCAAAGAAATTTCAGATCCCAATTTCTGCTTTTCCTGGGGCATTCCACAGACTTTACCGATAAACCAAACCTGAATCTGTTTTATGTTCTCATGAAATAATTACAACCGATAAACTACTATGCAAGGATACCACAGGGAGCATAGAATTGAATAAGAACCCTGTCGTAATTTACAATTGATTTGCAGTCTGTCTCAAAATAGATGTTGGGCAAATTAGATGTTGGGCAAATTAGATGTTTCGTAAAATAGATGTTGGGCAAAATAGATGTTGGGCAAATTAGATGTTGGGCAAATTAGATGTTAGGCAAAATAGATGTTGTGCAAAATAGATGTTGGGCAAATTAGATGTTTGGTAAAATAGATGTTAGGCAAAATAGATGTTTGGTAAAATAGATGTTGGGCAAAATAGATGTTTGGTAAAATAGATGTTGGGCAAAATAGATGTTGGGCAAAATAGATGTTGGGCAAAATAGATGTTGGGCAAATTAGATATTGGACAAAACAGATGTTGGGCAAAATAGATGTTGGGCAAAATAGATGTTAGGCAAAATAGATGTTGGGCAAAATAGATGTTGGGCAAAATAGATGTTTGGTAAAATAGATGTTGGGAAAATAGATGTTGGGCAAATTAGATGTTGGGCAAAATAGATGTTGGGCAAAATAGATGATGGGCAAAATAGATGTTAGGCAAAATAGATGTTGGGCAAAATATATGTTTGGTAAAATAGATGTTGGTCAAAATAGATATTGGGCAAAATAGATGTTAGGCAAAATAGATGTTGGGCAAAATAGATGTTGGGCAAAATAGATGTTGGGCAAAATAGATGTTAGGCAAAATAGATGTTGGGCAAAATAGATGTTGGGCAAAATATATGTTTGGTAAAATAGATGTTGGTCAAAATAGATGGGCAAAATAGATGTTGGGCAAAATAGATGTTGGGCAAAACAGATGTTGGGCAAAACAGATGTTGGGCAAAATAGATGTTAGGCAAAATAGATGTTGGGCAAATACATGTTTGGTAAAATAGATGTTGGGCAAAATAGATGGGCAAAATAGATGGGCAAAATAGATATTGGGCAAAATAGTTCAGAAACTTATCGAAGGTTCACTCATTAATTGCAGAACTGTGAATTTTGAGTATGCATCACATCGCCTGCAGTGTATTGCGGATCAGACTTTGTTTCTAAACACTGTTTCTAAAGTACTTTCAACAAAATCACAATTTTGGAATACGAGTCTGTACTCAATCGAAATGCAGTCAGTTACACTTAGATCACTGCCTGTGAATGTTATGAAGATGCTATCGAAATGTCGCTTGCAGACCAATCGGTGCCCGAAGATGCAGTTGGTAAAATTGAAGTTGAAAACAGTTAACGGCTTGCAGTATTCAATAACAGTTAGCATCCTGTGATTTGAAATTGATTAATTGATAGAAAGCAATTTTTTTCGGTAACGTCAAATGTGATTTCCTTACTCGATGAGGCATATGATATCAATTTCCACTGATGAAACTATTATTCAATTTTTTTTTTCATTTTTTTATTTTTGTCCACCCTCTGGCCCACTGTGCACTCTATGGACAACACAGAAATTCATTCTCCCCCCCCCAATATTTTACATGCACTGGAATTCTTCGCATACCCCCATAGGGTCCCTATTTTCATAGTTAAACACGTATAACTTTGGTCCTGTTGAATGCACTTCTTGAAACTTTTTCTTGCATTTATTCAGAAATTATGTATAAGTTAACAAGCGAATAAATAAAGTATACCGTAGCTCTTCAAGCGAATGCTGATAGAACCAACAAGAAGCAGAACAACTTGAACACGGTAGCAACAATTTGAAAGCTAGAAAAAACTTGCCTACAATCCACAATGACAACAAATAGGGAGATATTTTGGAAATGTTTCCAGTTGAAAATCAGATGTTTGAAAATTAAGATGAAATCTTGCTCACACCAGACCCTCATGATGGCCTAAGTCTAAACTAATTTTCCCTGCCAAAAAATATTTCTGGGTTACATTCAAGCCGGAAAGCGGGCATATTCATGTTATTTTAAGTTTTGTGCCCGATTTATCACAATTATGCTTGAAAATTTAACATTGCTGTGATTAGGCCTCCTAGTGTTGCATCAAAAATAGTTGACAAGTCTTTTATGTAAGCATTCACGCATTTCCATCATAAAGCAAAACTTGTCATTTTATTGCCATCGAAATACTACCAACTTAAATCAAGGATTAAGTTGTCTTTGCTCTTTGGTTAGACTTTTTGTCACTCAGGTTTTGGGTTTGGTCTAGAATGTAGGGCTTCAGGTTCAAGTTTCAGGTTGGGTATGCTGGCTGCATGGATACCATTAGCACGAGTCTGGTGATGTGCCTGTTTGTGTGCATTTGTTGTGTGCATTTGTCATGATTTTTCTTACTTCAAGTTTGATTTGTCGTATTTTTAATTACACTGTACTTTAAAAAAAACTAATTTCATTCTAACAGCAAAATCCTGCTAGAAGCCCATATAACTTTTTCTAATGCAGCAGGTAGAAATACAAAAAATTATTAAGTATTCTAACTCAAATTTATTCACTTATTATCTATGCACAGCATAACTAAGCCCACATAAGCTACACAGGCAAAGAATATGGGCACAGTAAGTATATTTCTTTCAATAGATTTAGAACTTTTTTCAAAGCTTGGGGAGCTAAACTTCTACCCCAAAATATCGGGTTTAGTAAACATATCGGGTGTCCCAAAAAAAAGTTCCAGTGTTTGATTGAACGTAGAGAAAAAGTTTTGAATCTGGCAATTTTTAATTACTCTAGTTACATGCTTGATATTTCAACATACAATTTGGCATATCGTATGACAAAATTAGTAATCTGAAAATGGAGTTATGAGCTCTAACATTTCATGTTCATGTTCAAGGCAGGACTTGCCCAGTCGTCATACAAGAAGGAAAGTGATGACTTGTCGCGAACAGTTGCTCATTAATTATTCATATAAGATCTATGTGACCTTAATAGGACCTAACCGCAAGGAACTTGAAAACAAGGGGGTCAGTTGTATCTGTCTACGTAGGTGAGCTGTTTTGGAAATGGTGGCGCCAATATGTTCGTTTTGACATACAGCCATTCATGTTTCAAAGTTGATTTTCCCCCGTCAGTTTCCTTCAGGAAAAAGCAATATTGTGTCTGCTATTGGTCAAAAATGATGATCAAAGGTGCCGTCTGCCGTACCAAAAACCATCCGGCCATCCAGCTGTGTTATCCAGCTGTGAACTGTTCGCGACAAGTCGTCTCGTCATTTCTTCCAGGACGACTTGGGCAAGTCCAGTTCAAGGCGAAACCTGAGAGATTGAGCCCCTTCCTCTATCATCACGCTGAAGGAGGGATCTACGGATGAGCAACACAGAACTGCGCTTACACTTTTGATCATTACCTTGCTGACGAGCAAGAGTTTTGCTCCTTCGGCATATTAAATCATTAAAAGTAACGTCTGAAAATTCAAATCCAATGGGTCTAAGGGTCTTTGGTTAGGTGCGAGATTTCAATCCTCATTTGAAAGGGGAGACGTGCGATCTATTGCACTCCTTGGGAAGAGGAGGTGTGTGCCAAGGTGTGCGAGAGTGATCGCACGCCATTCCCAGAAAGGCCTGGTCTTGGGGGAACATACTTAGGTTGTACTTTTACCACTAATCCCTTCAAGATAGCTGCACAAAGCTGGAAAATCCACTGTTGCATTACATTGCACGTCAAACAAAGAATTGAAAACAATTTTTGATAAAGAAAAGAAACCGCGAAACTCCATAAGAACCGTGTGAAACTCCCGTTTGAAATTCCCAGTTGGCACAATGCAACAACAGCAGCGAGCTGTTTGTCCCGAGACAGTCTATGAAATCAGGTGGAATTTCACACAATCAAAAAGCATTCAACCATAAGTGAAGTTTTCTCTTGTAAACAAAAGAATTTCTGCCCCCTTGGAAAGTTTCACTGGCTGGAAAATGGTCTTTACTTTGAATGTCCTCAGTGAATAGAAACCTTGTCTGTCATCAAGGTTGAGCGCATCGTCAACTCAATGTTTGTGTGGGTCCTTGAGGGTTTCCCCTTTGAGCACCATGGAGCAGGACGCCGTACAAATCTCTCTGGTTTTGTCTTGAACATGAACATGAAATGATAGACCTCATAATTCCACTTTCAGATTACTAAGTTCTTCTTACGATATGTCAAACTTTAAGTTGAAATGTCTTACATGTATCTCAGAGGCGCCGGAAGGAAGATGAAGCGGCGGGGGCAGCGAATCAAAAGGGGCACTGCAAAATTGGAGAACTGACACACAACTCTCCCCATCATTTTCCAGCATTTCTCGGGAAAATTTTTATCCCACCAACCTGCCGTATACTCATCAATTCTTTCTGCTTGTTTTTGAAAGAACCCAGAAAACCATCTTGTGAAAGGGGTGGAGGGCTCGATAGCTCAAAATTTCAGATGTATACGAGAAAGGTTTTAGAAAAGGGCACTTCCTGCCCCCGTGTTGCCCCCGCACCTTCAGGGCAATGGGGGCAGCTGCCCCCACTGCCCCCGTGCCTCCGGCACCCTTGATGTAGCTAATGTGAAAAGAAATGGTCAGGTTCCAAACTTTTTTCTCTGTGTTCCATCAAACGTTGGAACTTTTTTTGGATACCCGGTATAGTTTCCACAGAATTGTCGCTGTCAAGTTGCCAGATAAAAGTTTGAAATTACCTAGCCTAATTGAGGCTCTGATGACAACTTCAATGGCCGAACTATTTCATGCATGCCTACCTATTCTTACACTTTTGCCACAAAAAGTGTCTGTAGATAGCTACCTACCTACCTTCCTCTCTCTCTTCCTTCCAATACAAAATCTGCCCCACCACGTAATGTGCTCATTCTTCACACATAAAAATGTGTTGCTGATAGTACTTAGGACATGAACCTTTTCGGGCTAGGTTGGATAGTAAGGGGGGCCTGATAAGAATACATGTTGCTGTGGTAAATCTCCTCATCCAGGCAAGCGTTAGCCTGCGTGCAGACTTGACTAGTTTATCAAAATTGAATAGAGTTGAATGGAAAATTGAAAATTGGCTTCTCATTCAACTCAATTTGATTTCGATAAACTAGTCTAGTCTGCACGCAGGCAAGGCAACGGTGTGCAGTACCTATTTAATTAGGGGTCTCGGTGCCTCATGTGGAATTCTACAGGCATTTTACTGGAAAAGAAAAAATTGATAGGCTTGGAGTGCTAGGAGATGGATGCTGGAAAGCTTCAGGCAATATTGGCTGGATTCCTTTGCCCCCAGGGGGATACATAACATGTTGAGGGTAAGTGTTTGTGCCACCCATATGGGCCGGTTTTGGACCCAAAATCCTCTATACAAGGGTCCCTTTTGGCAGATTTTCCTTTTAAGCATGGATGGGTTATCCAGAAATTGGGAAAAATAGTCAAAACAGGGTGTTTTCTGCCAAAATTCATCATGATCAAAAAAGTGGGTATGACGGCCAGTTTTTCAGTAATTAGAAGAGGGTAACTTGATAACCAGGTGGCAGACCATCGTCCCTGCAAGTCATATGTACCCTCCCCAGGTTTGCCCCTCAGGTTTTGAATATTCAGGCATTTGATAATCAGTTTCATTTATGTTTATGTTTTGGTTGTTTTGATGTCTGCATTGCAATCCTTGCAACGGACACATTCTGTTTAATAGGTTATCTCTTTCCTGCCCATCTGCTTAAGGATCTTTCCACTGTTTTGTCTGTTACAACACGCATGACAGCTCCTGTAAGACAGACACCCACACAAAGCATTTTGAGAAAATCTTGAGCAGGAAAGTGGGGGATCAAACTGGGGATCACGACCCCCAATCCCTTTGGTCAACGACAACGTTGGCCTTGCCTGTGAAACTTGATTTGATTGTGGAAAATTAAAGAAAAATCTGCAAGAATGTTTGGCTCTTAATTTTGCCACCAAACAGGCTCACTTTGCCCCACCTATAACCTTCCTAAAGCTGCCTGAAAGAAGAAATATGCAGCAAGGGCAACCATACCAGGTCATGTCATGTACAAAAACACCATGCTTGCTGTAAAAAAAGCAAAAAAAGCGTGGGCCTAGGGTACCTACCTACTACTGACACAAAATATTATTACATTGATTCAAGTTGATTCATATCATGTGCCATGACTTGTTTATCAAAATAAATCTTAATGCAATAAAGGCAGTAACAACGTACCTTCGCTTTGTGCAGGACGGTTGTCTTATCTGTGTTGGTTGGATGGCAATAAAAACATTGATGAGATACAAGCAAGCAACGAGTACAGAGCACACAGTGCCAGTAGTGGCCTAACTAGGAACTTGATTGAACTGAGTTTCACAGCTGTTCCCTTGACGAAAGGCGCAAGGTGAATCAACTCATTTATTATTAAAATTTTAAGTAAACTTTGACGTATTGTAAATATGAATTGGAGCGAGAAGTTAATTAACCTGCATGTGCCATGATTTTCCACTTGAGAAGAGATGATCGTCAGTGAGGCTTGAAGTCTCCTCTCTTCGCTGTGTTGACTGTCTCCTCTCAACCGTTTCTAATTGCGTCTTTCACTGCAGACCAAGAAATAAATGTTCGTTGAAAATAAAAGTTATTGCTTTAAAACAGCAAATCATGAATTCGTAACAGTATTGCGTATATGGAACAATCAAAGTTAGAATTAATAAGTTTCGCACAAGTTGGAAATCTTCCTGTCCTCCTCATTTCTATCTAATTACCTTCTGAAGCCTCTCCCCATCACGTGACGTCAACGCCTGATTGTGATTGGTTACTTTGGAATGTTGATTAGATTTGCAAAAAAGAACATTTGAATCACATTTGAAAAGATTAGTGCTTGTTTATAAAATCTCTTAACCCTCTGAAAGATATATTTTTGTGCTCAATATTATGTTTTCGAATACAAATGATAGAACCTCCCCGAAATGAAGCAAAAAGTAATAAAGTAAGGGGGACCCCGGTGTGGTGCCTCAATGAAAACTGAGGGAAAATTGTTGGTTGCTACCAATTTATGTATAGACAGCTGGTTCCCCTTTTTTGTAACTCATTTTTCTAGGACTTTTTAGAAGGGAAATTAGAAAATTAAGCAACTTGAGCCTCAAAGTTTCAAAATCTACCATTTCGAAAGACCAACACGAGGCAAAATGGTCTCTCCTCCTATATCGGACCCAAAATTTGGGCTTAAAATCTTCTATTGTCAACAGCCTTACTTAAATGTGCTGACATCGACATAAGGACAACTCACTAGTGAAAAGGTGCCTTAATCCAGGCATTTAAGAAACCACTTCACACCTTAGCCTAAAGTTTTTCTTATAATTATGATACTTCTCATGCTTTGAGGCTCAAGTTTCTTAAGTTTCTAATTTCCCTTCTAAAAAGTCCTAAAAAATGAGTTACCCTTGCAACAAAAGGGGCTATCTAGCTATCTGCATAAATTGGTCATTTAGCCATATGTGTATGCATGAGCGATAGGACACCCAGTGTGTAGCAGTTTGAATTTATATCAGTAGCGAGCTATAAAAGGTAATGTGTCCATACATAAGGATCGGGTGCACCCGGCCTGTCAAGTCATCCATCAAAATATCGGGTTATGATTGGTCAGTTCCATTGTGATGCAAAACTGATCACATGAAATGCTAGCCTTACACAGGAGTGCACATGCAGAAGCAGACAGCAATAATGGCTGCCTCGTATCAATGTTGAAAGTGATCACATGGAAAATCACATGTTTCTTATTGCCCCCCGCAGAGTTGCTGGCTATCACTGGACACATTGCCTTTAACTTATTGTTTTTTTGTATCTTGAACTTGTTTTTACTTCGTACAGAATCACCTTTCAATGTTTCGTAATTTTGAAATTTTCAGTAGTGAGCCACCTTAAGTGAAGATCCACCTTAACTCGTAAGGTGGCTCACTATACAGTAAAACCCCGCAAACACAAGAACATACTTTTCTAAAAAGCAGACTGGCTCGGCTCTTAGAAATGAGGTACTTATGACATTCTCAGGGTGTCTTTCTTATTGCAAGGACACTTGTGACTATAATGAATATATAGCTACAGTGTAGGGTATAATGACTGCATTCAAATATTAGAGCATGGTACTTTTGTTGTTGACAAATCAGTTTATATCACGGCTTGATAAACAATTGACATATCCCTGAAAACTGTTAGAGGTGCTCAGTTATCAACAGTTGGGAGTTTGCTTACACTGATATCATAAAAATTCTTAATCAAGTGTACCATCTCATAAGAGCCTAGGAGCAAATCAGTCTGTTTTTGGTTCTTATCTTTGGATGTCTTTTTCCACAAAATCAGTCTGCAGATTCTTACTTTGCTATGTTCTTGTTTGCGGGGTTTTTACTGTACTACCCAGTATGGAATGAAAGGTGTGTGCGCCGGACATGTCCGGCGCACAGCATTAGTTGATGGCGCACGAATCGGCGCACAGAATGCAATTTTATGCTTGGGTAATACAGTGTTAGGTATACATCTCCTGGTTCACGGCGCACACAACGTTAGGTATAAATCTCCGTCCGGCGCACGAAAATCGAACATTCCATACTGGTGTACTACTAACAATTTCAAAATTACGAAACATTGAAAGTAGACTCGATAACATGTCGTAGCTTCGCTTTTTGCCTGAACTGTTATCGCTACAACTACGACTCATTGGTCATTCCCATACGCTTGCGAAAACGGTAAAGTTCCTTACTGATTCTATTTGAAACCATTCTGCTGCTCCACAAAAAAGTTCGACTGAGCAGTGTTGGAGTCTCTATCACTCCTGTGTACATTCGAACATTCTACAAAAATTATCAATCTGTCGTTCGATGCACATTCTTTTTTAGGATGTAGCTGTGGGCCTAAGACCCCGTTTACACTGTGCCGGATAAATTTTATCCGCATCAAAATTCGTTCAGATAGGTGTCGCGTTTACACTAAACCTAAGCTATCCACTTAGGAAAGTGGATTAAATTAGTTCACATAGCTATCTGGTACAGTGCAAACGGTTTTATCCGGATAAATTTTATCCACATTCACTGTGAGGTTAATTTTGATCCTCAACGAGGCTTCTTCAATAGGGGGCAGTCAAACTCATGAGTGACGAAAGTAGCGCCAATCCCGTTCCTAGTCAAGAATGACTGCATTCGCGAATTAAATCATACTTTTACCAATCTGCTGATCGTTCTTCGTCAATACAAGTCACATTAGCTTCCTAATAAGTGGGTTTCCCTCTTCTTTTCCAACTCGGCTACTTGGCAGTTTTAACAACGAATTATAACCGAGCTAATGTACGTTTACAATTTTCTTTGATGTTGAGCGAGAAGCAGTTGATGTCGATTCTTTGATGATTGTACTTGTCGTGGGAGTTTACATTGTTTGTGTATGATTTTGGTCACAAGACTGCAGTTCTCCGGCACAGTGTAAACGGGAGCACAAAGTGGATAAAACTTATCCGGCACAGTGTAAACGCAAATCAATCCGAACAAATTTTATGCGGATAAAATTTATCCGGCACAGTGTAAACGGGGTCTAAACCATCTAGACGACGGGGCGACAGAATCCTGTCGCCGATAGACATTTTTTGCCGTTTTTACAGCTCTTTGTCCATAAGGCCCTCAGTGGAGCGATAACAACAACAACAATTCAACTCAGTGAGATGAGCGTAAGAGCGTAACTTGAGGGTCCTCATGGTAGTGAGGCTACATTGAAAGGTGGTTGTGTACGAAGCAAAAACTTCAAGACACAAAAAAAACAATAAGTTAAGGTGGCTTACTACTGATAGAAACTTAAACTGCTACACACATGGTGTCCTATCGCTCATGGTGTATGCTATCAGTAATTGTCAAGAACATCCATTAAAATTTTGGCAAAAATCTGTAAAATCCAAGATATCGTGGTAGCAATTTCTTATGAACCCTGTATGAATTTTAATGCTTTGAGACCATCAGACCAGTACTTGGTGTCACTCAAAGTACACGTTTTTTTATAAGAAACTGGTTTATAAGAAACTAGTACTAAGATGGCCAACATTTTAAGAAACTCTAGTACTATGTACTATGAAGCAGAGTGTCCGAATAAATAACGTCTACAGTTCTTTTCAAGAAATTCTATCAGGAGTGCCACAGGGATCAGTTTTAGGTCCTATACTTTTCAATTTCTACATAAATGATCTTTTCTCTTTTATAAAGCAAGCAACCATGTATAATTATGCTGATGACAACACGCTGGCTTTCTTTTCCAAATCCTTGCCAGATCTTGTCAACGTTTTGGAAAATGAAGCAGACAGCGCTTTGTCATGGCTGGAACAAAATGAAATGATTGCGAACCCGAACAAATTCCATGCACTTTTTGTTAAAAAAGATCAGACAAATTTTTGCGGCATAAATCTTGACTTTCAAGGACATTCTATAAAATCTGAAGAGACTGTTAAACTCCTAGGTGTTACACTAGATTACAAATTGAACTTTGACCCACATATATCACACCTTTGTAAAAAAGCTGCGGCACAACTGAACGTTCTTAAGCGACTTAAGTCATTTATTGGTTTTGCTGAAAAAGAAGTTTTGGTTCAAAGTTTCGTGTATTCGAATTTCAACTATTGTCCTTTAGTTTGGTACTTTTCGTCTTCAAAATCGCTTCAAAAAATTGAAAGGATACAGGAACACGCGCTAAGATTTTTGTACAATGATCATAAAAGTTCCTATAATGATCTTCTTATTAGGTCAAAGAAGTGCACAATGCAAGTTGCTCGTCAGAGAACCCTCTGTATCGAAATATTCAAGACAATCAAAAATTTAAATCCATCTTTTATGCAAAGTATCTTTAGTTCAAGAACTTCAAAGCATCCTTCACGGAATCCGAACAATTTAAATCATTATCGACCAAATCAAGTGACTTTCGGTTCCAAGAGCCTTAAAGCCATGGGACCTCAGATCTGGAACTGTTTGCCAAATGAATTAAAATCAGCTGACAACCTCAACAGCTTCAAATATATGATAAAACAAAGGGATGGTCCTTCCTGTAAATGCAACGTTTGTAAATATAATGATATCCTATAAATTATGTCCATTCACATCCATCCAAGTTGTTTTAATATTTAGCTTTGTACGTATTTATTTCCTTAGTTATTTCCTTTTCATTTGCTGTGTAGTGTATTCGATTTAGATTAGTTATGTGTATATATGTATATATGTATAGCTAGAAATAGAATCGAATCAAAATAAGGTTACAAACAAACAAACAAACAAATGTCTGCAAAGTACTAAGACACTTTTCAAAGCTAAAAGCATGAATTTTATAGCAAATAGATCGTTGAACCTTTATCATTGGGCAATATTATCTGAACTTTTTTTACTAAAATGGACAAACATGTTAACTTAAGAAACTTTTAGTACTATGGCCTGATCCAAGTTTCTTATAAAAAACGTGTACAAAGAAACTGTATTTTTTTGAGCCTCAAGAGTTTCTTGTAGGTAAGGGGACTAATCATTTTTCAGTAGCCTAAAAGTTTCTTTCAGGTGGTTTCTTAAATGCAGGGCCTTACTGTATTACTCTGAAAAACCTAGCCTTATCTAGGCCCAAACTCTGCGATTTCTAGGGTACCAATCAGGTTGCGAGATTTGTGAATTACTTTGGTTACGGCTATTGCAATAGAATTTCGACGCCTTTTCGTCCTTTGTTTCCCTGCGTTCTTTGATTTGCTGATATCACTTTCTGATAAGTCGTATCTTGAATCTTACGGCAGTGGCGTTGTGGGAGCATAGTTTTTTGGGGGGGCAAAGGTCAGAATTTTTTCGACAAAGTTTGATTGAGAATGCTATCGATTGCAGTGACCAAATATCTTTGAACTGCCATCATTTCGAAGTGCCATAACAGTGAAGAATCGATCAAAGTACAGAGCAACCCTTTTTTGGGCGGGATTCGTTTTGGGAATGAGGCTAAAGCGAGGTATAAGCGGAGGAAGAAAACCTGGGGGTTCGGGGGCTTGCCCTCGGGAAAATTTTTCATGACTATGCCTGTAGATTGTTGGAAAATACCATTTTCAGTGAATAGTTGCAACTAGGTAATTTCAATTTCTCCGACAAGGGTGGAAAATTGCCGAAATTTCCGACAAAATTCTTGCAGGGGGGCCATGGCTGTCGCGAATGATCACGAACTCGAAAGAACGTTCTGGAACTTTCTGAACATAACTAGAGCATTCTGGAACTTTCCAAACATAACTAGAGCATTCTGGAACTTTCTAGTATCAAACAGGAACTATATCATAACTTAATCTTATTATTCATTTATTATCATTGAGAAACTAAATATAGATAGAACATTCTAGAATATTCTAGGGCAGAAATTTCTCGTAGTATTGTAACAGAGGTCAATTTCGACATTTGCTTTGCCTCGTTTAGAAATGATTCTCATTTATTCCTAACATGTAGCCAAGGAAATGACTACAACAAAGTTTCTTATCATGGCATTTTCCCACGTTATTTTGGCTGTTTACTCGAATTTGGTCTATTGATGTCCTCTGTAGACGTGTATTTCACACATAACGCTGCCCCAATAGGAATAGTATATTGCGTTCGACAAGCATCGATTTCGTAACTGTTTTACGTCATTGTTATTTCGAGACTAGGCCTATTTATTTTAACTGCCCCTAAGTGAAATGAAGACGCATCTTGTTACTCATTTTAAGCTAAGCTGCCTTAGTTCAAATGGCAATCAAAACACACATAGGAATTCTGACAATCATATACCACTTTTTAAGTAGACCCTTGTTTTCCCATTTGTTTACTTGAGTTGATTTGTTGTGTTACATGTATTATTCCTTTGTATAATTTACAATAAATAGAGTAATTACTTGTTGGTTCGGAGAGAAGGTAAACAGAACAGCTATGTATGATCCAGGTTAATTCTAGAAGGGAGGCGCAAGATGCTTGCGAAAGATCTTGTTGTCTGTTTCATTTTGATGTATTGAGATTTTGGATGTATTTGGAATTTTTTGACGTGTATCGACGTATTTAGTGGCTTGCGAGTCCACAGAATAGATTAATCGCGGAATTGTGAAAGGAAGAAAAGGTTATGCGATTTATTCATGAAGAAGTGATGCTCTGGACATTGTCGTTTCTTTATAAACTCTTCATCAGCAACCGCTCGTGCTGATTATGGACGTCGCTTATTATTATCGTCTCCCAAAATATCCCCCATTACAGTATTCTTAGAGACTATAAATATGCCTGAACTTGTAAATAGTTTCAGAATTTGATTTAGACGTTGAGAATAAAGCTGCATGAGAAATATATAAGAAGAGACTATAGTAAACATAATAATAATAATAATAATAATAATCAATTTATTTAAAGTTGGCGCTAACATAACTATGTACAGTAAATATTAAAAACAATACTATACAAGCTAATCCAAGCCAACTGCTAAAGCTAATACATCTAATGAATATATATACATGATTAAATAAAGAAGATATAAAATACAAGGTATAAAATTTCAAAGCAGAATTAAAAACGTAATATCATAAAAATCCGAGCAGTTTAAAATTTAAAATTCTGGCTCTGGTGTGTGATCTGTCGCAACAATGGCCCTTGGCCCTCCCGCCACGACGCCACTGTCTTACGGATTGATAGATCTTTGCATCTTTGAATTTCACCAGGGACCGCGGAGCCGGGGGGGGGCTGGGGGGCTTTAGCCCCCCAATAATTTTCAAGAGATAGTTCTTAGCTTTTTCTCAAATTTTATTTTTATGATTAACTATCGCCATTTGCTTTATCAAATCGTTAACACCCTTATTTGCGAGTGTCTGTATACCCCACAGTACCGTTTCTCATCCATTTATCAGAAATCCAGCTGAGCAGGATGTTTTAAAAGGTTTTTGTCTCAAAAGAAATGTGTCCAATAGCATTATGCCAAGATATAACAGTTTCATCATGGTAAGCACAGCTTCAAAACCCAAAGTTTTAGCAAGCGATAGGTGAAATGCTTCATGATGTGCGGCTATTTTTAAAGCGAATTTCAGTTCCTGAAAGATAGCTGATGAGGGCAGTTCTCCAAACATGTAAATCGCAGAATGTTAACCAGGCAATGAGCAACGAGCTTGAAGGACGATAATTTTTTTGGCAAGACGTCTATCAACTACGCTTTGCTCTCTGTAATGTCCAAACACGTATAATTTAGCAATTCTTAATACTCACATGAAGAGCACAGAAAATATCAACTCTATCGACGTTCCAACTAATTTTTATCAAGAGACCCAACAACGGAAAACAAAACTTTCGAAAATTTGAAAAAAATCATTGGATTTTTTAATGCTACAAAATTAAAACAGTGTTTGCTTTACTAGGTTCTCTATGTTTAAAATGTTTGCTTCTGAAAGTAGAGACACAGACACTGTGTTTGTTTCCATATCATTATTTTTCGGAGATAATAATTCCACGAGATTGTGAAAGCTTTTTTAACTTTAGTCCTTTCATTCTAGGCTGAGCCTTTTCGCTATGAAATATAAAAAAGTAATACAATACACCTCTATAAATGATGCTTTTTAATGTGATTTAGTGATTGGATATGCTGATGATAACTGTCTTTTCTAAGGCGAGTTTGCCTATGGAAAGGGGCGTTGGTCGCATCAGGTTCTCCATTACTTTTTAGCCCCCCAATCCAAAATGTGCTCCGCGGTCCTTGAATTTCACAAGAGTTCACAAAATAGGAAACTGATCCTGTGGGATGGTTACAACAAGCATTCTTTCTCTTGATCTTTGTTCCAAAAATGAATCAACAAGTTGCAAGGAATTTGATTCATCCTTGCTTCTATCATAACATATTTCATGCGATGTGATGTTTTCAAGGGCGCCGGAGGCACGGGGGCAGCTGCCCCCGTTGCCCTGGTGGTGCGGGGGCAGCACGGGGGCAGCTAGTGCCCTTTTAAAAAAAATTATCGTACAGCCTGCATCTGAAACTTTTGACCTATTGCTTCTCCAAATGCCCTCCAGTTCTGTCAAAAGATGATCTCCGAGATTCTTTCAAAGTCTAATAGAAAGTAGTTTAGTACAGGTATAGTAAAAAAAAATTTTGAGAAATGCTCATAAGTGACTGAGAGAGTCATTTTGAGCCAAGGTAGTGGCTGCCATTTTCAAAAATATTCGTTGACAAACTTCTCCAGGCATTTCTTGTTGGAAGCAAGCAGCACTGGACTGTAAGAAGCAGTCTAAAAGACAGTGTAAAAGATGTTCACGCAAACAGCTATGATTGATAGACAGTTATTATATAGCTGTCTCAAAAAAGTTGTTCGACTTTTGATTAAATACTAAAAAATAACGATACACTGAATGGACACTTAGTCGAGTGACCCTTTTTCTGAGATTTTAAATTAATTTTTGACACAAGAATCTTGCAAATTTGCTAAAGGCTCCTGAAGTTACAAGCCTTTGAAGTTCAAGTTTGTGCGAAAACTGAGACCAGAGGTCTCAAAATGGAATTTTTGGCAAAAAATCTCATTATTATTATTAACACTTTATTTACAATGTTGGCATAAAAAAAGGTATCAAATAGCTACACATGCATAAAAAATATTTACAAGTATAGCTAATAAAAGCCAACAAGACCATCGTTTCTGCTATTTGTCAATTTTTTAATGGCGAACCAAGTGGGATTTGAACAGATCTTTGATAATCTAACTTTAAGCATATGGATGCTATGAGGAAACAGATCCCAAACAGATTCAATCTCTCGTTGATTATGTTTGGAACCACTGTTTTTGGACATAAGCAATGTTAAGCAAATTTGGACAATGATTGCAGGAATTAAATTATTTTTTGGAAGTCCTATTTGGTTTGCTCTGATATCAACAAGAGGAATGACATTATGGCCACAGGGTAGTCATTGTCCTTGCTCCTTGTGGTCCTGTCCATGTAGTGTTTGTATAGTTTGTATAGTAATTAGGAAGTATAGTAGGATGTAGGTGTAACATGTATTGTAAAATTTTAGATGAATATAAAAAAAACATTAGACAAGCTTCTTTTTACCTCGGTCTTAGAGGTTTTTTGCACGACAAGCAATCTGCTGGTCTCTGGTTTCAGCAACAATGCCTGCCAAAAGTCTTGGAACACCTCTGCTAATTTTGCCTTGTTTTGCGATTTTCCCCTCTCCCCCTTACAACAATGTTGTTTTGTGGTCAAAAAGTCGGGATGATAGGACGATCCGCTATTCTGCTGGACTGGAATGCTGGGGCAATAAATGTCGAAATCAACTTTGTTTCGGGGGCCTGATAGCTATGGTTAGATAGAAATGCGGATTATGACGAAATGGTCTAAGTGTTCAAGGACTTTTGGCAGGCATTGTATCTTAAATTTTTGATCTTTGAAAGCTCGCAATTCAGTGAATTTTCAACCGATTTGCAAGATTCTGGTCTCTAAAATTATTTCATAATCTTAGGTATATGGTTATCTTCCCATGAGTCTGTTCATTTTATCGTTATTTTTCAATATTTACTCAAAAGTCGAACAAATTTTTGAGACACCCTGTAGAAGTATCAAATTAGCCAGTTTTTGTTTGGTGAAAAAGGGATGAAGATAGGCATTCTAAGCCAAAGAAAATGAGGTTGACGTGGAAATTTTCTTGATACGCTAATTTATAAAGATGGTGCTACCAACGGTCAAACATTCTATTTTAGTGTAGGGGTAAATATTGGATCGGGAGCAGTGCTCTAAGACAAAGTAGAGGGCGTGCTCTCGAAAATTTTCCTGGGGGCATGCCCCCAGACCCCCTCCCCTTGCCACACCGCCAGTATATTGCCATGGCTACGCCACTGCTTTCCTCCTCAGTTTATGTTCTTGTACACCAAAGTCCTAAGTTCACTATGGTACTCTTCTGCACTTTTCACTGCTACTTGTAGCCTGTGCCAAGTAACATTTCTAAGAAGAGTGTGCCGTTTGTCCAGCTCCTATCTTGCAGTGCCCTGTTTTGATGAGCTGCCCCCGCCGCTCCGTCTTCCTTCCGGCGCCTCTGGATGTTTTCGATCGAACCTTAGTGCTTAAAGCATTTGACTAAGTCTAAGTTTTCTTTTACTCTCTCGATCTGAGAAACGATAGTCCGCGAGTTGCGAGCCCGTTGTGAGCTGCCAGCTGTTAGTTGCGAGTTGTCAGTTGCGAGTTACGAGTTGTCAGTTGCAAGCTGTGAGTGGCAGGGGCGGATCCAGGGGGGTGCAACGGGTGCGCAAGCACCCGTCAAAGTTGCAAGGAAATCATTGAGGGCAAGCTTCCTATAATCTTCTGTTGTAAAGTATTTGATTAGATATCATTTGTTCAAATACATGAATGATAAATTTCATGAGACCGCCATATTTTCACTGCCCCAGTGCCCCCCCCCCTCCAGCCCCACCTTCCGTCGACAGTAAATTTTACTAGACGCTGGCTGGGCATCCTCCCGCGGCTTGACCAACACAAACAAACAGTCTTTATTTAGAAGGGGAATCTCCTCATTTCCTTTCCGTGCGGAGGCAAGCACAGCGCAAGTCACGCAATGAAGGCGCCTTGGTGCAAACCAATCAGAGAGGTGCATGAAGGGTGCTGGAAATTGGCGGGAGCACCCGTAGTTTGAATCTGAGGTGTGCAAGCCAATAGGAAAGAGCCTTGAGGGGTGCAAGCCAATAGGAGAACGTTTGATAGAAATGACAAGACCATTAGCCAATCACCAGATGAGGAAGAAGCTTTTTTCAAAGCAGAGAATCGCGGAAAAACATCAGCCTGTCAAATTTCGGCCCAAGATGTGAGATTATCTAGGCTGCACGCAGGCTAGAGATTATCCCTTTTACGAGGAAAGAAAGTTTCGAGTTGGAAGTCTCAAGATATACCAACGAATCCGAGGATGTTTTGAACCACTTTTGAACCTTCATCAGACACCAGAAGTTATCAAGCAAAGACTCAGCCAGTGAGGCAACGTCGGTGGCTATGGTAGGCCCTATAATATAGCGCTTCTCTAGGCCAAGAATTAAATCTAAATCATTTGATTTAACAATCATATGACTAGGACAAGATTTTTTATTTACTTTTGTATTGGAAACGTTAAAAGTTTAGTTGTTTGAATTTGGCAGTCGCTGCTACGCGAGTTGTTGTTTGGCAGGGTGGTTGATCACGATTGTACAGAATATCAGGTAGGACAAAAGGGGCTTTGTAGCAGTAGATTGTCTTACAAAATATTATGGCTCAAATCACAATTCTCAAACGTATTTGGTTTCAATGAGTTTCTTAGCCCTCCTTGTAATGTAAAGGATGCACAATTACCATGCAAATCAAACGAATCCCACACCACCGTTCTTCAAATAGGAAATGTTTTGATTTTGGTGTTATTTGCAGTTTGTCCTAAAATTTCATTGAAATAGATAGTTTACACTGTCCTCCCATTTCTGCGCTATCCAAATTCTGAAAAGTCTGAGAGAGATTGCTATTTAATTGTCTAACTGAAATTAAAGCTTTGAAGAAAAATAAAGGGCGTGGTCATGTTTCAGCAAAAGTAAAGGGCGTGGTCCCCAAAAAATTTTCCGGGGGCTCCGCCCCCGGACCCCCGAGCCTTACGGGGGCTCCGCCCCCGCCGCGCCGTCCTATGGCGGCTTCGCCGCCACATACCCTTGGCACCCGTCAGATTTACACCTGGATCCGCCCCTGAGTGGGTTATTTTTCGGGCAGAGAAATTTTATTTTGACTGAAGCCTCTTCTATTATAAGGGCCTTATAAAATGGGACAGTCCAAAAGTTATTGTATGACATGGCCGTTGGAAAAGGAAAATTCCTGGAAAGAAATCTGCTTGCCCCTTATGAAGTCATTGCAAAGGACAAACTGCCCGTCGCCCTTTCCTTAAAAAATGTACCTGCCCCGTATACTTGGACAACATATGTTGTATAGAACCAATGATGAATTAGCCAAAGACCAAAGCAAAATGAATTCTTGTCCTTACGAGTCAACGAAAAAATTGACTTTAACGATAAAGAGCTATGACTGATGAAACGTTCTTGCAAAGAAACGGAAAATGAAGTTTCAGATCATTCTATAAGCTCAAGAAACCTTTTGCAACGGCCATGTTATAAAATAAACTAACTTTGCACTGTCCCTAAGGAAGGATGTTTCACAAGTGTCTTTGTAGCAGGGATGACGCAAGGGCTAGGCTACTGCCTCAATTAGAACAATTTAACTTTCCATAGAAAGAAATTTTGGATCATTGTCAGAGTAAATCTGGCAAAACGACGTACGAAAACCACAGGAAGCCCAAGCAGTTAGTTAACTGAACAATGATAAGTTTATGATCGTAAAATTGTTAATTGTATACTACCTTTGTGTGTTATTTGTTGCACTTCTCCACTGCTGTACTTCTGCACTGTACTGCATAATTGTTCGAATGCGAGAGTTCGATACAAAATTTCTTGCTGGTATTCTTATATAGGTAAACAAGGATTGCAACTAATCTTCAAGCCAAATTCAATAAACTGTTTTGTCCTCGCTCGTAATCCGGCATCCATGCTCCAAGTTCGCAACACAACATATCAAAATGTTTCAAAGTCATTGAACTATACTCTCCAATACTTTGTTTCTTCATCATCAATGCTTAAATTGCAACAATTTGCAACTTTTTGACGTACGTCTCGTCAGATCACATTTCTCCCCATGCTCCGGCCATCGAACGGTCCCAAAGCGATCGAAATTCGAAGGTTTTCGTCAGCCAACCTCGCTTAGCTTTACGCAGAATGTGCACAGGGACCCCCTGGCATACCATAGAGCACAGTTGTTGGTTTGAATCGATCAACAGATGGATCGGGGGATCCCTGTGTACATTCTGTGCAAGGCAAAGCAAGGCAGGCAGACGAAAAACTTCGAATTTCGATCGCTTTGGGACCGTTCGATGGCCGGAGCATGGGGAGAATCCAGATCTGACGAGACGTGCATCAAGAAGCTGCAAACCTTTGCATGCCAGACACCGCACATGAAGAAACAAAGTATTGGAAAGTATACTTTGATGATCGAGGAACATTTTGATATGTTGCATTGCGAATTTGGAGCATGGATGCCGTATTACGTGCGAGGACAAAACAGTTTATTGAATTTGGCTTGAAGATTAGTTTCAGTCCTTGTTTACCTATATAAGAATACCAGCAAGAAATTTTGCATCGAACTCTCGCATTTGAACAATTATGCAGTACAGTGCAGAAGTACAGCAGTGGAGAAGTGCAACAAATAACACACAAAGGTAGTATACAATTAACAATTTTACGATCATAAACTTATCATTGTTCAGTTAACTAACTGCCTGGGCTTCCTGTGCGAAAACTACATGATGTAAGCCATTTTAGTCCCCTATTGGATGTTCTAGCCGAAGGGTGTGTCATAAGCAGAATCTTACACCTGGCTCTAGAATCCAAAAAGAAATCCGGAAATCCTAAAATACGACTTCAAATTCGGAAAATCTCAAGAAATCCAATGAAGTCCCTAGAAATCCGAAGAAATTTCCTAACTCTTCGAAAATCTGAAAAAATCTTGGAAAATCCTTCACAAATGTTGTAGAAAATGTAGTGGGAAATTCCCCGATGATTAAGGGTAATCCATTGAAAATCTTCACACCTTGGCATTCAGCAAGAAAGCCATACATCATTCAATAACAACAAGATAATAATAATAATAATAATAATAATGATGATAATAATAATAATAATAATAATAACATACTAATAATAACATAATAACATAATATGTTTGCGTGTGGCATGGCCTAATTCCTGCCATTGTATCTAGTTTCTCTGGGGGATTCGGTTGGCAGTGCTCTGCTGTCTTCCTGTTTGGCTTCATGTTTTTTTGCATGTGGCGTTAGGGTGGAATTCCCTATCAAGCCATTCAAGATTCAGCAATTTGCGAATCATTGAAAGGTCAAGTGGGAGGGCCGTCGGGTTGCCGGCTGCATCCCTTGGAGGTTTGCTCTGTGATCTATTTGATCCCACGGGGTAAAAGGACATACGGGAGGGTCATATGGGAGGGAACATTTGCTGATGTGCCAGTTACTTCATTTCTTGTTTACGCTGAAGAAAGTTTGAATTTAAAACGTGATTTTAATTCCCACTGGGTCTTAAATTTTGGGTCAGTCATGTTTACTAAGAATAGGGTTCTTTGTAATGAAATGTAATTTTAGTTTATTTTTAACTGTATTGAAGTTGTTTACCACGGAGTATAAATCCTCGGTTGTCCAATTAGAAAAGTATTGCTGACGAAGATTTTTAATCGAAACGTACAGAGTTTTAACAGTTGTGTTTCTTTTTAATAATAATAACAATAATAATAATAATGATAATAATGATAATAATAATAATAGTAGTGATAATAATAATAATAATAATAATAATAATAATAATAATAATAATAATAATAATAATAATAATAATAATAATAATAATAATAATAATAAATAATTTATTTAAAGTTGGGTATAACAACATAGTTTACTCTAAGAATAGAGCAACTAATTTAAACCAACTATTTACAAAAATACTATATTTACAGTTTCAGCTAGGCATGTATTACAATTACAATAATCTCCATTCCATGATTTGATCTTACGTTTGAACGAGGCTATAGATTGACGTGTCTTTATCTCATCAGATATAGCGTTCCACAGAATACTGCCTCTGAAGACAATTGAATTGAAGCCGTTTAAAACAGTTCTAGCTGTAGGTAGCTGTAAAAAGTCTTTTAATCTGAGGTCGTAAGTCACTTCCTTTCTTATAAACAGGTCCAACACGAACGCTGGATTTTGGTGATTTAAAGACTTATAGACCTCAGTCATCAGCTTATGGAGGTTTTTTGTGTGCACTGTCTGCTTATTGTTTCTTTGTAGGAGCTCTTCGAAGGAGGCTTCATAATCATTGAAGAGTATGCGTAGAGCACGTTTGTGGATCCTGTTTATCTCCCTGTTTAAAGTCTTCCCACAAAGCATCCAAATTAACGGACAATAGCTTAGGCTTGACACTATAAAAGCATTGTATAGCAGCCTTGCTTTCTTAAAGTCAAGTAGTTTTGCCACCCTTGAAAATGCCGTTACTTTTTTACTTGTTTTGGCACACAAGGATTTGACATGATCCGTAAACTTCAGTTCAGAGTCGATAGTAATGCCAAGGAGTTTCACACTGTCTTTTGGAACTAAAACCAAGTCATCAATTTCAATACAGATATTCGCAGTTTTTGGTAGCCCAAGGAACATCACTTGAAATTTTTCAGGATTTGCCACCATACGATTCGAGTCAAACCATTTAAGAACATTTTCAATATCAACTTCTAAACATGTGGCTACATCTCCTATGTTCTCTCCAGAGGCATACAGTGTATTGTCATCAGCAAAGTTGCATATTCCTGATTTCTCAATGCATAACAGAAGATCATTTATATATATGTTAAACAGTAGAGGCCCAAGAATGGAGCCCTGTGGTACACCTGATGAGATATAATGCCAATCACTGAAGGTAGAGCCAATTTTGACGCGTTGTTTCCTACATGAGAGGTAACTATGTAATAAATTCAGGCTACCAGTCCCAAAGCCATAGGCCGCAAGTTTTGCTATCAAAAGGTCGTGGGGAAAGCAGTCGTAAGCTTTCGAGAGGTCCATAAGCACAATGCCCATGATTCCTTTACCATCCAGACATTTGCGACATTCTTCAATTAACTTAATCAAGGCATGCTGAGTGCTATATTTCTCCCGAAAACCACACAATAGATCCGAAAGCTTGTCCTTCACGAATGAGAGCATTTGAGTGTATATTAGTCCCTCAAATATTTTAGAGAGACATGATAGCACACTCAATGGTCGAAAATTTTTCTTTGTAGTAGAATCCCCGGCTTTGAAGCAGAGTGATAAGTCAGCTAGCTTAAGATTAGATGGAAATGTGCTATTTTTGATTCCACTATTTGTAAGGTGAGTAATTTCTTTGCAGCTAGCCGAAGCATATCAACAGGAATATCACCCCTTGTTTTCTTTGATTCATCTAATCGATAGATTTCGCTAAAGACTTGTGTGGGGTCTACATCGGAGAATTCAAATTTTTCGTGCGTCCCATGCATATCCTTGATTTTCTGTATACTTGGATGGCTAGCATATTTATTGATTGCATCAACAACTGGGTCAGGAGATCTTTCATATTCCTCTATTACTTCAGGGAGAATATTTAGTGTTTCTACAATATTTGCAAAATGAGAATTAAAACACTCAGCGACCTCCTTATCATCAGTCAGTATAGCCTCGTTCTCAACCAAAATCATTTTATCAGTAGCAACAGTAGCTGTACACGTAGATGAGAGCAACAACAACAATAAAAACAACAACAACAACTGTGACGTTGTTATATTGTTGCTGAAGCTGTAAATATTGAGGCTTGTTGTTGTTGTTGTTGTTCATGATCATGGCGGACTAGATAACTCTTGCTCTCTTTCGTTGCACAACTTTACATGGTATCAGGCGTGGTGTGAACCATATTTTCAACATGACTCAACCTGATGAAGGAGCTCAAAGTACAGCCAACATAGCTGAAGCACAGCCAACTGCGTTCATCTCAAATGTTCCATTGCCTCCAAGACTTGAATTGCATGGGAACCTTGCCCAAAACTGGACAAAATGGCGGCAAGTCTGGACTGCATACGAAACTGTAACCAATTTGGCTTCACAGTCCAGCCCCTTTCGTGTTGCTGCCTTTATAACTTGCATTGGCCCAGATGCACTTGATATCCACAATGGACTGTCATTTGAAAATGAAATTGATAGCAAAACATTGACAAAATACTCGATTTATGGCATGCGTACTGCTTAGGAGAGACAAACGTCATTTATGAAAGATTTAAATTCAATAATCGAAACCAAACACCGGATGAATCGATTGATGCTTATGCTGCTGCACTTCGTGCCCTGGCTGCCACATGCAATTTTGGCAATTTGAGAGATGAATTCATTCGAGACAGCAGAGGCGGATCCAGACGGTTGCAACGGTAGCTGCTGCTACTGTCAGATTGTCAAGTCAGAATTTAAAAATTACGCAAATAGGAAAAACATAAATCATGGTAAAAAATTTAGATTCGTTAACTATATTCGATCAAAAATTATAAAAAATTGCATGTATTTGCTAGCTTTAGTTTGAGTGAATCGGTTGGTTTCTCAAAGTTCGAATCTTGTCTCTTGTCCTTGAGAAAGCCCACGCAAATACAGTGTTCTATTTGGCGACCCATCGCAAAGGCCGAGGCTTCATACAATGCCTCGCTTATGCTCTCTCTGCTACAGGCTTGCCTCTTGCCGTGCCGTCGCCCTTGGCCATGGGGCTACGGTTCTGCTGCTCACCGCATTGCTGGCCAATCAGCATTTGTATCTGAAGGTTGCAGGAAATTGGCGGGAGCTACTGTCACATTCAAAACTGACGGTAGCAAGCCAATCACAAGAGGGCTTGAGGGTTGCAAGCCAATCACAGGAAGGCTTGACCGTAGCAAGCCAATCAGAACTCGCAGAGCCTGAAGCTACCAAGAACAATAGGAGATCCATTCAACAAGGAAGTGAGTGATGCATGCTGTGCGTCATTCCGAGAACTATTCATTGTCTGAGAACAGAGGGCCACTTTGGCCTTTTATCAAAGATCTTAGAACATCATCTTTTCTTTTATCAACATTCAGAATAGTGACAAAGGTAAGAAGTGCTGGCCATTCAAACGTGGAAGATGACAGGAAGAAAGCAAAGGGCCTGAAAAGTTTTCAAATTTCACCCTCAAAGGGAATGAATGTTGCAATAGCGGGGATGGGACATCCAAAGCAGATATAAGATCTTTTTGCGTAAAGATTTGTTTCATCCAACTCTCTTTTTGGCATCTGTTTATAATAGCTTAGAAACTATTTCTTTTCGCGAAAGGCATCAACCGATACATTTTATGTTTTATCGAGATCATGGGCATGGTAACCAGTGTTGTAAAGTGGGCGTTTCCTAGAGAATTTTAGGGCGTGGTCCAAAAATTTCCAAGGGCCCCGCCCCCAGACCCGGCTCATGCTTCGGTCAGATTCTATCCTGGATCCGCTCCTGGACAGAAATGTTTGTGGTATCTCAAATATTAAAGTACAACAAAAGCTTTTGCAAGAACCCAAACTTACTTTGAATAGATGTATTGACATTGCTCGATCAGCTGAAACCACAACCGCCCAATTAAAAGTGATTACTGGACAAAGTGAAGACTCAAACAATGAAGTTCATGCTGTAGGAAAGTGGAAAAGAAATCAAAATGATTTTGGAACCAAGAGAAACATTATTTCTGATTGTAAGTATTGTGGTGGTGAACACGGATGGAAAAAAGAGTTCTGCCCTGCATTTGGCAAGATTTGTGAACACTGCGGTAAGAGAAACCACTTTGCTGCCATGTGCCTCCAACGCAAACATGCTGGTAAGAGAGATTACACTACTAAGCCTCATGTGAATGCTGTCTCTAATGCATATGATGATATTCTCTCTGTTGATTATGATGCAAATGGCCATCTGCATATTCATACAGTTTCAAAATCTCAGTACAAGTCTAAGATTTTTGCTCACATCACATTATCTGACCAGAAAATCACAATGCAGGTTGATTCTGGTGCATCTTGCAATGTGCTACCAGAAAAGTATGTCCCTCTTGGAACAAAAATCCAAGAATCTAACCAGCCCCTTACCCTCTACAGCAAAGCTAGCCTGCCTGTAGTTGGCACCTGCACACTGCAGATCAAAAATCCCAAAAATGATCTGTGCTATGAAATCCCTTTTGTCATTATCAAGGGTGACTACATACCACTTTTAGGCTCACAGGCTGCCCAACAAATGCAGTTACTCACTGTACAATATGATAACATTGATGAGCCTTTTAGCAATGATTGCTTTAGTTGCAGCGGCGTTTTTCCTTCCCAAGCTCCTGCACAGGAATCTTCTTCATCTCCAAAAGCAAATCTAAGCAAAGCTACACATCATACAGCTGGCCTTACGAGAGACCATATCATGAAGAATTATGCAGATGTGTTTGAAGGTCTTGGTCACATGCCAGGAAAACTTCACTTAGCTATTGATGAAACGGTCAAGCCAGTTGTCATGCCACCCCGGCGTGTCCCACTTGCCCTGAAGAGTAAACTAAAAGATGAGCTTGACAGACTTGAAGCTCTTGGGGTTATCACAAAAGTGACAAAGCCTACTGACTGGGTTTCCAATCTTGTTGTCGCCGAGAAACCCAATGGCAAATGGCGGGTGTGTATTGACCCCCAGCACCTAAATCAAGCCCTGAAAAGGAGCCATTATCCCCTTCCCATCATTGAGGATATCTTACCAGACTTGGATGATGTAAAAGTCTTCAGCAAAGTTGACCTCAAGGAAGGCTACCTGCAAATTGAATTGGATGATGAGTCAACAGACCTCACAACATTTCACACGCCATGGGGGAGATGGAAATTCCTCAGAATGCCTTTTGTCATCAAGCCAGCTAGTGAGCACTTCCAACATCGCTTTGATCAAGCACTTGAAGGCCT
Organism: Aurelia sp. 3 sensu Dawson et al. (2005); assembly: GCA_964020215.1. Classification (NCBI taxonomy): domain Eukaryota; kingdom Metazoa; phylum Cnidaria; class Scyphozoa; order Semaeostomeae; family Ulmaridae; genus Aurelia; species Aurelia sp. 3 sensu Dawson et al. (2005). The sequence goes on from OZ026582.1 coordinate 12,295,496, forward strand.
CACTGGAGTTTACGCCGTTGCTGATGACGAGGGGCAAATCTCTTCTCAAAGTAGCGTACGTGATTTTTGTGATTTTGAAATCACATGATTTTTCTCTGTGATTTTTTGTGATTTTAGTGATTTCTAGTGATTTTTTCGTGTGATTTTTCAGTAATTTTTCAGTGATTTGTGATTTTTGGTGCTTTCTGTATGTGATTTTTCTTGTGATTTTATGATTTTGTATGTGATATTTTTGTGATTGCAAGAAAGGTGTACGAAAAAAAAATCAGTGAATTGCCCCTCGGCTGATGATGCACTAGTGACAGGGAAAGACATACTCAGAAGCCATGAAAAATCATGATGAAAACATGATTGCTCTTCTCAAGAGATGCCAAGAGCGTTGTATCAAACTCAATGCTGACAAACTTCAATTCAAATGTGATGAAGTCTCCTTCATAGGACACCTTCTAACTCCAGATGGGGTCAAAGCAGACCCTGCAAAAATCAAAGCAATTCTAGAGATGGAGAAACCAAATGATGTCTCTGGAGTGCAGCGACTAATCGGCATGGTTAAATACCTTGGAAAGTTCCTGAGCAGCCTCTCTGATATATGTGAGCCCCTAAGGAGACTAACACACAAGGATGCTGCTTGGAATTGGAACAGCGAACATGATGAAGCGTTTCAAAACATCAAAAATGCAGTCACAAAAGCACCTGTGCTCAAATTCTTTGACTCAAATATGCCAGTTGAAGGACAAGGGGATGCATCCTCCAAAGGCCTTGGGTTTGTTCTACTACAAGATGGCCGACCTGTCACATACACCAGTAGAGCACTCACATCAGCTGAACAAAAATATAGTCAAATTGAGAAGGAACTCTTGGCCCAAGTTTTTGGAATGGAACAAAATCACCAATATGTCTATGGGCGTGAAATCACCCTTTGGACTGATCACCAACCTTTAGTCTCCATAGCCACAAAGCCACTTGCCTCTACACCAAAGAGGTTACAACGTCTACTCTTGCGACTTCAAAGCTATGATGTCAAAATTTGCTACAAGCCTGGGAAAGAAATGGTCCATGCCGACACGCTTTCAAGGGCCTACATTCCATCTCAAAATGATGATCGCTCAGAAACCGAAAAAGACACTGAAATTGTCCAGATGGCTAGCCATTTAGCTATATCAGAGCCTCAACTGAAGGAAATTCAGCAAGCCACATCCGAAGATGAAACACTCAAGGACGTCATGAAGATTATCATTGAAGGCTGGCCTGCAAAGAAAGATAGCCTACATGCAAGAGTACACCCATATTTTCATATCAGAGATGAATTAGCGACCCAAGATGGAATCGTATTCAAAGGGCATAGAGCAGTCTTACCAGAGCACCTTCGCAAAAAGATTAGAGAAAAGCTGCACGTGGCCCACACTGGGGTCCAAAGCTGTCTTCGACGAGCACGTGAAGTTGTGTACTGGCCTGGTATGAACAAGGATTTGACAGATTACATTGCAAAATGTGACACCTGCAACACTTTTCAAAATAACCAGCAGAAAGAGCCACTGATAAGCCGTGAAATCCCTGCACGCCCTTGGCAGTTTATTGCCGCTGATATCTTTACTGCTGACGACAAAGATTACTTGTGCACAGTGGACTGCTACTCGAATTATTTAGAAGTTGACAGGCTATACCACAAGACAGCTGGAGAAGTCATCCTTAAGTTAAAAAGACACTTCTCAACCCATGGAATCCCTGAAAAGTTGATCAGTGATAACATGCCATTCTCATCACGCGAATTTGACGAATTTGCAAAATCCTATGAATTTGAAAGAGCCCCTAGCTCACCTGAATACCCTCAAAGCAATGAAAAAGCTGAAAATGCCGTTAAGACCACCAAGGTACTGATGAAAAAAGCGAAAGATGCAAAGACTGATTTCTACCTTGCACTTCTAGAGTGGAGAAACACACCATCAGAAGGTATGGATTCTTCACCAGCACAAAGAATGTTTGGCCGTCGCATGAGAACTTTGCTACCCATATCGAAACAACTCCTAAAGCCCGAAACACAGAAAGGAGTCAGTGAAAAGCTCAAAGAAAGAAAACAAGTACAATCCAAGCACTTTAACAGAGGTAGCAAGGAACTGCCAGAGCTTCAGAAAAATGAAATTGTGCGCATACAGCCAAGTAAACAAGATCGCTTTGGTCGTTGGAAGAAAGGAAAAGTATTAAGAAAAGCCGATGTACGATCTTACATTGTGAGGAAAGAGGATGGGATGATTCTAAGAAGAAACAGAAGATTCCTGAGAATATCCAAAGAAACGTTTGATGACATCGATGAAGATGTCCCAGACTTCCCATCCCCAACAAAAAAGGAACAAAGTCCTGGTAATGTAAACCACGAACGAGAAATTGAAATTGAAACCCAGACAGAGTCAAAGGAGCAATTAGACCCATCTGAAGCATCTCAAAGCAATGCAACAGAGGCTCATGAAAACTATGAAGCACAAGAAACATTCCAACCCATGAAAACCAGGCGCGGGCGCATAATCAATCGCCCGGACTACTATTAATCAATGATATATACAAAGACTATCATTTAAGTTTATTTTCATTATCTGTTTGTTTTGTTGCTGTAACTGAGTCAAAGAACCCTTTATGTTTGTTTTTGTTTATTCTTAGTGAGAAGGGAAGATGTGACGTTGTTATATTGTTGCTGTTGCTGTAAATATTGAGGCTTGTTGTTGTTGTTGTTGTTGTTGTTGTTCATGATCATGGCGGACTAGATAACTCTTGCTCTCTTTCGTTGCACAACTTTACAACAACAACAACAAAACATCAACAACAGCAACAAGAACAACGAAAGTTTCAAGAACTTATTAGTTTTGGAAGCAGAGACAGGCCATTTTCGGAATGAGTCTAAGGGCGATAGGTCTTTCCTGCTATTGTTATCCTACGGAGGAAGAACTTACTTGAATGTCTTCGTAGGAGCAGGGATAGTATAGCTTCGTAACAAATTAGCTCGCGTTACTAAAGTGGACAAAATCGGATCAGGACAGAAATCCCATCGAAATTTTGAGGGATTTCAGAAATCCGGGAAATCTCGTACGTTATTTTGACTATACACCTCTCAGTTCCAGCCCTTCTCTCGAGAGATTCCAGGCGCTACCCTTGTTCTAGAAACTTAAGCAAGGCAGAACTGCCCTGAATGTTTTGTCTTGTTATTCATTTGTGCAGTATAATCTTGATAGATTTGATTTACCGTTAATCTCGTGGGGGATTTCTTGAGAAAAACACGAAGGAATGGCTTCTAATAATCATTCCACTGACCACTGTAATAGTTCTTACTGATAAGCGGCTTCCCTCAAAAAATCAAATCGTCGCTTCACTTTGTGTACTGAGTATCCACTAATCAACTTTCAACCACAAATATTTTCGTAAACGCGATTTTAGTTAAACAGGGGACGATTGAGTTTCGCTTTATCGACTCTGGGCCACTGAGCAACTTCATATTCAGACTCCTCCGCCAAACCTCATTTATAATTCTACTACGTTTTGCCCGTCATACTACCTTCCTGCCTTTTGGCGTTGTTTTCTGTTGATCACGATTATGTGACCAAACTTTTATTAAGAGGTTCGCTCTACAAAGCTGCTGTTCATAATTATGCAAGGGAATATTTTAACAACATGTTACTTAAGATGGATATCAAAGAGAATAGACCTAGCTATATCATATTCGAGTGGCTGCTACAAACAGGTTGAAAAAACAACATTTGAAACTGTCTTCCCGTTGTCGTTGTTCTGAAAGGAGTTCATCATATTTTCTTAAAGTCTTCTCTTTTATTTCCAGTGTCCTCTTTAATTTCTTCACTGCTCTATGACCTATGACCTATTTCTTTAAACTGAATGACTTGAAAGAAACTTCAGTCACTTTTCCATGATTCTACCGTTGACTTTTCAGAAATCTTGAATATTTGTCGAAACTACAGCCTATTTCATATTTCAGCTCATTTTATGTCGTGACGTCATCAAATTTCTAAATCACAAACCAAAAAAGTGAAAGAGTTTTGCTTGATACCATGTTGTAGGCATACATAAACTATGCTTTCCTTGAAAATTATTTGATCTTTCGTCAACAGGTTTAGAAATTACGATAGTTTGAAGTATTGCTCGAAAATTTTCTTGAATTCTTAAAAAAAGAAGAAAAACACTATAATTCTTAAAATATTGAAGATTTCAGAAAAGTCCAGCGGCAGATTTACTGTAAATTAGTTAAAGTTTCTTTGAAGCCGCTCAGTTCAAAGAGATAGGTCATAGAATTTTACACCCAGCTTTTGAAAGATTTGAAACATATGCTGCATTCATCACTGGTTTTGGTTGCAAGTGTCTTCAATTATAAACTTTTTCGCTTCGTTACTAAAAGTTGCTTGCATAGTGTCGAATTTTTTGCGTGACACTGCGTCCAGCTCTCGTTGAAAATATAAAAGGGAGTATTCCTTCAGAGAAAAGCGGCCCATCGAGAAAAGGGTGAAAAGGAACGTGCATTTCAGAATTAGAAAATGCCATAATTCTGACTCTCTGAAACACCAAGCCCTCACTTTATTACTCGCATCTTGAGGAAGCTCGTCGCAAGACAGCATGTAGCAAAATCAGTAACAATAGATAACTTTGAGGGGAGGAGAATTTGTGAATTTGTACCTGACCCCACTTTCCAACCACCATGAAACCTCCGGACCTGAATCCCTGTCCAAATGGGATCCTTTGGAATACTCAGATACTTAAGATTACTCGAGTCGCCCGACTTTCTGTTTTTGCTCATAGGTCCAGAACGAAAACTCGGGCGACTCGGGTAAATATGTCTTCTATGTCCAAGAGGGCCGAAATAAAGCAGCCAGCCATTGATCTGTGAACGAAAGACTTTCCACCAAAGGGTCGCCCGAGTTTTCGTTTCTGCTCAGAGGGCCAGAACGAAAAGTCGGACAACTCGAGTAATCTTAGATAGGCTATCAAAGTATTGATTCTTTTTTGAGTTGTTGGCAAAACGTAGTACCTACGTACTTGCGTTTGCAAAAGTTTCTTTTGTTGGGGAGTGTTTGGATTGACTTGCCTGATGGTTCTTTTGCATTTTGCCTGAGTCGCCCGTGCTTTCGTTTTTTCTTATAGGGGCAGAACGAAAACTCGGGCGACTCGGGTAAACTCTAAAAAGTTTCCTATTCTGAATAGCAAAGGATATTTGTGTCTTCTGTGCTCAAGGAAGGTCGAAATAATACTATCAGACATCGTTTTGCAATGAAAATATTTGCCCGAGTTGCCCGAGTCGCCCGAGCCGCCCGAGTTTCCGACCTGGCCCCCCAAATGGGTCCCAACGCATCCCAAGCAAACAGATATCAAGTAGGGATTTTACAGAATCTAAAATGGCCTCAAAAGGGGCTTTGAAGGACACTCATTTTTGACCTCATGAGCATACAGCTCAAATCCTTACTGGTTGCTGAAAGCACGCGGAAATCATCCAATTTCACGGTAGTCAGCCAATCAAATAGCCCCTTTCTAACCACGTGATACCAAACTGGCCGTTCGAAATGAATTTTTTAGTACCCTCACGAAAGTTGAAATGGCTACTAAGTTACAATAATTACATGGAATTTTCTTTGATAAATCAGTAGAAGGGATGCCCTTTAAAATTTGTAGCGTGCTTGGAAAAATATCTCATTTGGAGCCGAAATTACAGTCATTTTCCAGTCGAAGAATATTGACATTCGTTCAAACATTGATAAAAGTCGCTGCAAATGAGAAATAAGGATAAAAATCTCAGCGATTATGGATATTGCCCTAAGCAATAACCCAAGCACTGTCTCTTCAATTACATCTCAAAATCGCAGGTGATTTTCAACGATTTCTGCCAGAATTGTGATCTGGGCCTAAACTTCTTACCGATTAAAACTCATTCGTTGACCCCGAAAGCGCTTAGTTTGCATTCTTGAGCTAACAGATTCACTTACCAACAACTCAATGATCTATTTGGCTTCATTTTCCATTTATATGTCTCACAAATTTCGTTTAAAACATCCAGTCTTGAGCAACTTCTTGCAAATTTTTTTTGGTTCCATATTTTCTCTGCAAGCGCCAGCAATCTCCTCAAAAACGTCGCATCGATAGGCTTTGTGCTAGCGATAATGCGATTCGATACAGTTCATACACTCGCAAATAGATATGGCATTGCCTGACTTTGCTGAATTCATTCAAATGGAAACAAAAAGGATAAAACATTTCTTGGCTGTTTGGTTCAACAATGAATTGATCTTACACAAAACACCGAACTTGTTACCGTTTCATTACTGTGTGGTAGAAATTTATACTCTCTGGTCTCTAGTGGTCGGGGGAACAACAAAGCAACAAAAAGTTTGTGCAAGAAATGTGTCAAATCTATTCATGAGTGAATAAAGTTAAACAAAAGGTTAACAGCGGTAAACTTTCAACACAACAAAACATTTAGTTTTGTTTGTTTTGTGTAAGATCAATTCATTGGCGAACCAAACAGCCAAAAATTGTTTTATCCTTTTTGTTTCCATTTGAATGAATTGAGCAAAATCAGGCGTGCCAATTCTAGTTACGAGTGTCTGAACTGTATCGAATCGCATTATCTCTAGCACAAAGCCTATCGATGCAACGTTTTTGAGGAGATTGCTGGCGCTTGCAGAGAAAATATGGAAACAAAAAGATTTGCAAGAAGTTGCTCAAGACTGGATGTTTTAAACGAAATTTGGAGACATCTGAATGGAAAATGAAGCCAAATAGATCATTGAGTCGTTGGTAAGTGAATCATTTAGCTCAAGACTACAAAACTAAGCCCTTTTGGGGTAAACAAATTAGTTCTAATCGGTAAGAAGTTTAGGCCCAGATCACATTTCTCGCAGAAATCGTTGAAAATCACTTGCGATTTTGAGATGGAATTGAAGGGACAGTGCTTGGGTTATTGCTTAGGGCAATATCCATAATCGCTGAGATTTTTATCCTTATATCTCATTTGCAGCGACTTTTATCAATGTTTGAACGAATGTCAATATTCTTCGACTGGAAAATGAATGTAATTTCGGCTCCATATGAGATATTTTTCCAAACACGCTACAAACTGTAGAGGAGCATCCCTTCTACTGATTTATAAAAGAAAATTTTGTGTAATTATTGTAACTTAGTAGCCATTTCAACTTTCGTGAGGGTACTCAAGAATTCACTTCGAACGGCCTGTTTGGTATCACGTGGCTAGAAAGAGGATATTTGATTGGCTGACTACCGTGAAATTGGATGATTTCCGCGTGCTTTCAACAACCAGTAAGGATTTGAGCTGTATGCTGACCTCATGTACAGTGGAAGAGCGATGAAACTCTACAAAAGGATCTCAAGCTGAGCACAAAGGGAAACAAAGGGCTTGGGAAGCCAAAAGTGGGGCATGGAAATTTGGAGTGTTGGGCGACGTTTTCACGTGCGGTTTGACTTCGCCAAAGTTCCGGTTTTGCCAATCGAGCTGTCTGGGGACGAAGAGCCTTCGAGGCGAGGACAATTGAACCGACGCCACATCCTACTGCAAACTGCAACGAACGTATATTTAGACTAGGAATACAAACCTCGGGGGGGGGGGGTACCTTAGTACTGTTCATCGTATGGGGACGTGCCATTTTTTAGGGGTACTTTTTTCAAACCACTACGAAATTATGCGTATCATTTTCACAATTTTTTGACATTTCACGGAATTATGGGTGTCCTTTTTAGGAAATTTTTCATAATTTCCGGAATCATGGGCCAGATATTTATTCGATTTGTGGAATTATGGCCCTAAAATCCACCAGAATTTACGGAATTATGGGTACCAATTTTCCGGGCAAAATGGCACGTCCCCGTCACATAAAAGGTCGATTTACCCCCCGAGATACAAACCCGGGCTGCGCGCGGATTTGCAGTTCCTAGCTCCTGCGGAGGGCTTGGTACAACTGGTGGCTGGTCACCTGCAGCGGCTATCATTTGCGCACCACTGACTGCCTCAATGCCGGGCAGCGTTGAATAAAATTGTATGAATTTATAAAGACCAAAAGGATCTTTTATTGTCATACATCATGAACTTCGACGTGCAAAGATGTCCTCTAGAAATGGTACTTATTAGTCTCTTCTGCATTTATTTTATCTAAAGACCTTTCAGCTTAGCTGGTGTGCAATGGTGTTACGAACCTCTTCTTCCCTTGTGTTTTAGCATTTTACTGTACCTAAGCTATACCTAACCACTTCCTTCACGTTTTTGAAAGGAATGTTAAAATATGGTTTAGATAGAGTACGAGCATTTTGTTTGCTCCTTTCAAATGTAAACCCCTTCTTTGTTTTGTTTGTTTGTTTTCAATTTGTTTTGAGTGAGCTTGTCAGGATTTCTAGCTACTGAAAGCTAATTCAGGCCCACTGTGCATGCCGCATCCAGGCATGGGACCCCTAGTTTAACGTCCATTCCGAAGGACAACGAGGTGAGTTGCGAGGTCAGTCCTCAGAGGTCACCCATCCGAAATCTGACCTCACTCGACCAAGCTTAACTTCAGTCACCTGACGAAGACTGTATAAGCCACTCGGCCACTCACCCCGCAACTCACAGTGACTTGTTTTTCATCGCAGTTTCAATCCCACCTTCGAAATTTCTACGGAAAAATTCCGAGTCTTGTGGAACTGGGGGGGGAGGGGCATTTCTCCCCCGCCCCACATAATTTCCGCCACTAGATGATGGGCAGGCCTAAATACCAATACTATTGTTTTCGATAGACTAGATGCTCAATATTTTTGAGTTATGTGATGATTAATTACTGCCAATTGTGTTTCTTGGTATAGGTACATGTCCATCTGATGCTAAAATGCAAGTAGTAAGGTTAAAGATCTTCTGGCTTTGAAACAATCATCTATTTTAATTTTCTTTCTCAATAAATCAGCAACCACTTCTCAGATTTGATCAAACTTGGTGCCAAACTCTAAAAATGGATAAGTTGGATTTATGGCTCCTCCACAGTAGCCATTTAAACGATGTGCATGTTTTTTGGCACATCCTGTACTTATAGCAACATTTCATTTGGCTGTAATCAATTTTTAGTTGCCCAGGTGTAACAGCGATAGCGATTCCGTGTGGGTTGATGGTCTGCCAAGCAGGAATGTAAGCCTTTTTGAAAGATCAATATGAAAATGAGTTAGCAAAATTTCCCACAATATCTGTTTTATGACGTGAAACAATTCAGAGCTTTGTTCTTATGCTTTCATGATATCCAGTGTTCAATGACAATCGATTTCAAGGTAATTGCTATTGTACTGATAAACAAACAAGTGTTTGTATGGGTCTTCGAAAGATTTCTGTTTCTTGAATTGCTAGACAGATTTAAAGATTTCATTGTTTGGCGTTTATTGATGTGTAAATGACTTTGACATTTTGATTGGGGATTTGTTTACCATGCAGCCTTCCACGATAAAACTCTCGCAGGAAGTCGGCTTTGGTATGCACTAGGAGAGGGGGGTATATGACTCGTGGATGGACGGGGGTCTTCCGCCCGGTTTTCACCAGCCACCCTCTTCTTATTACATAAACTACCCATCAAACCAATTTTAATGATGAATCTTGGCGGAAAACTACCCATTTTTGATTATTTTTCCCATTTCTGGAAAACCCGCCCATATCTAAGGAAAATCTGCTGAAAAAAGGGCACTTGTTTAGAGAATTTTGAGCCGAAACACCCACCCATATGGGCAGTACATACCTGTCCCCACAACAAGTTACGTATTCCCCCAAACGGCGCAGGTAGGCTGAAATTTACCAAACTTTTAAGTATTTTAAGTATTCCCTTGTGGAATCAATCAAGGAGCTTGTTCTCCCTCAATGCGAGAGCATTTTTCGCTGCCTGTGGCCTCATTAACATTTCAGTACAAAGTTTGTAGCAGCCGCTCCAATGCTTAGACATAACTTTAGTGCCTTCCTAATGTGATTCATTAAACAAGTGAAAACGAAGGAAAAATACTTAAGGATTCCTTTTTTGTAAAATTATTACACAATACTGGGAATTCTGGGGTTTCCGGCGATGTGGGAGTTGAGTTTCTTATAGGAAGTTTCTTATGTAATTGTTCAAGTTTGGAGGTGGACTTGCCTAAGTCTCTTCCGCGTCAAAAATACAAGATGATGACCTCTGCGAAGGAGAGGCACAAAGCAGAAGAGACTTGTATTGTTGCCAGCCGGGAACGAGGTCACTGTAGTAAAGCCTATGGAGGTGGGCAGAATTCGGCCCACCTTCTTTGACCAATAGCAGTCCAGCATTTCGCTAGAAACAAAGGGTCACAAAGCTATTGTTCTCTTTAGGTGGGGGATGTGTAACCTCAAGTCAGATAATAAAACCTCTTGATAAAACCTCTTGCAATTTGTAACTTTTTGCGCGCAATGAAAACCTGTGCCATGAATGCAAAATGTAGTTTTTGATAAAGAAACGTTACTTAAGTATTGTCATGTGACTTGACGACTTTAAATGTGTAAACAAACCTTCGCAGACTTTTTCAATTAGCATAGAAACCACAAGGGCATTGAACCTTGAACAAAAGAAACTAAGACGGACGGAAAATAGCAAGCACAAATTGAAAACCAGGAGTTTAGCATTTTTGGGTATTACTTACAACAATCACTATTGTTATTACTATTGTCTCTCGGCCAGAACTAAGCCCCCGTCATCATAAGAGCTTCCTAGGATTCAGATTACCTCATTAGTTATTCATGAGGCAGGGCATAATACAAGTCTCTCCCACTTTCATCTTCCTCTCTTCTTCGCAGAGGCTCCCATTCTCCCCTGCGCACGATTAACTTTTAAGTGGCAGTTTTTGTTGAAATAAACACGGAAGAGACTTAGTCCAGTTTGGAGGGGGCCAAAACTTGGCACCCTCCTTCATTCCCAGCGAAAATAGTAGGTGACTGCATGCTTTGCTTATTTTCTTTCTGAATTTTCTGTTTTGTTACGTTTCCTGCTTGTACTGAAGCGATGAAGGGTCGGCATTAGCTAGCGATAGTTTTTTCTAGTTATATATATTTTCATATGGCTAATACATCATTGCCAACTATCAAAGAAGTCAATAATGATCATGGAAACCAAATTAGTTATCTGTTAGCAATCGTGGTTATGAGAACGTACTGTCTACTTGTCTACTAATTCCCAGTTCCCTAAAATTTAAACTTCTAGCTAAAGCATTGTTACACCGCTCTATCGATTTTTGGAACCAAGATGGCATGTGATCAAACAATCGTAAATTGTCTGCATAATTTTAAAAAATGAAAGAAAAGAGATATGCCGTAAAAAAGACTGGTTTGAATATTTTGCAGCTCTGTGAATTACTAACTACCACATCTATCAATAAGAGATGAGTTGCTGCTGCTGTTGTTGTTGTTGTAACTTTATTTTTCATCGAGTGACTACTCCAGTCAACTATATGCAAAAGTACAGGCAAAACTAATTCAAATCGATGGATACAATTAGTAAAAAATCAAGGCTAATAATTATTTTCAATGCCGTTTATACATTATTTACAGTTGAGAAGAACCTGAAGACATGCCACAAGCTTTAATTCATCCTCAGAACAAAAGCGAGAGCAACACGATAGCAAAAGCAGTTTTGGACAGGGCCCAGGGGGAATTTGAGCGTTACCATGAAATAGGAATCACTAGTATCAGGTAGGAAAGTCGACAGAGACCCCTAATCTATACCGGGTGAGCCATAAAAGGTTGACGCGTTTGGCGAACTGTGAAATAAAACGTATGAGGCCGATATTCAAAAACAAAATGTTAATCTATTAGTCAAAGGCTAACTTAGGTGAAAAAACTTTGTTCGGTAAGGGAGCAGTCATAAAGTATCTGCTATATGGGGGTGCATGATATTTGGATGGGCCATGAAATATTCTGCCATAACTTTTTGGGGCTATGAAAAATAATCAGATTTATCTTCCGGGGCCAGAAAACTTTTATCACAAAATGTTATTTCTAAGGCGTAGCAACGGCTGTAAAATGCTGCAAAAATTGTTTCCTGTTATCTTTTCCCACTTGACACTTACTTTTCAGTTCATTTCCTTCCTTGTCCTTCTCTTGTTTAGTTCAGTGGCTAACCAGTGCTTCATCGAGCCTAAAGTCTAAAAACTAAATAATTTAATGGGGTCATGAGAACTATCCTAGCTCTTGCTGTTGGGCCATTAATAAGTGAATTGGAATTTCGGATGGGTCATTGGGCCATTAAATTTATGCTAGATTTTTAGAAAATCATCCACCCCCTTATAGCAGATACTTTATGACCGCTCCCTAACATCACACATCCCTAAGACCCAACAATAGAGGATTGCGCTAAAGATGGCGGCGAGGAATTTTTACCGAGATGCATTGTGTTCGAATTACAAATCTCTAACGATTCTACAGGAATTCGATTAAAGAGCGCAGTGCATCCCGGTAAAAAATTCCTTGCAACCATCTTTAGCGCAATCGTCTATTAGAAAAATGCTTGTAAGGGGTCGAAATCGAAAATTTCACGTTGCATTATGGTCCATGACTTATGTTGCATTGGAATTCCTATGGTAAGTTTCAGAAATAGAATCTTAATTTCAAAAGAAAGTAAGTCATAGACCAGAATGAAATGAGGAATCCTTGTACCCAAACATGCCCTTCCGAGCATTTTCCTAGTTTATTGATCTAAATGATGAGTGAAGTGATTTTACCAAACAAAATTTTCTCGTCTAAGTTAGCTCTTGAGTTTGACTGATAGATTAACATTTTAGTTCTGAATATCGGCTTCATGATTTTTATTCCATAGCCCGCCAAACCCGTAAGCTTTTTATGACTCAGCCGTTAGCTGGTAGATGACTCAGCTGGTAGATGAAGGAATACCCCGGGAGCCAAGCAGAAATAATTGAACTCACCCCCAATGAAAGTGTTAATCATTTGAGATCGTCTGTTGAGATAGCTTAAGCTTTGTCTCTCACGCAGTTGAGAGCTATACTAATAAGATGTTGGTATGTGTGCCATGAACCTGATTGGCTAAGGCTGAATTTCACGGCAGCAAAAATTCATGAAGCAGAAATAAAAATTCATGAAACAATGAAATTCCACCCTAAGTTTCTTTGTTCTATAAACCAACTGCTTACGTGACATACGTCCTTTAAGTTAAAAATGCAGCAGATATTCATTAACAGAGGAAACAACGAACAGCTTGCAATCATACTTAGCCCTGAGCCCGAAGTAGTAGCTGGGGACATACACCTTGAAAGACACTAAATAAGTTCCATTGCTGGCTGTAGTACACTTTGTTAGATATGCTGGTATTTAACGAATCTTGTTGAACCATTTGCTGATCCAAATGTAACAAGCAAAGCAACACTGATACATCGTATTAAATAGAAGCATCCCATTAGATGGTATATAAAAATTCATGATAATTTTAAGGCAGTTGTTAGTCTATGATACTTGGTAAAATATTTCATCTATCCTTGTATCCTTGTGCTGTGCTTCCATCTCGTAAGAAAACAACAACGCGCTACTGGAAAGAGGAAAAAACGAAACACGCATCAAAACATTTGAGCTCGTCTTCAAAACCTTCTTTATGCTCCTGCCAACAAATGCCCCCAAACAACAAGAGATAATGACAAATTTTAAACCATTTGTAAATTTCATCGACGAAAAAATTGATATACGACACAGAACCGATGCACTCTGTCGTTCGTGGGCAGCGCCTCCATGTAGTGCAGTGAGAGACGTAAATAGTTTACCCAACCTGGATTGAATTTCTTTGAATTGATAAAGCTAGCGTAAAGTACACATATTAGATATGCTCAAAAGATCATGATGAAATGTGACGCCTTCGTGACTTCTCAAACTATGTATTGTCTTCTTTGCAGCTGGATGCAACCTGAAAAGGGAAACTATCTGCAACCAAGCGCGCTAAATTCATGTGTCCCCGCAGATCGCCATTTCCCGGCAACGCAAGCATGACAGTATGTTTCCTTTATGGCATTCACCTGATATTTGTATGCACCGGAACACGCATGGGAAAATTTCATAAAATAAACTTCATTGAAAATGTACAAAGAAAAGACACGGGCAATGAGGTAGCAACTCACCGAATTGTGAAATCGGATCGGTTCCACTTGCTGATCGCTGACACCAAAACCTACATGTGAAGTTGACGACTGAGTGATTTTGTGACGCGTGACTATTTTAGAGTGGAAATCACAAAGCTTGCTGTACAATTCTAATGCAGTTGCTAAGATCAATTAGATACGGTCGTTGACGATACTCTATTACAATTATTCAGGAATTCTTCCTTTTCAAAGCTGTGGTTCTTATTTAGAGCTCAGTCATCCAATTCGACGGCTCTTTTCTTTCAAAAAGAAAGGGGCTTAGGTGAGACATTGTCTTGCTAATGCAGATTTGACGTACGTAGTTTTGCTGACATGAAAAAGCCCTCGATGGGGGTCTTCCTGTTGATGAGAGAATCTCCATTCGAACGCCATAAACAATGCATAACCAGGGTTGCCCACTGGCCTACTTGGGGGGCCAGATTTAAAAAATCTGGCCTGAATGGAAAGGCTTTGGTTACGAGTAGTTTAATTTGGCCTCCTGGGATTCCATTGCATAATTTCAATGATTTAGCGTATTTTCTAAATTTAGTAGTAAATGCTTTTTCATGACATGAGATTACGAAATAGATGCTAAAACAGACTTGAAATATGATATTATTAGTAATCTATTTGAATTCTTGGAAAATGCATAGTTGAAACTATTTGTTGGCGTTAAACAATGGAAATTCTTTTACTGGAAATTTGGCTACAGTTTGGTCTCATTTGCAACCATGCTTGGTTACTGCTGACCAGTTGGGTATGACAACCCGGGCATAAACAACAGAAGTCGAACAGTCTTTCAAAAGAATTGATTTGAACTATATGTAAGATGGTCAAGTATGCATGGAAAGTTCAAACAACACCAAAATAAGTTCTTATGTCTTCGGTCTTCGGTTTGTAGTTCTTATGTCTTCGGTCTTCGGTTTGTAGTTCTCATGTCTTCGGTCTTCGGTTTGTAGACAACCCTGAATACGATTAGGTTACTCGTCTGAAGTCTAACTGATATCCCAAGTACCATGATGATGATGATGATGATGATGATGATGATGGTGATGATGATGATGATGATGATGACGATGATGATGATGATGAGGGAAACGCCTTGATTTTGTTGCTTCCCTCCTCGTTGAAACTATACAAAAGTTAGACAAGTTCCATCACACACAGATTATAGCCAAAAGGTTCATTCCCCGTCACGATATTTTCAATCCCCGCTGAAAAGGCAGGGAAAGTGCTTGAAACTCAAACTTGGCGGAGAAACACATTTTCTGGTGGGTCATCCTTTTACCTTGGCGGGGGGAGGGGGTGCAGCGTTAAGGCGCTCCTCCGGAGTAGTGCTTCAGCAACTGCGCGTCTAGTTAAGGTAGTAGCCAGGAATAAAACTTAAGGTAGTAGTACCGAATGAATATTTCGTTCAAAATAGAGGCGCAGGCAAGCAATGGCGAATGTCAATGATAATGCTGAAGAATTGGCACTTCTCACCAACGAGATGGGATTTGTAAGAAGTGAGGCAATCATGGCATTATTAGAATCCAACGGAAATCTTGAGATGGCAATAAACAAACTGTTAGCAGGGAACTGTGCTCCGCCACCGTATTCTGAAATCAGCCATGACAAGGTTTTGAACGTAGCTGAAGAACCCAGCATTATTATTAGGCCGTACGACATTTTCCCGACCATTGCAGAGAACATTGATGAGAAAAGTAACTTGCCAAGTAAATATGGCCTTGAAGTAAACTCTAATCCACCACCATACACTAAAGTGTGCCTTGAGATGGAACTCAAAGACTGGGAGACGAAATGTCCCGCAAACTTTTTCAAGCCAGGTTTTTCAAGTGGCAGTTCTTTGCGATGCTCTACTTGCTTTGATGAAATTTTTGAAAATGAGAAATTGTCAGATTCATCAAACAGAGCTGTGAAAGATGGAATACGGGTAATATTTTAACAGCAGCTTTCTGTAGCTGAAACTGGTGACTCATTTGTTACTTGCTCACCAGACTAGAACGTTTAGGGGTCATCGACAAACAATTTTCGTCACAGTAAAAACGGAATTGGGCCGTTAGGGGGAGGGGGTGCAGCTAAAATCCATTAAAAATTTTACTTTTGTGACGAAGATTGAAATAAGTAATATTTCCTTATCAATCCTTAAAGAATAATTCGTAGCAGTACATTTTTCAGCGCTGCACTACATACGTAATTTTGATTTTGCAATCTGCACGAAGAAGTTGCGGTAGGCTTAGGCCCCGACCCAAGGACACATAATAGGCTGGTAACGAGAGTTTGTGTGAAGCCCGTGACAGAGAAAGTCTAGCGATAAATTAAGTGGTCTGTTAAGGGGGGGGGTCAAGCCATTAATGGCCCAATTCTGTTAACTCCCGTACGAAAAAACCAGGCCTTGCAGAGCCAAAACCAGGCCATAATCAGGCCTTATTGCTCATTCTTAGCCATAATTCACCATTGCAAGAGCGTTGCAATTCTTTTGCAAGGGTCTTGCAAAAATTTTAGGTTGCTGCAAGGCTTGATTTTGGCTGTAATCAGGCTTTGCATTAGAGTCACAGCAGCGATATTCTTTGGCTACCAATTTTAGGCTAATGCAACGCTCATGTTAGGTTTGTTGTCGACATCTTTTGGCAAAACCGTTATTTTGTTCGTACTCAAATATTGTTCATGCCATGCCCTTGTTGGGGCTTTATTAAGGCTATCCTCCTATGGGAATACTTAAAAGGTGTTTATTGTGCAAATACGACGGACTTGAGTTTGAAAAGAAGGATGAAGCACCACGTGTAAGACAACATGAGTCCAGCTAAGTGTAAGCTTCATCGAAGAGTTTTTCAAAGGTTTGCTTCAAGAAACTTAAACGTACCAAGATAAATAATGGTTGATGCATTTGTTAGGTGAGTACAAATGTCGTTGACACGTCCAATTGCAGGTTTTGTAATTTTCTTCTCTGCAGTCGTTTGGATGGAAACAATTATCAGTGTATCAAAAATTGCAACAACCATCTCATCATCGCGATCGGTTAGAAATTATTTAGGATGCCTGAATGCAATGCTCTATTGTGAACTGTGGTTGTAAAGAAATGACAAGATAGATTTGCCTTTAAATGTAGACAGGCTCCTTCTATCTCCTTGCAACAAACTGTTTGCTTGTTGTAGGGGTTGATATGCACAGCATTTGTAGTTTGTGAACGATTCGTCATCCACACATTTCCGTGTCGTTCTTTATAAGCATCATCCGAGATGGAAATAGAAATCGAAATAAGGGTAATACTGTTGACGACAAGGTTTCTAAGGCCACGCCAGCGCACAAGCTCGACAGCATGGAAAACTTGGGAAGCTTGAAAATTGTTTCCGAATTCAGCTTGAAAAGGTTTGTTATATTTCTTACTTTGAAAATTTTGTCCATGTTATCAAATTTGGTCTATGAAAAGTGCAATAAGTAAAGATTGGAAAAATCTTTTCGAAGTTTTTGAGTTTTCCGAGCTGTCCGAGCTTTTGTCTGGGACAGATTCTCAAACTGGAAGTGATCGAACTGTTTCCAGGCTGCTGCAAGCTTGCTTTTGGCTTTATTTTGGCCTTGCAAGCACCTAAAATAAGCCAGGCCCCAATTGACCCATACAAGGGCCTTTCAAATGCCAGGCTAAATGTATGGCCCGTTTTAGGTCCATATATAGTGTGCTGCAAGGCTGCCTTTTCAATTCAAATGTTTGGCTCATGCCAATGTGAAATATGGCTATGGTTGCAAGGCCCTGTTTAGGCTGATGCAAGGCGCTGTATTTTCGTAAGGGCTGTGACGAAAATTATTTGTCAATGACCCCTTAATCATGTTGCGGCAAGTTGAGTTCCAGACAGCTAATTATGTTGTGCATGGAAAATCTTCTGCATGCAATGCCAGGAAAAACAAATGGTTATTGTTTAAAACAATGCAAACTTAGTCTTCTGGGTTGAGATGACATTGCGCTGAAAATTCGCAGCTGAGAACAATAGATTAAAACAATAAATCCTTTGTTTATTGCCAACTGTGCGGCTCAGGTTGAAAACAGTGTATTTTCCAGTGTGGCTTGCTCATGTCAGAAAGTTTTTACACTTGGGGTGATACATTAGGGTCATGCTGCTTTAAGGGTCACATTATCAGTCTCTGGAAACCTGGTTAAGGTGAAGTTGTGGTTTTTTAGCACCAAGCTCTGGAATCACAGAAATAGCTAAGAGTTAAGCGAGTCCATGACCCCTGTCATGATGCTCAAGTGGTGGAGTGCTACTGGGTAGTGAACCCACTCTGCCTGACTGTTCTGGCTGCAAAGTCAGAGGATTAGACCACTGCATCACAACCCTCCAGTGTGCATACTGCTTATTTTCTGTGAGTCTGCGATTCCCGGGGGACATATATGTGTTCTACTAAAACCGTGCATCCTCTCTCACATTCATGTCTCGGCCTTACCATAATTATGCTGTATCCAAAAGCGCATTCCAATATAATGTTTATACATATAAATACATATTTTTTTCTTTGCAATCACCTCCAAGGGGACCATTATGGAAATAAGGTCAACTTGATCTTTTAATGTTATCCCTGCCACTTTAATTAGAGGTGTTTTTAACTTGTATTTAAACCTGCTATATAGAATATATATATTGTGAATATTTTATTCATTCATTCATTTATTCATTTATTTGCTCTTTCCTTTTCTTGTAAGCATTGTACAGTAATTTTCTTTTATTTGTGGCAAATTTGTACTTACTTACTTACTTACTTCTCACAATCAATAATTGAAGATTTTTAGTACTGAGCCTTTTGGCTTTGAAAATGCAACATTGTGACATCATGAGCAAGTCACATGAGATCATGAAAAAACATCACTTTTTGGGTTCACCTCCATGATGTTCTATACTAGGTGCACCAAAATAAACTATGCACTTTTTACAGGCCACGATAAATTGTATACCAGGTTGACTTTGAAGATTTATGAGTTAATCTTTGGCTAAGATCCTCAATTAGATGCTATTATTTTTGGTATTTTTTGTCTTCTATTTATGGAGCTGTAAATGAGTTTTGTAAAATTTTCGATTTGGAAAAAACTGAAAGTGACCCAAAAAACATTTGATCAAATTTTCTAAGGACTGAACATGAATGGACAAAGAGAGAACGTTTTTATGTGATTTTGGGATTTAGAAGTTGATCAGTTACTATCCAATGCATGTGTATTAGTTTTATGTTGGAGAAAAATGTAAAATTGTACTTCCTTTTCAAATTTTCATATTTCAAATTTCAAATTTTCATATTTCATACTTCCTTTTCAAATTTTCAAATTTCAAATCAGTCAAAATATCATTTTATCAAATTTAATGGAAAAGCTGGAGTCTGTTCAGTATTCTGCTGCTTTGGCTGTAACAGGAACATGGAGGGGAACATCTCGAGAGAAGCTGTACACAGAACTTGGCTGGGAGCCACTAACTTCCCGAAGATGGAGCAGACGGCTTACCTTATTCTATAAGATTATAAATAATCTTAGCCCTGCATATACAAAGGATCCAATCCCACCACTTCATCAATCGCAGTACTCACTTCGCTGTCAGGATGTCATTGGGCGATTGAGGGCAAGGACAGAAAAATCCAAGAGTAGCTTTTATCCTAACTGTTTGCCCGAATGGAATAAGCTTCAGCCTGAATTGAGACTTGCACCTTCTGTTGCTATTTTCAAAAAAAAGTTTTTTTTTTTTTTTTTATTCATTAAAAGTAATACAACAAATCTTACATTCTACTATACGGATCTAATTACTATACAATACTACGGGGACGATACCATGGGGAGCGAACGACAATGACTACCCCATGGCCAATATGAAAAGACACGCAATGCTAACCTAAATACAACAAACACTACGGACAATTTAATATCTACTAAACTAGATTCGGTTCCACATCAGATGTAAGGTCAGGGTTGCGATAAGTTTACGTTCTTTGAAGTAATTTCAAATTCCTGACATCTGATGTGAAACAGAATTTACAAAGTAAAAGGACATTTACGTTAACGAAAAAAGTTCTTATCAATAATCCGCCCTCCAGCGAAATCTGTTTTTGGAATTCACGACCCAAAAGGATTATCCTATCTTACGCAGCTAAGAGTTGGTCTCAGCAAGTTGAACTTCCACAAGTTCAAGCATAATTTTAGGGATACAATAAACCCAATGTGCCCAACAAGTGATGGCATTGAGGATACGGAGCATTTTTTGTTGCTCTGCCCTTCTTTTGATCTTCAGCGTCGAGACCTTCTCACTGGAATTGTTGAACTATTACGACCATTTGTGGAAATCACCAATCTTTCAAATGATGCTTTGATGCAACTTTTACTATATGGTGATCAATACCTTTCTTATGACTTGAATAGAAACATTCTCGAATTGACCTTACGGTTCATTCACGAAACTGGTCGGTTTGACTAAGATCTGTTGACTCTTCAGTTACGTACAAAGCAGCCACTAAGTCCTCTTATGTAGTGTTATTTTTCTTTGTAAATTCTGTTTCACATTAAGTGTCAGGTCTTTCCACTCCAAACAACCCACGACTTACGCTCGTGACATTTTAAATTATCGCAACCTGTCACCTAATGTAGAACAGAATCGTTCGTATTTCGTTGTGTTGTAGGTAGATTAACTTGCTCGTTTTTATATATTGGCCATGGGGTAGTCATTGTCTTTCGCTCCCCATGGTGTCGTCCCTGTAGTGTTGTAAAGTAATTAGGGAAGTTTCGTAGAATGTAAGATATGTTGTACAATTTTTATATGAATAAAAAAAAAAAATTCATGATTGAATTTATACATTTATGCAAGTACTGCATTCCTGTGTCGAGGAAGCTAAAAAACAAACAGCAGTGAAGTGAAGCAACATTATTAGGTCAAACAAGCAGGAGTTTTGATCAATTTCTAAATCCCCAAATAATCATGAAAACATTCTCTCTTTGTCCATTCATGTTGAGTCTTGAGAAAATTTGATCAACGCTAACCCTAACCCTAAGGCTATTTTTAGACCTGCATATGCAGCCATTTGAGTTAATTATTTATCATCATCAGCAAAGTTAAGCTTTAGACATAGTACCTCCTTTCATTCACCCCCTCCCCTGCCCCCCAAAAAATGCGAAAACGATCTAATTCCAAAAATAATTGTGGAATCAAAAATGCTTTCTCTGGGATTATGGCAAATTACACAAAGTTCCCTTCAATGAACTTTTGATTTTAAAGTTTCGCAAAAGATTTGGTACCACCCAAAGGAAACTAATGCAACTTAAAGTCACCCAAAAAGCCTCAAATTTAGAGATATCAGTTCTTTAGGTGCATAAAAGCCCTGAAGTTCTATGGGTCTAGATGATTCAGATGGGGTGGAGACTGTAGCCCCCTCACCATCCCCTGGCCCCATCACTATTTCCAAATGGCACTTTCAACACAAACAGTACCAGTGTCTGGAATCTTGAAAACATTTGACAAAGGACTGAAATGTGTTTGTATAATACACCTTACTTCTGCATGTCAATGAATGAAAATAGTAGATCAGTTGCACAGAGTCTAGAGTGCCATCGCCCTACATCGGCACCCTAGCATGGTGGTCCATTGTTCTCATAGCGATTCTTTGTACATTTACAAAGTAAAATCCAAAATCAATCAAAATATAGAGCTTTCAATTGAAAAGTAAACCAAAATCAAAGTAAAAATTAATAGAAAAATATAGATATTGAAATAAAAGCGAAAAAAAAAAGATTTCAAATAAACATTAAAAAGTAAAAAAGAGTAAAAAAAAATTAAATACCGGGTGAGCCAGAAAAAAGTTCCCACTTTTGAAAATTCATAACACCAAGGCTACTTCACGGATTTGAATCATTCAAATTCTAGTTAAAAGCCGAAAGATCAAAGTATTTTTGTTATTTTTCTTGCTGTCCTGCCAGCACTACAAATATAGGTAAATTCAACTTTACACAAATTTTATGGTTCATTGATTACTGAAAAATGGCCCAAAACATCGATCAATGCATAAATGACCTCTCGCACAGAATAATGAAGGAAATGCAACTTCTCATGGGTGAGAGATATCCTCTAGGCATTGATTTCCTTGGCATTGAAAATCCTTCGTATGTGTTTGAAAATCGATGTCTCATAACTCTTGAGGGAGGTGAAACGCCCATGGCCTATTGTTCGATTTGAATAGAATCCTTACGAGTTGATCAATGTTTTAGGCCCTTTTTCTGTGATTTTGCAACCATGAAATTTCTACAAAGTTGAATTTGCCAATATTTCTAGTGCTGGAAGGACAGCAAGAAAAATCACAAAAATACTTTGATCTTTCGGCTTTTAACTAGAATTTGAATGATTCAAATCCGTGAAGTAATCTTGTTGTTATGAATTTTCAAAAGTGGGAACTTTTTTCTGGCTCACCCGGTACAAAATATTTTGAAAAAAAATTTAAACATTTGAAAGTGAATTTGAAAAAAATTGAAATGATGAGAAAATTTGAACATTGAAACCAACATTGAAAATTGAAATTAATTTGAAAATGGTCATTTGCGGCCCATCGTTCTCATAGCAAATTAGAAAGCAATCGGTTTTTCATTGTTCCCGACGTGGCCCATCATTCTCATAGTGGGATCAGGTTGAAGAGATTGGTCATTTTATGGTCGAAAATGGTATCTCAGAGGCTTGGGATACAATACAAGCCTTGGTTACAGATCTGACGGCACAAAAGTTTTGAATTCAATAGTTTATTGAATCTGTGATGGGTTCTAGGATCCAATCATCACAGATGCAGGCATAGGCCTGCGACATAGTGGACCATTGTTCTCATCAGGGTTGCCAGATGTCCGAAATGGTCGGCGGCCAAAATTGCTACGGTTGGCGGCAAAATTCGGCCAATCAAACAAAATGCTAAATGATAGCCAAATTTCGGCCAATTGTGTCCAGTAAACGTGTAGTTAGGAATAGCTTTGTGTGCTAGAACAACTTTTACGCCTTCATATTTGAAACATTTGCTCGTGTTTTACTACTTTTCTCATTTTTACACAGGAAATCTTGAGATTTTTACAACGGATTTGAGCATCAATTGTCGAAAAATAGTGGTTTCCTTTGTTTATTTGCGGATATTCCATTTACGGCCAAAATTCGGCCAACTTTTGCGTTTTCGGCCAAATCATTCTATGACGGCCAAGGGGCTTAAAAAACGACCAGAATCGAGAAATTTGGCCGTCAAATCGGCCAAATGGCAACCCTGGTTCTCATAGCCCGTACTCACTTTGCACAGCGGTTGTCAAAAAAGCTCCAACACTTTTTGAAGATACCCGGGGGGGGGGGGCTACTTGACTTCAAATGCGTCGGTGTGGACTCCAAGAAATCATTTTTTCACCCGGGCTTAGATTTTTTTCTCACCCTCCTAATTTGACTTATGCTGATCATCACCTTCTCCGTTAAGTTTGTTTGCTTCTTGAAATTTCAAGGTTTCCGTACTCTCAAAAAGCGCAGGAAATGGTAGTCTGTGTTCCCCATACCTCTGCAATTTGTTTACAGCTTCAGTGTCATAACTGCTGTGCAAAATGAGTACAGGCTATGAGAACAGTGGTCCGCTTAATCGCAGGCCTATGCTTGCATCTGTGATGATTGGATCCTAGAACCAATCACAGATTCAATAAACTATTGAATTCAAAACCTTTGTGCCCTCAGATCTGTAACCATGGCTTGTATTATATCCTAAGCCTCGAAGATACCATTTTCGACCATAAAATGACCAATCTCTTCAACCTGATCCCACTATGAGAACGATGGGCCACGTCGGAACATTGAAAAACCGATTGCTTTCTAATTTGCTATGAGAACGATGGGCCGCTAATGACCATTTTCAAATAAATCTCAATTTTCAATGTTGGTTTCAATGTTCAAATTTTCTTATCATTTCAATTTTTTTCAAATTCAATTTCAATGTTTAAATTTTTTTCAAAATATTTTGCATCTAATTTTTTTACCTTTTTTTTACTTTTAAATGTTTGTTTGAAATATTTTTTTTGCTTTTATTTCAATATCTATATACAAAAACTCTCCAAGTATTGGGAATCTTGAAAATTTGCGACTAGCACGTAGTAGGATGCAAACAGAAGCAAGGAAATGTGCTCAGAGTTACTGGCTTAACCTTTGCGATGAAATTCAAAGAGCGGCTGACATGCGAGATACTCGTAAAATGTACGAAAGAATCAAACGTTGTATTGGTCCTGTAAAAAGGGCAGTAGCCCCACTGAAGGATCTTCAAGGAAATATTTTAGCAGGCAAACAGCAAAAGCTTGATCGTTGGGTGGAACATTACGGAATTTTATATACAAGAACATCTGAGATCAATGAGGCTGTATTGGTAACGTTACCTCAGTTTGAAATCATGGAGGATTTAAGCAATGAGCCAACACTAGAAGAACTGCAGCAAGCTATAAATTCTATCCCTGCAAATAAGGCATCGGGAAACGATAGCATACCAGCTGAAATTTATAAATGTGCTGACAAAGAGTTGCTTACCAAGATTCATCAAGTTTTACTTTTATGCTGGCGTGAAGATGACGTCCCACAAGATTTTGAGGATGCGCGATTCATACAACTATGTAAAAACAAGGGTGACAGAAGTGAATGTGACAACCACAGAGGTATCTCTCTGCTGAACATTATTGGTAAAATATTTAGTCGAATCCTGCTTCCAAGAGTACAAACTTTAGGAGAAAACATTTACCCAGAAAGTCAATGTGGCTTTCGACAGGGGCGCTCTACCACAGATATGGTATTTTCAGTGCGACAGCTTCCAGAGAAATGCAGGGAAAAGTGTGTCCCATTACATATTGCATTTATCGACCTCACAAAGGCATTCGATTCTGTAAGTAGAGAGGGTTTATACATTGTCCTTAAGAAACTTGGCTGTCCACAAAAGCTACTAAACTTAATTCGGTCTTTACACATGGGTATGATGGCAACAGTTGCCTATAAAAACGAAGAATCAAACGCATTCCCAGTCAATAACGGAGTAAAGCAAGGATGCGTCCTTGCTCCTGTTCTATTCAACATATATTTTTCATACCTCATAAGACATGCTTTCGAAGGAAATGATCAAGGCATCTATCTCAGATCCAGACATGATGGGGGACTGTTTAACATTGCTAGATTTAGAGCAAAGACTAAAGTGAGACAAGTGACTATACGTGAACTACTCTTTGCTGACGATGCGGCGCTAGTTGCTCACAGTGAAGAGTCGCTGCAAAGGCTTCTGGACAAATTTTCAGAGTCTTGCAAGAGTTTTGGGCTCAGGATAAGTTTAAAGAAAACTGTGATAATGCATCCGGGATCTGCAGGATCCAATTCTGAGATTACTTTGGATGAAAATAGTCTTAGCAGTGTCGATAATTTCTGCTACCTTGGTTCCAAAATAACGAAGAACTTAAATCTAAACGATGAAATATCAAAACGAATCAGCAAAGCAGCCATGAATTTTGGATTACTAAAGAAACGAGCGTGGGGGAATAATAAACTTTCTACCAAGGTCAAGATTCGCATATACGAGACTTGCGTGCTTTCTTCGTTGCTATATTGTTCAGAGACATGGACTACTTATGCTAGGAAAATTAAATGTTAAATAGTTTTCACATGAGGTGCTTACGAAAACTACTAAAAATAAAATGGCAAGACAAGATACCTGATACAGAGGTACTAAAGAGATCGGGGCTAACACACTTGGGAACGATGATAATGCAGAAACGGTTGAGATGGCTGGGGCATGTAAAAAGGATGGACGATAGCCGTATTCCCAAGACCGTTCTTTTCAGTGAAGCTCGTGATGGCTATAGGAAACAAGGACGCCCGCTGTTGAGATATCACGATAATTGTAAAAGTGATATGAAATCGTTTGATATGAATGTAGATAACTGGGAGGTGTGTGCAACGCAACGTTCATTTTGGAGAGAAAATGTGACCATGGGAGCAAGGAGATATGAACAAGCCCTTATAAAAAGAAAGGAGGAGAGTAGAAAAAGAAGAAAGCAGCCGTTAACAAACTTGGATGCGAACAATGATGCATTTATTTGTGAACACTGCAACAAGCGCTGCCGTTCAAGAATTGGACTGTTTAGCCATATCCGGACTCATCAGGACTAAGACTTTATTTAATGCGTGCACCATGATCTTTAAGATCGAAGGTTGCCTACTATATTTT
Organism: Aurelia sp. 3 sensu Dawson et al. (2005); assembly: GCA_964020215.1. Lineage (NCBI taxonomy): Eukaryota > Metazoa > Cnidaria > Scyphozoa > Semaeostomeae > Ulmaridae > Aurelia > Aurelia sp. 3 sensu Dawson et al. (2005). The sequence continues at coordinate 12,321,818 of OZ026582.1, forward strand.
TCTATTAAATTTAACTTTGATTTTGGTTTACTTTTCAATTGAAGGCTCTATATTTTGATTGATTTTGGATTTTACTTTGTGAATTTACAAAGAATCGCTATGAGAACAATGGGCCACCATACCCTAGCGCGTTCTCCGAGATTTAGGCTTGTTTACAAACATTTAAAAATGGAACGGTCTGGACTAGTAAATGAAAATAAAGCGCAAAAATAGTCTCTTGATGCCATATTCATGCTCTTTGACTGTTCTAAGATAAGGCTCAAATCCTTACTGGTTCTCAGAACAGGCGGAAATCATCCAACCTCACGAAAATCAGCCATTGGCATCGCCGCTTCAAACCCCCTGAGACAAAATCAGTCGTTTGTGATGAAGTTTCTAGTACCTCACAGAAACTGAAATGGATGCTCAAATATTGCAGTTATTTAAAATATTTTTTGATAAATCGGTTGCAGAGATATCTGTCCAGAGTTGTTTACATGTTTAGGCAAATATCTTATTTGGAGCCGTAGCTACGAGCGTTTACCGGCCAAGAAAACTTGACCTTACTTCGAAAATTCAGATAAATTGCTAGAAAGAGGATATATCGATGAAAATTTCACAGATTATGTATATTAGCCTGGGCAATAACCCAGATGTATTTGTTTTACTAAGATCTCAATATATTTGACAAATTTTCAGCGATTTCCAACAAGCAAGGCAAATGGGCCTACGCTCATCCTGGGTAGAAACCCATTCTTGGGCCTGGAATCGACCAAGTATACAAACTTGAGCAAGATCATTCACTCACCAGTGACTCCAGCACCCATTTGAGCTCATTTATCCATTAAATTTGGGTTAACTTCGACAAAAAGCGAACAGATTTGTGCAAATTTGAAGAAGCTTCCACGTTCCATGTTATGTCGACAAATGCAATAACTCTCCACTGTTGACAAACACACGAGACAGTGTGGTGTCATGAATGAAGAGTTGTATTTTGTCATGACTCTCCTGTGAATGCTTTAAAATGTCAAAATCTTTTTACATTACAAAGCACTTTTTCAAAAACAATAGTATTTCATGCTTCGAACAATGTACAAATACATTTTAAATATTCAGATGGGCAATGACATAATACTACCCTCGAGTCGTAATACCAGACTGCCTCATGTGTTTGTCAACAGTGGAGAGTTGTTGCATTTGTCGACATAACATGGAACGTGGAGGCCTCTTCAAATTTGCACAAATCTGTTTCATCTGTTTGCTTTCTGTCGAAGTTTACCCAAATTTAATGGATATATGAGCTCAAATGGGTGCTGGATTCAACGGTAAGTGAATGATCTTGCTTAGGGTTGTATAATTGGCCGATTCCGGGCCCAAGAATGTGTTTCTACCCAGGATGAACATAGGCCCATTTGCCTGGCTTGTTGGAAATCGCTGAAATTTGTCAAATATATTGAGATCTTAGGAAAACTATAACTTTAGGCATAAACCTCGATTTCCAGGGACACGCTATCAAATCTGAAGAAAATGTCAAACTTTTAGGCGTAACCCTAGATTACAAATTGAATTTTGACCCACATATATATAATCTTTGCAAGAAAGCGGCGTCGCAATTAAATGTTCTGAAGCGACTCAGGTCGTTTATCGGTTTTGCTGAAAGAGAAGTTTTGGTTCAAAGTTTTGTATACTCAAATTTTAACTATTGTCCCTTAGTTTGGTATTTCTCATCATCAAAATCATTGCAGAAAATTAAAAAAAATACAGGAACGTGCATTGAGATTTCTGTTTAACGATCACAAAAGTACCTATAGCAATCTACTTCTCAAATCGAATAAATGTACAATGCAAGTTGCTCGTAAAAGGGCACTTTGCATCGAAATCTTTAAAACAATGAAAAACCTGAATCCATCATTTATGAATAACATCTTCCGTTTTAGGACTTCAAATTATTCATCGCGGTATCCGAATAACTTGAATCATTTTCGCCAAATCAAGTAACTTTCGGTTAAATCTGGAAATGTTTACCGAATGAATTAAAATCGGCCGAAAACCTTAACAATTTCAAAAGAATGATAAAACAATGAGACGGACCAAGTTGTAATGTAATGCTTGTAACTATTACGGTATGTAAATTTGTTCATAGTATTTCCTCTAGTCACATTGGAATTTAATTTGTTAATTTATTCATTTATTCATTTTTACATCATTCGATTTAGATTAGCTAATTTATGTATATATGTATATAATGTATATGTATTTTGGCTAGAGTTTTAAAAATTGAATCGAAATAAGATGAACAAACAAAACAAACAAACAAACCGATCTGACTCCCCAGTAACTAAAATTTGGCCACATTTCGCAATCCAACCTTGAAATCAACACAATTAGTAGATATCAATCAAAAGTATGCCATAAATTCAATAATTTCTGTTGGAATTTATGCTTAAACACTAATAAATTCATGCTTTATGCACTATTTCTCCTCAAAATCCTCAAAAACTGGTCATTTAAAGCACAAAAATTCCGACGAGAGAGCAAAATTTTCTGACAAATGGTCTCGTGAGGGGGGGGGGCGGTCCCCCAGCCCCCCATTGGCTTCGGCCCTGCAACGAAGAAGTTTTCAACGTACCTGAAAAGTGAGGGTAAGCGTTCGTTCATTTCTTCATTTATTTTTCCAAGCCGCGTTTTTGTTTTGTTTCATTTTCATCGATGAAATACTGGCAAAGGTCAAACAACTTGTTTCAATAGTTTTTTCTGCCCCTTTGAATGAAATATTTGAAAATTCCTTCAAGTTTTCGATTTCCATTTTTGTTCAGGGGGTTCCTACCTACTCCAAAGCGAGTGGATTGGCTAAAAATCACCCTGAACCGGGATAGTGTGTGAAAATGGTCTTGTGTTGTGAATAGTGACCTCCCCCCTTTCCGCTGGATGACTTTATGAATAAAAACAGGTGGTAAATAATATTTTGATTCCAGGAACACATTTCTGACTTGATGACCTTTCGTGGAGCTGGAAAAGGAGCATTTTTGGAATAACGTAATGATGGTAGTGTGTATGAGAGGTTAAAACAGGGGAGGAACGAAAGGCTGTAATTTTGCATCTGATCAAAATGCAATGAATGTTAATTACATAGGGGATGTGACCCTAGCAAATAGCTGTTTTGACAGTATGGTACAATTTTCTTTCGGGATAGCTGATTGCGTTAAAATGAGGGGTGCCGGTTCAGGGCGATATTACTCATTAAGGCCGATTTTTACGGTCGCTCCTTTAAGTTCTGGCTGTACTTCAAAGAGTGGGAAGATTGAGTTGATGAAGTGATACAGTAAACACCATGAAGTGAAGAATCTTCTAATGGCAAATAATTGTTTCAAGGCCCTATCATAACGCTCATAATAGGTGATTTATCTGAAACGTGCCGAGTCAAGGCGATGGTACTATACTTCTCTGCTGCTTTCCTATCCAATCCAAGGGTCTGCTTGCTGTGCCGGCTACGTGGGAACAGGATCCAAGTTTACAAATCTTGCTAGCCAGACTTAACTTGGTTAGCCATGGTGTTGAATAGCAAACAATAATGGCTAATCTTCAAGGACCGAGATATAGGGGGTCCAGGGGTTCTTTTCTTTCAAAGACACCTCTGGAGGGACCATTATGGAAACAAAGTCGCACTGACCTTTTAATGCTATCCCTGCCGTTTTTAAACTGGGGGTGTCTTAATTAGACTTTTAGCTTTTACATCTTAATTTCTGTAACATTGTAATTAGACTTTTTCTTTTATTTTATTAGATAATTAGTTTTAAACTTTAATTTAGATTTCGAATTTTACATATACACATACATAGGGAATATCACATAGGTAATCCATGCACTTGTGTGTATCTCTTTCAATTTCTACCTTTCTAGGTAGCTTGCACGTAGACCCAATTTCCCAAAATTCTTTGGAATATAGAGTCTGAGTGCAGGCTATAGTCTGGGAAGCCTTTCAGGGTAACAAACTTGTCTCGCACCAGAAACATGATGCTATTAACTCTAAAGTGGGCTTTGGGTAAATTAGGCTTGTTTGCTCTTTTTGGGAATGTGTACATGAATCGCAACGTCGATTTACCTGTAAAATTTACCTTTTAATGCCATCCCTGCCATTTTTTAACTGGGGGCTGTTTTTAATTTATATTTTGCCTTTTAAATTTTTATTATAGTGTACATTTGTAATTAAGTTCGTTTCTATCCTTTAATGTTTTGTGATCTTTTAGTCCTTTTTTATTACTTTGATGGCAAATTTTTACTTACTTACTAAATCAGTCTGTACTGAGGAACAAAAATTAGCGATGTTTTAAGCAAATCTGCTGAGCATGTGGTCCCAAAATTTTCAAGGGCATTACCCCAAACCCCCGTCAAGGTCTTGGCTAGCTTCGCTTGTCGCATGGTGTGCCCATGGCCGCCTCATGTAAAAAGCTGTATCTCGTCTTTTAGCAAAAACTAATGTTAGTTGTCAAAGGAATATTTTCATGCTTTGTATGAATCTTTTTTTCATTTTCAGACATATCACTATGACTGCTACATGAAATCAAGAGGCCCAAAGTGTACACACTGTTGCTTTCCATTGTCAAAGCCGGACCTGGACAGAGGTTTATCTGGGAATTTTTTGATTTATGATGAAAAGAAGTATCATGTTGAATGTTATGAAAAATATGCTGGACCAAGGTGCTCCCTTTGTTGCAATGTCATTGTAGAAACTGCTAGTAAAGAGTTCACTGGCAACTGGATTGGTGAAGGCCACAAAATGTTCCATGAAGAGTGCTATTACAAAAAAAAATTTACAGAAGAGAGAGTAAAAAATTCATGACTAACCTGAGAGATGTTACAAATTTTTCGACAAATTGGTATGGCTGGCCTTTCGCCAAAATATGATTGGTTGTATTATAATGAAATTTTGATCGTAGACAAAATACAGATTATTATGTGATCATTTTAGACTGTACAATATAATGTATAGTGGATAACTATTTTTAATGCCATTGCCCTGCACATAATGCATGGAACAAGCCTTTCAATAAATCAGCTTGCTGCCCAAGGTTAACTGCCTTTTTTGAAATCCATTTTGCCTTGATTTAAACGTTGTAAAAGAGGTTGAGAGCAGAAGTTTCGCATTCAGCAGAAAAAAGTGGGTTTTTTACAAAGAGCCACTTTTAGTGAAAAAAGTGGGTTTCTAGCGAGGACACCAATTTTCGCAAATTTTCAGTTTTGTTCCCAGTTGCAGAGGCTTGGAACCAAAATGTGTGCAAACCAAATTTGCGTTAAACCAACACCGCGATGAGAGCTAGGATACGCAAAGCGCATGAATCACACATGGAACATCACTTGCACAAAAATGACCTCTTTCTCTGCCTGCATGAAGATTTTTATCTAACACCATTGTCTCTTCTTACGTTAGTTGTGCGATGCATAGAAACTTTGCAATGAAATGTTACAATGTTCCAATATTAAAGCTGCGTTTTTAATGCCAAGCACTGGGATTGCAAGAATTGGGTCTGGTTAACAGGCTAACCTAATCCAGTCAGCTACCCTTTGTCATGACGCTCAAGGGGTGGGGCTCTACCGGGTATCGATTCCTGTCCAGCTGACTGTTCTAGCTGCAAAGTCGGAGGATTACACCACTGCGCCACAACACCTTCTTCGCGCCTTTGTCAAAGGGTTGTTAGCTGTTTGATATGTGACTTGGAAGGTACTTTCTAACAAATGGGTGTGTTTGTGGTGCAATCAGCGAACTGGGCACAACTTTTTTCAAAAGGTTTCAAGGTTTAGTAAGAAGCAAGACTAGCAAAAAGTACATGGAATTCATTAGAAAATAGAAAAGAATAATTTAATTTTTTTGCTTATAATGAGTCCCTTGACAAATTTGAAAATAAACTCTTTTGTGCATTATGCTAATTGTGCAAATCAATAAACATGATACAGCCGGTTTCCAACCTGATTCATGCAATCTTTAATAGCTGCTACTGGGTTACCAAAGATGTATACAAACTGTTAGCAATAATTCAACATTACCGAACAATATGGCTATCATATCACACAGTTATCAAGTATCAATGGCTGAGCTGGGAAAACATAATCCTTACGGTGATTTATGTACTTCAGGAAACCTCTTGCAAGTAACTTTTATAGAATTAGCTGGAAATCTTGGTAGAATAATGGAAAATTTTAGAAAATCACTTCAACGAGCAATGAGGCGAAAACCACACATAAAAAAATTCTGCAGGTCAGTTGTAGATAACGATCGTGATTTCAGCAATCAGGCCAATGTATCATCTATTGACCGAGGCTTGTCAATAGTAACTACTTTTTGATGTATGCAGAGACTTAAGTTTTGCGGTCTTTTGCAATGTTATTGACTGACTTAGGTAAAATGTTCTTGTGTGCTTAAATCGTTAGATGCTCGATGAAATGCTCAAAATTTCACTTTTTACAGCTTGTACACTTTATGATCTCCTCAGGAACTAAAAACATCCACTAGTTTTGGATAAGGTTTTAGAGCTGTCTTTGCATAAGACCTCCTAAAAATAAATGAATTGTTACAGAAACACTTCAGGGATTTCTGAGTTAAGCAATGGCTTTACTAATTAAGTGTGAAAAAGTACTATTCATGTAGTGCAATTCCGAAGATTTAACAAAAGTACAAAGTGGTACTGACAACGTCAGTCGCTATAGGATCAAAAATTGGAAACACGCAGCTATCAAAAATAGAATAGTTAAGTACCTATACCCAGAATATTGACGTTGATACCAGGTCTTTAATCCCTAAAAACGGCTCTCAGCCACTTGCAGAATTCGTCAATTTATGATTTATGTCAACATAAAAGTTACTAATTTTTACCCACAGATATCCAATAAATGTGCAAAGAATTTCAATCAAAATATTGATCACATGTCCCCATGAAGGAAATGCTTCTGTACATTTGTCTTGAAAAGCATTCAAAGAACTCCACCATTAGTAGATGATTTGAGAACTAGAGAAAATCAGAGTTCGAATAAGACACTGACAAAAAATTTACAATTTGTTGTGACTATCACTGGAAGGTGATCATAATTTTATTCAACAAATCTAGATACAACATCAGAAATAGTAGGGTAAGCTCGTATTATCCAAATATCTAAGTATCACAGTACCTATCGAATGATAAAATCTATCGTCCTGAAGGGGTACATTAACTTAAGCTTGAAGGGTGTAACTTTGATTGACTTAGACATGCTATGTAGTTCTGAGAAAACTGACCTTGTTTAGACAATGTTACGAATTTCTGTTGCATCAATCAGATCCCCAGATCTGACACGGGAAACAGTGGTAATTCAAATTTTGATTCCAAAAACTCAGTTTTGACCTCCGTTCTCCCACAAGAAGCAGCTGGGATAGCGCAAAGAAAGTAGTTTGAGAGTTGCTTCTTATGACAACTGTTTCCTGAAAGTTAATGATGCTGTATTCCATTTCATAACATTGTTGACAGCAAACAAATTTTTAAGACTGACAGTGTTCGCATTGATGAATGCAAAAAATAAAGCAAGTCATTCTCCTACTTTATTGATAGTCTCAGCCTAGCAAAGCCTACTGCAATGCTAGGATACAGCCTACCTAAGTAATAAGTCTGTTGGTGAACAAAAGGGGATAGTAGTGGAGGTGGTCGAAATGAACCGTGCAAAAACCATACAGAAATTTGAGACAAAAAACTCCAACACAGCCTATAATTTTGATGGAAGTTGAAAAGCTCTGAAATGGGTCAAGTTCTGGCAAAATCTTACCTCCTGAGGATATGTGCATATCTTTTGGTTTATAATTGGCCCCTTGGACTCATCCAGGAATCGAAGAGTTAGAACATTTGCTTGCCTGACAACAGTAAGTTTTTCATAAGGTATGAACTGGAAAATATGATATAAGAGCATTCTCACCTAGACAGGAGGGTCAGTGAATGTAATAGTAATACCAAACTTGTCTCCAAACACTTTCCAAGTTTTAGTCTTGTGTGGATTGTCCAATTGGTTTCGAGGAATGTGCAACCTGAAGACAAACATTCAGAGTTAAATCACCTTGTCTATGGCGCTTTTTACAGGATTCCGTTTTTCTCCTACAGACACAGACAATTGAAAATGTAATTTTTTATATGAAAATGATGATAAACCACTGATGAAATTTTCATGCGGTTTCATCCAAAAAGGAAGGGAATATTTGCAAAAAATATACTATTACATGTAATTTCAATCAATTTTTAAAACACGTAGTCCGTCAAACGTCACACTTACTTGTGATTCTGTATGAAGCTGGTATGAAACCAGAAGAAGAATGCACAACTATCATAACCCTTGGGAACATTCTGCAACAAAATTTGTAGCCGCACGTTACAAAAACGTTGTTTAAAGATGCGCAGCAAGAAAACATCATTACAGTCAAACGACGACTTCAAGTGTTGCATGACACACGAGTTTTCCAGTAATAGACCTTTTTGCTACTCTAAGAAAGAATCTGAATCGAACGATGTTTTGATGCACTTTGAAGAATTTTCGAACTTGCAAAATAGTGATAGAGGCTCAAACGCCACTCCATCGAACGTCTTGTATAAAAATGTACAAAAATAACGCTCGATTCAGGCTCTTTTGGAGAACAGCTGAAAGGTCTATTTACATGTAACTTCGGAATTCAAATTTACGTATTTTTCTTGGAGATCCAAATTCTTAATGGAAATGCTGGTCGATGCGTTAAAAATTTAAGGAAGTTCCATGGCTTAGACATTGCACCAAGTGTCCACTAAAGCTGAAGATGTATCTATTAAAACTGTCAAGGTTACGTCTGAGGCATTTCTTTCCAAGTTAAAGTACATAATACACTCCTGAAACGACAGGTTGGGGTCGAAATTGTCCGAAGAAAGCGAAATTCGGATACGAAAAATGTGATTTTGAAGAGGAGCAGGGATGACTCTTTTGCAATCATAGACTTCCATCGCCAGTCCTCCTTTGTTTCTATTCAACTATTTCATTTCACGAAAGAAATTCGATTCCTACTTTCATCTAAGAGTAGTTTCCAATAAAGAAGTTTCAGGAATTATAAAGGATACGATAAGAAAATAAACAACTATGTCTGTAAAAATTCTATTCACTTACGGTAATTTGAAATACAATACACATCCACTAGATCCACTTTTTTCAATCAAATTAATTTTTTGAGGTGACATTTTTGTCCAAGCATGACAGATAGGATATGGTACAAGAAGGAAAATGAAACTTATCAAGGTTTCATGTGATGTTATGACTGCATACTTCGCAGTTTCATATAGTAGGAGTCAAATATCACAAGTCAAATATCACTATCACTAAACAAGTTAAAGAGTGTAGGATCTTGCTCTATGCAGATGATACTGTTATATTTACATCCGACAAAGACAGCGAAAGGATCGAAGATTTGTTGAACACTGAATTTAACAAACAACGTCGCAACATGGTTCACAAATAACAATCTCGTTAACTTGAAGAAAACAAAAACAGAGTTTTTATTATTCGGAACACACCAGAAACTCGCCAAGTCCGAGAAAGTAAGCATTTCGTTGAACGAAAGGATGATCAGCGAATCAGAGATGTACGAATATCTAGGTGTTACCATGGACAAAAATTTGACAATGAAAGCGCATCTCGAAAAGACCTACAAGAAAGTCTTGTCAAGAACAAAATTGCTCGGCCGTATACGACATAACATCAGCCCATGGGTAGCAGAAACAATCTACAAGGTCATGATTTTGCCACAGATGTTGTACTGCAGCAATGTCATGCTTGGTATGTCAAATACACACAAATTGCAGTTTGAAAGAATCTGGATTCGAGTCTTAGCTATAATCAATGGAAATAGCCAAAGAGTGATATTGCCAACTGTCAATCATGCGAGAAATAGGAGATGCCTAGTTGAAGTTTTTAAATGCCCAAATGGACTGGCACCTCGGCTGTTCAAAGACTATTTCAAGAAAATTCTACATCATAAGGAAACCCGTGGGAATAACAAAAACCTTTTGCTTCCAAAAGTTCGCACAGAAGCTGGTCGGAAGTCATTTCTGTTTCAGGGATCAAAATTATACAACAAACTACCTGATGCATTGAAACAAGAACAGTCTATAATGAATTTCAAGAGACAATGCGATCAACTTGACAGTGAATTTAACTTTTAAATATGTATTCTATGGATGTTTTTAAACTTGATCTTGTAATATGATATCTTTTAATTTCTTTAACTTTTAATTTTAACAGGACCTTGACTGATAGCAGCTTCTGAGCAAGCTGACCAAGTTTTTATCCTGTATAAATATAGATTATTATTATTATTATTATTACTGTTATTGTGTCTTTCAGTTTTTGTGCGTTTCTATTCGAGACCAAGACCAAACCATGGTCCTGAGGCTTTAAGTCCAGTCTTTTCTCAGGTTATAAATAGAGCTCTCCTCAGGATGTGTGATGTTCCTAGCAAGACAATCTTCTGGATTTCTTCGATGCAGATCCTTCCAGGGATCTTTGACACGTGATCATTCATTCGCTTTCTGATAAGGCCAAGGGCTCCAACGATAACAGGGACAGTAGTCGTTTTCATGTTCCACATTTTGTTTACTTCTATTTCCAGGTCTTTGTACTTTGACAGTTTTTCTGTTTCTTTATTACCGACATTCCGTTCAGATGGCACAGACATATCAATGAAACTACATTTGTTTTCTTTCTTGTCTTTAATCACTATATCGGGCCTGTTGCAGTAATCTCTTTGTCAGTATGGATTGGCATATCCCATAGTATGACTACATCTTTCCCTTCCATTACTGTGCTTGGCTTATGTTCATACCATCTAGAGGGCACTGCGATATCATAGTGTTTGCAGATTTTCCAGTGCATGTGAATTAGAGCTTTGTCATGTCTTTCAAGGTATTCCTTTTTTGCCAGAACTGGACATCCTGATATAATGTGATCTATGGTTTCATCATGTTCGTGACATAATCTGCATTTTGGGTTCGTCCCGTCTTTAATGATCTTATTCCGATAGTTAATTGTAGCAAGGCTCTGGTCCTGTGCTGCGATAATAAATCCTTCAGTTTCCCCTTTCAAACTGGCACTTTTCAGCCATTTATGGGTGCCTTCCTTATCCACATCCACTTTGTTAACTCTCACGGGATACTGTCCATGCATCGGCTTCGCTTCCCAGTTTTCTTTCATTATTTCCATAATTCTTTTCTTGGCGCATTTCTTTGCTTCTCTAGCGCACTTTGTAGGTGACGCATTTTCCTCTACTTCAATATCATGCATTTGAATTTCTCTCCTAAACTTATTTGCTTCTTTTTGGACTGAGTACAATTTCTATTATTATTATTATTATTATTATTATTATTATTATTATTATTATTATTATTATTATTATTATTATTATTATCATTATTATTATTATCATTATTATTATTATTATTATTATTATTATTATTATCATTATTATTATTATTATCAAATAAGCACTGAAAAGCAACTATGTTATGTTATTACAAGGGAAGCAATAAAAAGGAAGCAATTAGTCACGTTATCAAAATGCAGAAGGTAAATGATAAAGGCCACTTTGATCTCTATCTTTTTATTTTGGTGAGTTTCTTCCTTGGTGTCTTAAGCCTCAGCCAAATGCTCTCAACTTTTCACTCGACAAAACTCAGAAAAAAAAGAGCAATGTCGAGGAATGGGTGACTAAACGCTCTCGACATTTCAGGCAACATAAATGTCGATTGTTGTCGAGTGAAAAGTCGTGAGCATTTGGATGGAGCTTTAGTCTTATTTTTGTAGCACTTGCCATGTAACTGGACTTGCCCAAAGTCTATTCCGTCAGTCCAACGGACCGTTCTCTTAGCGGTTGTTCCTGTTCCAGTTCAGTTCAGTTCAGTTCAGTTTTATTTTAAAAATTCATCAACATACAAAAAATCATTCTAACAAAATTTACAAATATTACAAATAACAAGTTACAGGAGATGATTACGATAACACTACATAGACTAGAACATCAGAAGATTTGTATGAGGAAGAATTTTCTTAAAGGAGGAGCTCTCTCAGTAGATAAACTAATCGAGGAGAGAGCATCCCCTTTGTTAAAAACTTATCATTCAGTTTGAAAGATCTTAAGGTAGATATACCTCTTTAACATTGAAGGGGCCAATCTACCTTAAACATTTTGGGAGTGGTCGATGCAAAAACAGCCAAAAATCTAAACTTGATAATTTGTAGAGAACAGGTGTAATTTGACTTGACGGCGAAAACTCGTCACCGAAGGAGATTGCTTGATGTTAAAGGGAATGTTGTTCCAAGATTTAGCACCAGTGTACCTAATAGATCTTTCACCATATTGCAAGGTGTTATGACGTGTCATGAAAATATCACCCTTACGAGCCTGCCTTGTATCATGTTGATGAACATCTGACAGAATTTCAAAAAAATTTTGAAAGACAGAAGGAGATATCCTATTAACAGACTCATAGACAAATAAAAGCAACTTCAAATGAAATAAATCATACAACTTAAGAATCTTCAGGTAAGAAAAAATAGGAGAAGATGGAGAAGTAAAGTTCATGAATGCAATAGCTCTAACAACTTTCTTTTGTAGAATATATATTGGTTTGATATGGGTGTCATAGGTAAGACCCCAGACAATAATCCCATATTGCAGAAAGGATGCAAACAAAGAATTATACAAGGAAACTAAAACATCAGTAGGTAAAAGATGTCTGATTTTGAAAAATATACCACAGGTTCTTGCTAACTTTTTTGAAAGTTCACTTAAGTGATACTTCCAATTGAGGTTCTCATCCAAAAGAAGACCAAGGAACTTAACGTATTTAGTCTGTTTAACATGTTCCTTGCCAATTTTAATGGTAACAGTTTCACCCAGAGAATTTTGTGGGGAATGAAAAATGATAAAGTTAGTCTTGCTTACATTTAATGCAAGTTTGTTTGCATCAAGCCACTTTTTAACATGCTTCAGTTCTTTGTTAACCACTTTTTGTAGCTGTTTTACACTACTAGATTCAAAGTAGATATTTGTGTCATCAGCAAATAGATAAAAAGATAACTTGCGTGATGAATTTGGAAGATCATTTATATAGAGAAGGAAAAGAAGTGGACCAAGAACAGAACCCTGTGGTACACCACAGGTAACACTAAGATGACTTGAGTTGCGGCCATTTACCGATACATACTGACTTCTACAGCTAAGGTAGGATTTAAACCATTGCAGAGCTGTACCACGAATACCATAATGTTGAAGTTTGTTCAGAAGGATCTGGTGATTGACAGTATCAAAGGCCTTTTGGAGATCAAGAAAGATGCCACATCCAATGTTTTTATTGTCCAAAGTATTTTTAATAGATTCTGTTAAACTAATCAAAGCATGATTTATTGAATGAGAAGCACGAAAACCAAACTGAAGATTGTACAAGATTTTATGAACCTCCAAAAAATTGTATAGACGCTTATACATTAATTTCTCTGAGATTTTGCTGAAAACAGATAAGAGAGATATTGGCCTATAGTTAGAAACTGTCATAGGACATCCTTTTTTGAACAGAGGTATAACTTTTGCAAGTTGCATCTTCTCAGGAAAAACACCAGACAGGAAGGACTCATTGATGATTAGAGACAGTGGAGCAGAGATGCGAGGAGAGAGAATTTTTAATAACTTTATTGGTATACCATTGGGACCTATGGATTTACCAGTTTTAAGTGCATCAATTATATCTGACACTTCATGAGGGGCTGATGGAGCTATGAAAAATGAATGAGGATTTTCATTCTGAAGATAATCTAAGGGAGATTTTTGTGACCTGGGTATTCTTTTAGTAACACCATCTGCTACATTGACAAAAAAAATCATTAAAGACAGTAGCCATAGTTGCAGAATCTGTTGTTAGATTTCCATTTGTATCCTTAAGTTTATTGATGACATTTACCCGAGAATTCTTAATGCTAATGATTGACTTTATCCCAGTCCACAGAAGTTTAATGTTTTTGCTATTTTCATTGAAATAATTATGGAAATATTTGGCTTTACTTTCCTTAAGTTCAATGGAAACCCGGTTTCTAAATTGTTTATACAAATGGTTTGTTGCAGTGTCCGACTTTTCCTTGAGTTTCTTGAGATATCTATCTCTTAGACGCATCATTTTTTGAATTTTACTGTTAATCCATGGTTTATTGCGTAATTTCAGATCCTTTTTGTTGAGCTTCTTCAGAGGAGCATGCTTTTTAACAATTTTATCAAGATCAGCAAGAAATCTATTAAATTTTGCATTGACATCATTTTGAGTGACATTCAAATAATCAAAGTTCAGGTTGTTAAAATCTCCAAGAAACTTTTCCTGGTCAAATCTTGAATAGTCGTGCTGATAGTATGAAAGGGTTTTGTTAGTGATACCTGCCTTTCTAACAACTAAAAACTGAGGAAAATGATCTGCAATTTGTGTCAGAATATTGCCACTTTTGGTGTCTAAGTAACAAACATTTGAGAAAATATTATCAATAATGGTAGAGGATTGATGAGATACTCGAGTTGGGTGGATTATATATGGAAGATAGTGTTGAGAAGGAAGAAGACTGATAAAATCCCTGGTAGGAGTGTGATTATCATAATTTAGTAAGTTGATGTTAAAATCACCTAGGATGAAAACATGTTTATTAGCAACAGAAGGATCAGATAAGGTCCTTTGAAGATAATCAGTGAAATGTTCAATTTCAGTATTTGGATGACGATATGCACAACAAATCAGAATGTTTTTATCTTTTGAGTTCTCAATCTCAGCCCAGACCGTCTCATACTCATCACTGTCACTATCCAAGTCTGGCCTAGGGACAGGACCCATACTTGTTTTGATGTAAAGACCAACACCACCATTTTGACTCTGAGACTTTGAAGAGAGAAATGTGAATCCAGGAATTTCAATGTTAGCACTCAATGGTTTTGCAAATGAGTCCCAAGTTTCAGAAACAGCAACAACATTAAAACCAATGTTGAGATTAACTAGCAGAGATTGATTCCTGGATCCACCATTCCAAAATACCGTCAAAGCACAAAGAGGAGAGCGAGACAAAGGAATCTCTTTCTTTCTAGGAAGGAATGTTGGAATGACGGAGCCAGGAACTACCGTAAATGGAGCAATCAGATGGACGGAAGAAACGGACTTAGGACAAGCCTACCATGTAACCGGCGTACATCTGATAACTTGAGTTGGTAGAAATAAAAAATAACAAGCCACCTACAGCAGACGATGAATAAAACTTGATTTTAGTATCACCAGATAACACTTGGCATGCAGATGCATTAATCGTTGCTTTGACTCGACCTCCTTTCTCCGTCTTATGGTTGATCTGCAGAGAGCAAAAGCATGCCTGTTGAAACATTTTCAAAGCGAAAATCCATCCCGAAAATTTGCAACATTCAAATCACCACGGCACAAGCAATATAAAAGTGGCACGTTTATTGCGATACACCTTGTACTAAGAAGTTATAAAATTCTTTTCATTATGTTTGCATATGTTATATATGTTTACAGGTTAACTTGCTTAGCCTTCTTCTGTAGCTGTTGATAAGCATTGTTTCATATTACAGTTGCATAGTTTTTTACAGCTTACTAAGATCAAATGCTGTCTTTGCAGGTCAACACAAATGTTTAAATAGGATTTTTTGATAGCTAATCATTGTTCAATCAAGCAATGTAATAAATACTGCCTACCTGTGCATCCAACGGTGCATTAAAAACCAATGTGTAGACAACTCTGCCATTGACAATCACTTCCATTTTCAGATCACTACCATCCCCGTTACCAACATCTAAGCAGCAAAGAATGAATTTTAATCAAACGATTACTTTACAACAGGCGCAGTAAAAATATCTTGGCGGATACTCCAAACAATTGTTCAAGATCAGTATCAGTTGCCGGGGCCAACCCTACGTAGGCGAACTGGCCTCTGAATAGACAAACTTCATCTTGCTTTAATAGCTCGCATCTGGTCCATCGTTAGCTAGAAATATCATACGGTATATATAACGACTACAGTTAGTTACAAGACACACCTCGTGCATTCTTTCACAGCAAAACAACATGGCGTTGCTAAAAGCACAGGTTACATTGCATGATTTACTAATACAAATGATTGTTACATACGACGTTCGTTGTCTCTCTTATCATTGTCCACCTGTCATCTCACTTCCTCCACCAAAATGCTAGCACTATCATCAGTGAGACGACAGGAGGAGCATCACAACAGAGAGAACAATGATAAGGGATAAAGACGATTGTACAGAGCTACTATTTGTAGTAATTCTTGCTGCATCTCTTAATACGACCAGATCAGTTAATCCGTCTATAGTGATCTTCAAGGACTTAAATGATCTCTATCTTCAATTCCCATGCAATCTTTTTAAGAAAGATTCGCAATACCCCTCATATGGTCTGCGTAACATATCAACAGATCTATAGGTAGCGATAGACAAGTACTACAACTGGACAGTAATGTTTTCTCGTACAGCGGTACAAAATCTTCAACAGCTATCAGCCAAATATTAACATGCGACCTCTCGACCACTTTTAACCGCAGCATATTGAAGGATTTTAATTTGATTTCGAATTTAGATTTTGCTTTATCAGACAACTTGATATGATGATGCTGTGATGTATAAAGACAAGACCTCCTCTTGCAAAATCTGTCTTTGGAATTCGCAATCCAGCAGGACCATGCTATCTGACCCAATAGGAAGTTAAACACAAAACTTTTGGTTGGTCTCCGGAAGTTAAATACAAAACATCAAGCATAACTTTAGGGATGCCATAAACCTGATGTGCCCAACAGGCGCAGGCAATCTGTAAATATCACCAATCTTTCAAATGATGCTGTAGTGGAGCTTTTGATATATGGTGATCAAGACCTTTCTAAAGACTTGAACAGAAATATACTCGAATTAACTTTACGTTTCTTGCACGAAACTGGTCGGTCGGTTCTATTACTTTTTGTGTCGTGTCCCCAATTAGCCTGTAAGCTAAGTACTTTGACACATTAATAAAGATTTTGATTGATTTTATCCGATTGATTGATTGATTGATTGATTGATTGATTGGTTCGACTATGATCTTCGAAACTTCAGTTATGCACGAACCAGCCACCAAGTTCCTTGACGAAACTGTTTCGTTTTCTTTGTAAATTCTGTTTCACAACAGATGTCAGGTATCTATTTTACTTAACAGTGAGTTGCGCTTGCATCCATCACAACCCTGAACTGACATCTGATATGGGGCACAATCTAGTATAGGAAAGTATCCATAAGTTTTTCAATCGTTCGTAGTGTACCAGGTGAGTCAAAAAAGTTTACCCCTTTGCTGGGATGTGGAATAAAGAAGTATGAGGCCTATATTCAAAATAAAATCTTTATCAATCAAATGTCAACTTAGATGTGAAAATCTTGTTTGGTAAAATCACTCATCTTTGAGACCCAAAAATTAGGAAAATGTCCGTAAGGGACACGTAGTGGAACGAAAATTCCAGATTCCATTCCAGTCCATGATTTACTTGTTATTTAGATTAAAGTAATGTTTCTTAAAACTGACAATTGCATCGAATTTAAACTTCGATACCAAATAAATCACGGATCAGAGTGGAAGGTGGAGTTCTCGATTTCCCTCACATGCATTTTTCTCATTTTTGGGTCTTAAAGATGAGTGGTTTTACCAAATAAGATTTGCTCATCTAGTTATCCTTTGACTGACAAATTAACATTTCAGATTTAATTTTGGCCACATACTTTATATTCCACAAACCCGCCAAATAGGAAAACTTTCATTCACGCACCCAGTAGTGTTATTTAGTTTAACGTTGCCTGTCTTTTCATATTGGCCATGGAATAGTCATTGTCTTTTGCTCCCCAAGGTATTGTTCCTGTAGTGTTCTATAGTAATTAGGAAAGTATAGTAGAATGTAAAATTTATTGTAATATCTTCATATGAATAAACCCCACTGGAATCTATGGACAGGACAACGTATAGAAAGTCACAAAACTGGGTGGCGTATGAAGAGATGGATTGAAAGGCTTTATGGCTTCCTTCAAATCGACCAGCTCATGGGTAAAATTTAGCGTAAGCTCAAGAATATGTCTATTCATTGAATCAGGAACATCTTTTCGCTATGCAATAAAATTTGCAAAGCTTAATTTCAAAGATTTGCGTATACAAGTAGTATGTAGTTAAAGTAGTTTTTTATCTTTATGGAATTTTTTTATTCAATTATAAATATTTACAATATATCATTACATTTTACTATACCTATTCTAATTACTATCCAACACTACAGGTACGATACCATGGGGAGCGAAAGACAATGACTACCCCATGGCCAATAAAAAAGACGCGCAACGTT